>VXAY01006571.1:1410420-1515842 GCA_013399855.1 Oxyruncus cristatus | reverse complement strand
CATGTTTAGCCCTCACATAGAAGGTGTGTCCTATCACTTAAAACTTTAAAATTCTAATAAAGAAAACACACTAATAATTCAGGAGAGTCATAAAAAAAATTGTTCATTTAAAAAAGTGGCAAGCAGTGAGTTCTGAAGGTAAAAAATGGAAAAAGGTGCAGATTTACAGATAAATTTTAAAAATAAATAAATATTTATTTTTTAAAACCATGCATATGTTGTGCCAAGTGTATTTCCAGAATTAAACTATGAGTACAGAACTTCTCATACAAGTTCTAAAGGCTTTAAAACTTCAAGTTTTATAACTGAGTAGCTTGAAAAAATATTATATTATTCAAGCTTTTACACCATGATTTCAAAGTGTCCATGATGTGGTATCTGTTGTAATGTAACTATTTGATTGTTCATTGCCCTAGGATTCCCTAATTCAAACAAATTTCATTTACTTTCACCTCACAATGATATGGTAGTTAACAATTTAAGTGAATGGCCAGAAATTTAATTGTCAGCAGACAGAACAATCTTCTCTTTTGAACCACATACTCATGTCTGAGAGTTATTCATAAGGCACAGTATGACAAGTTTGTTTTTTTAAAACCTACAAAAAATATTGACATTACAGAAAGTAGACTGGGAATTACAGGATAAAATTTGAATACCTTTATTTAGAAATTAACAAATAGCTATTCTAGAAGTCATGCAAAGTACAACTGAAATCTCCAGATACTTCTCACTAGTCTGGTCAGAAATTAAAAAAACAACAACAACAACAACAAACAAACAAACAAACACAAAAAAACAAACAAACAAACAAACAAAAAAAACCAAACCCAACCCCAAAAAATAACAACAAGAACACCAGAAATGAAAGCATCCATTTAATTAGTTTCCTTGAATGTAAGAGAAATGTTACAGAGCCTACATGGGCCATTACTATTAGAATTCTTTCATCCTCAAAAACTGTAAATAATATAACAGATTTGCCTTCCCCCAGTATATTCAGTATATCACATTAGTTTGTTTTCCTTCTGAGCATGAGAAACATTCCTTGTACTGCAAATGTCATTAATACTTCAACATACATTAAGGTCCATTACTTACATTCCTGACTATTTAATATAGACCAGTATCTGATTCTAAATTATACAAAAAAGGCAAGAAAAGAAGGAAAAAAAAAATTTAAGTAAATTCTCCATACATCAATGAAGTGAAGTCTGCACGTTAATTTGTTTATGGAAAACAAGGCTTTGCCTAGAGGCAAATTTCAGTTTCTGTCTTTTTTCAGTGCACAGTTATGTTTTTGCTTTATCACTGTATGAATTACCATTATAAACTACTGTATATTTGATGCTTGCCTATGGCTATCCAGAGGTCTCTGCTAATGGAAGGCTGAACAGCATTAGGACCACATTAGGAATGGCATGTTTTATTTAGGGACTACGTTGGTAACTTACTACCGTATTTCCTTCTGCAATTTGCTTACTCTAATTGTCAAAACTTTTTCCTTCTTTTGCAAAAGTGCAGCTGTCACAAAAGCCTACAGATGAGGCAGAACAGGCCCTACTAATAATGCAATACTTTAATTGTTGACTCACTGATAGCTTTTGCAACTTTTTGTTACACCGTCCAATTTATTTCCTTTAGGTCTCAAAAGTTTCAAAATGTCAGCTGAGTGGTGAGTAGACAAAGTATTCTGAAACAAGCAGAATTCCTTAGATCTCTCCATTTCAACAACCAGGGACATTCAAATGGCAATGATAGAAGTAAGACTTTGGAAAACATAACTTTTTCTGCGACCTGCTTGAGACTGGGTTACAGAACTGACTGAAAGAATACATCTTCTGGAACTGAAAATGCCCTTCTTTGTTTTTTTTTGTTTGGTTTTGGTTTGTGTTTGTGGGGTTTTTTGTTTGTTTTGGGGTTTGTTTGTTTGTTTGTTTGTTTGTTGGGGGTTTTTTGTTGGTTTGGGTGTGGGGGTTTTTTGTGTTATATTTTTTAGAGTAACAAATACCTGCAGCTGAGCTCAGAGCCACTGTATGAACTCCTATCTGACACAGTTACTAGGATCAAATATCTATCCTTCAGCAGGCACTATAATTCAACTGTATATACGCCTGAATTCTGTACCTTACAGTCATAGGAGGGGACTTTTTCCATTTTGAAAACACAGCTGACTTTGGTGCTAGTCATTTTTATTCCCACGGCTTATGAGAGTCAGTTACAACAAACTGGGTTTTTAAATTTGAATGGTCACTGGTAAAAGTTTGGATATCTACCTGTTGTCAGAAACTTTACTGATGTGTTAATATTGGTTTTGATGCAGAGTGACATTTCAGGGGGAAAAAAAATACAGTTTTGTCTAATCAGTGATACCATAATAAGATGATGAACTCATTGGAGAGAGATACACTTTAATATATCTTGAGATCAGTGGTATTATAGGGAGGAATGTCAGGAAGCATTCCTTAATTAACTACAATTGACTACCTGAAAATTACTGAAATTTTGCTCTTGTTTGCAGGATTTAAAGATGGATTATACAAACCTCAAGGCAGCGTATCCTTTGGAACAATCCAGTCTACACTAAATGGAAAAAAGAATGTTTGATCAAACAACTTTATAGTTACATGATATTAAAACGTCACATAATTTTGCTAGAAATGGAGGGGGGAAAAAAATTTAAAAAAACCCACAAACCCATAAACAAAACCCAACCATTCATGCTAAAAAAATTTCATAGGATTGAAAGTACTCAAAAATTTTCTTTAGGAGAAACACATTTCCCCTACAATTTCCCCTAGAATACAAAACCAAAATAATAATAATAATTAAAATAAAAGAAAGACATTCTAAAATATTATGGATCTTATTTCTGGGTTTTTATCTTTCATTATACATTTCTCATCAAATTTGCAAGGAAATCAGTGTAACTGACAACCATATTATATGAAAAAAATATTATCTTCTTTGAAGATTATTCTGTATATCTTAAGGGAATAAGTAAATGAAAAACACAGTGCTGCCACCATAATTATGTCTGAAGTATGAGCTATAGAACCCCAAGCCCAATATTCAAATATTATTGAGAAATTAAAAAGATCAAGCTTTTTACCCATTTTTATTTCTTCTCAGAAATGAGTACCTGTCTAAATCCCACCTACTAGCCAAGAGATCACCTGCATGTTTTCATTTCCTCTCTTGTGTTTAAATTGTACATGCATTTCTAGCACTGACCCACATATTAACTTTATTTGAAAGAGAAAGGAAACACATAATCCAGATCCCTTGGTCCTTAAGTAATTATGTGCTTCATGCTCACAGGCATGACTTGGATTTTCATTCATAACATAGAACACAGATGATGCTTCATCAGTGTTCTGACTTAAAGGAACAGGCATTCAAAGTGACTGAGGGGAAAAAATTGAGACTATACAGAAAATTCTAAAAATATTTTCAAAAAAGGGTTAAATTAGCACATAATTATTCTTACATTCTGTAAACTAAACCTCCTGTATATTTATAGCAGTGCATATTATTTGCTATGCATCCTGATTTGCAATGTTAAAATATTGATCATTCTAATATTCCAGAAGCTGGCTGCACTGTGCGTGAATGAGTACAATTCAATTAGTATATTAGTGAAAAATCTCTGTGCAAAAAGACAAACCATTGCTTGGAAGAAAAAACAAGCTCATGCTTTAACATGCAACACTTAAAAAGAGTGAGAAGTTTGGAAGGAATATAATTGCATGAATGTCACAGTATAAAACCACACAAGTCCAGGTGGATGCTAAAGCATACACACTTTAGATGCACCCATGACTTAATCCTGTTGGCCATATGTAAGGATCAGGACTGGAGTTTAGTTGTTGAATTACATCGAAATCGCAGCATCAAATTGAGAGCATAAAGTGAAAACATTCATGTGCTATATAGGAATGCAAAACTCTTAGGCAGCTGAACCACATAGCCAGGTGCATGTAGCAATCTTTTCAAGTGGATACTGGTTTCTTTTTTGATACAGTTTTTTTAGGAAAAAATACACAGATGTTAAGTGTACATTCAAAGAACCCCAATTTTTGCACTTCAGATAAAATTAATGTAAATAATAGAAATACAAATAAAACACCTGTGATTTATTTTTTTTTTTAAAATCTCATTTTCATTTCAGCTTCCTAGCTATCACCAATGTGCAACTTTAGCATGCAGTGTAAGTCCAGCACTCTCAGATTATTGTCAGCCTGAAATTATCTTCTGCTGGTATATGCTGCTATGGTATGCTTTTAAAATCAATAGCTGCCAACAAGAATTTGCTGCACGTTTAGTTATCTTCTGGTTTAAGTTGTACCATATATACCAGGGTGTTCTATCAAAGATAAAACTGAACTCTTGCTACAAATATAAAGACAAGTCACTCCCCTCCATAAGGCAAGGACGCTTATTCAATCAACAGAGGGTATAGATTTCTTTCCTCATCCCAAATTATGCAATAATGATAATATATTGTCTTCATCACTGTGTTGGTTTTAATACACCACTAAAATGATAATATACCACCTGAATGAAGAGATTAGTGTACAACCTAAGGCCACAAAAAGAGGTGGAGTATTTCAACTAGTTATCTTCTTTGTATTCAACTGCTGCAACAGAAATCAGAAACACAATAAGTTGAGTGAGGCACTGGTATTTTACAGTAAAGAATATTATAGGTGCAACTAAGGATAGGGGTTTTTTTTCCAGTTTATGACGCAAGAACAAAGCCAATGTGGAGTATCACCATGGCAAAGATATACATTTATATACTTTTTTAAACGCATGAAATATATGTGCTTACAATTCTGTTTGATGGATATGAGAATTGCATGATGTGCAGCAGAGATACACTTCAAACTGTCAGATTTAAAGAGAAATGCTTTATCATAAGTGATATGGTAGTCAGCTTTGCTGACTGCACTTCTGAAGAGCTAATGCGCTAGATAAATACATCCTGGGCCAGTATGCAAGTGTCTACACAGATCCTATACAATGGACTTGAAATTAAAACCAGAGGAAGTATTTTTGTCAGGAAAGCAGCTCAAGGAACACAGCACCAAGTTGCCTGTATACACAGGCTGCCTCAAGGATAAACAACATGGCTCAGATAGGAGAACATCAGAGATCTAAACCAAGCAAGCACAAGCATCAGCAACCCAGAAGCAGATCACCTGCTGAGTGACACTGAGAATTTTGCAGTGTGTAAACACAGATTCTGCCTCACCTGAAGGGTAGAAACCTCAATTTACATATTCTTGCCTCCTGACTGTCATCTTTGACTACAGTGGACTCACAGTTAAAAGGCCTGATCACTTCAGCTGATTTAAGAGAAGTAAAAATATAAAATAGAAAAGGAAACATCATCATAATAAATATTGCAAAATAGGGAAAGTATCCAAGAGTAGTTGTTGTAATAGTTTGGACCTGGCCCCCAGCCAAGTGTCCAAGACCACAGCGAAGGCCCCACCCCCAGTTTATGAACACAAGAGAAGGAAAGGGAAAGGAAAAAAAGGAATCAAGGAACCAAAACAACAAAACCAAACCAATATATATATATTATATATATATATATATATACACATTTACACATATGTACAGTTACAATACTATATACATATAAAACGGAGAATCCCAACACCCCAAAACAGAGGAAAATAACAGACATTCATAGCCAATAAAGAACTAGCAAACAAAGTACTCTCCTTCAGAAAGCAGAAACATCTCAGTCCACACCTCCAGGATTGGGAAAACAGCAGCCTCTCAAGGCCCACAGGCTCATCCAACCCCACCCTACGCAGGAGGAGCACAGCCACAGAGCTGCTCTCTCCAAGTTGGCCAGAAGAGGGTTTATAACACACAACCTCCTCCCACCTTCTATTTATACTTCTGCTTATGTAAAGAATAGAATGGAATACTGGGATATGGGCACTTCCTTACTTTCAACCTGGTTGTCAGGAAGAGGCCTGAAACCAAACCACCACAAATGTCAATCTCATTTTCTGAGTTGTTTTCAGTTACATTGTTACCTGAAAAAATCAGTAGAAGTGTCCAGAAACTCACTACTTTTCTTTCTTATTAGAAAATGAAGATTTATCAAACTTTTTTTAAGGTGTGTCATTTTCAACTACTCTTTGACACATAGAAGTCAAAAGATAAGTATTTTGTAAAGGTTGGAAAATTCAGTGATGATTTTTCTCTATTCTTTAGCTTCACCGTTTCACTATTAAACAAGAGAATTAGTGTTTCCTTACTAGTTGAAGAAGAAAGTTAAAGAATTTCCAGAGTGAAGAATAAAAAAGATTTGACATACTTCTAATATTCAACTTTTATTCTTTAAAGGATGCACAGAACAACTTCTGCAGGCAATTTCAATTTTAAAAACTTCCTCAAGTGTCTCGTGAGAGTATTAAAATTCAAATTGTGCTGCTTGAAATTATACAGTATACTCCTTTTTTTTTTCTCCTAATACAATGCAGATAGTTTAGAAACTTTTTTTTCCTTCATGCTACTTCACATTTCTTCATAAATAGCTTCCAGCAGTTTTCCTCCAACAGCTATTATTTCTGGGTATTGTCCTAATTTTTTGGTGTATAACTTCATTGAAAAAATATTGACAATTATTAAAACAGGAAAGACATGCACTAATAAGTCAAATTAAATGAGTCAATGTGCTTGCTGAGTAATAGGTAGGATTATTTTCCTTATTTAGATACCTCTTTCTTCTCTTGGTTCATGCTTTAAACAATCAGCTGAAAGCACCTTTTCAGCTTTGCTTAGAGAAGAATAGCTCATTGCAAAAAAAAGAGTTTGTAGAAATATATATGTACACGTGCATATAAGAATAAAATAAATACAATGCTGTTTAGTGAAGAAATTTTCCTTGAAACTTCAAGTCAAACCATAAATACACAGATGTTTGAAGATTTACATCTGAAAAACTTGAAAGATAAATGATTTATACATTTTCATTTTATAACCCTCCGTCTTTATGATGGGAACAGAGTGAGGTGAATTTTTCTGTAAGTAATAAGTTAATGTTGAAACATATGTTGAAAAACTCAGTGTCTTGAATTCTAAACTCAGTTTTTCTGGCTTATTCTGTACAGATGGACTCACATAACTTCTGTTTAATATATTTTGCATTATCAAATATTATTAAGCCCATAAGAAGATGTTGAGAAACCAAATCTTTTACAACTTCTCTATAAAGACAGAAACAAAGCTGTATGAACTTTCTTAGCTTTATTTCAAGGAAATCTGGTGACATAAGGAAATATTAAGTGTTAGTGGTAAGCAAGAACTGGTTAAGAAGTTTTTTTCACAAAAGTATGTAGAAGTTTGGACACATCTAATATCTTTAGAACTTTAAAATCTTCGTAAGAGCAGACTTTACATTTCACATGGTGCCAAGCCAGGTGATTGCAGTGTCAAAAGAGTTTCCAGTAGCATTACAACATTTTCATTTGCTGGTAGACCAATAAGTTCGTGTAAGACAACAATGTTGCCAAACTTGTGTCATTACTTTGATGTAAAACCAAGAATAAATTATATAACCTGTTTTATTAAAAAGACCAGCTGTTTCTACCTCCTTTCTTTCCTTTTTTTAGCTCTTTTCAGACCCCAAACTCCCACACTTCTTGGACAATGCTCCTTTATCCATGGAAACCAAGAATAAATCTTTGCAATTTTTTTTTATATCTTGAATGTTTTGTATTAATTTCACAACTATATTTTTTGTAAATTCATGGAAACAACAATTTTTTTATTTTTTCAATTGATTAATACATGTATATTTTCCACAATTATAAGCACAATAAACATGCAAAAGGATAAGTCCAGTGTTAAATGTCCAGTAGGATGATTCCAAGACAGTCATGTCTGGTAAATACTTAAAAGCCTGTATTTAGGAAACTCTTTCGGCTCACTGCAGAAAGGAGCAGTTCTAGAGATGGATATGGTGCCTATCAAAACAGAAGGAAGCACAATAAAACAATAGTTTCACATGACTTAGAGGCATTTTGCAGTATCTTTTGTGTCCTCTCCAGAAACAATACTGTATTTTTAGAGTTTGTCAGCGAATAATGCAGTCCTTCAACAACTGTATCAGTTCTTCTCAAGTCTAGGTCATTGTTCTCCAAGAAAAACAATGATTGGTTCCCACAGAGGCAATGATATGGGGGCAAAGTTTCAGGAATGAGAGAAGCAAAGTGTGATTGTGATGTTGTTTGTTTTGATATAGTGCAGTATCTCTTCACAGGCTTCACTCCACAACCAGTGGAGACACAGTCCCCTGGAAGGACTTGACCCTTTAAAAGGAAGGAGAAATTACTGTACGGTTTCAGGAGTAAAAAACGCAGATGGTTTGCAGAGATCTTTCCATAAGTGGATAGTAAACCAAGTGTCACATATTAATTCTATGGGGAAGGTACTAGAATAGGACAAAGGAGGAACAAATGATGGTGGGTAATGCTGGAAGGACAAAGAGAGCTTTGAACTTGAATTTGACATGATGTGGACAGGAATTCAGTGAAAAACCAAAAAGATGAGACTGATGAGATCATTGCAATCAGCAAGGAAGATAATTTTACTTCAACATTCCTTTAGGTTTTTGAAGAAAAGTGAATATAAGACAAAAGAAGTAGCTTTCTGTGACAAAACAGAATATTCTAGAGATTCTCAGGGAGAATAAACAAAAGATATCAATATGGCTTTGACAAACTGGTCAAGAAAAGTATGAAATATGGGCAGAAAAACCCCGTGCTGTAGACAGAAACACTGATAACAAAATTACTATTAAATGTTTCTCACATGTAAAAGTGTTTTTGGAATCAGGTTCTATGTGACAGTTATAAATAAGCTAAGCTAAAAATAAATAAAAATCTGTACAAAAGAAAAAAGTAATTAAGTGATACATTTGAACAAAAAGTCTCAAGATTATGGGTTATTATATTCCTCTTAGTGATGAAATAGCAGCGCTGGATTCATGGCAATTTCTAATGCTAATTCCTCAGCTAGTCATAACATTTAAGCAAGAAGTGGGAAAAGAACATTAGTGGACTCAATGTCATAAAACGTAAAAGAAAATGGATTTTTGTTCCCTGAACAAAATACTTGCAACAATTTTTCAGTGTCTAAATTTAGATTGCATGCCCTTTGTGTGAAAGACTTTTTTGATTTTGTACCCTTTTTATCAAGTGCTGAAGTGCCTTATATATTGAAAGTGCTTTATAAGTAAAATAATCTTCATAAAGGCATCATTTACAATACAAAATGCATTTTCAAGTTATTACAGACATAGTGTCTTGATAGCTCTCCTCATTGTCAATCTATATTCATTATTCTTTTTGGTTACTGAAAGGCTAACTAAGTTACATGGTGGATAAGGTCTTTACATTACAGTTGGGAAACCAAACTGGAGACCATGAAGAAACTGTGCTGAACATACATGGCTCAAGACCCTATACTCAATGTGTTTTAAGAAATACATTTTAAACATACTTCTGAGGTTGGTAAATTATATTTTTCTAATAAAATGTTTCCTTTGTTTCTGGAAAGACAGATATTTTTTCTAAATACTGTCTTGCATGTTACACAGAACATGATTTAAAGGTAACTTGATGTTTGTTTCTATTTTTTGTTTCACCTCACTTGCCCAATTCTTAACATTTTGGGGTGTAAATAGACTTCAATATCTGCTGCTCTCTCCTCAACAACTACTGTTGTGTGCTAATGACACAGCTCAGCCCCACAGAACCCCTTGCTCACTCTCCTGCAGTGGAATGAGGGAAAGAATCCATAAAAAAAGTGAGAAAATTGATGGGTTGAGATAAAGATCGTGTAATAAGTAAAGCAAAACTTCTGTGCATAACTAAAGCAAAATAAGGAATGCATTCATTAGTTCCCATTGTCAGGCACGAGTCTGGTTATTTCCAGGCAAACATGGTTTCACCAATGATTTCTTGGAAAGAAAACACCATAACTCGAATGTTCTCCCTTTCCTCCTTCTTTCCCTCAATTTTTATTGCTGAGAATGTCCCCAGATGTTATGGAATATCTTATTGGTCTGTTTGGGTCAGCTGTCCCAGCTGTGTTCCCTCCCAGACTGAGAGCTCAACAATTGGAAATGCCAAGATCTACACTTGGGGATGTACCCCCCAGTACAGCCTGGGGGTCAAAAGGCTGGAAAGCAACTTGATAGATTAAGAATCAGGGGTCCTGGTGGACAAATAGCTGACCGTGTGTCATGGTTTAACATCAGCTGGCAGCTAAGTACCACACAGCTGCTTGCTCATTGTGTCTTCCCTTCTCCCTACTACCCCAGCGGGATGGTGAGAATTCGAAAAAAGTGAAAACACATTGGTTAAGAACAGTTAAAAAAAATAAAACAAAGTAAAATGTAATGCTAGTATTCAATAAATAACAGTAATGAAAATAGGGAAGGAAAAGGAAGAAATACACATGATGTAAAATATAATTGTTTGAATTGTTAAACTGACCATTGCCCAGCCAGTCCCCCCCCAGCAATCTGCCCCAACCAAACAACTCCCTCCAGTTTATATACTGAGCATGATGTTCTGTGGTATGGAATACACCTTTGCCCAGTCCAGGTCAGCTGTCCTGGCTGTGATCCCTCCTGGCTTCTTGTGCAACTGCCCGCTGGCAGAGCATGGGAAACTGAAAAGTCCTTGACTTACAGTAAGAACTACAACCAAAACATCAGCACGTTATCAACATTGTTCTCATATTAAATCCAAAACACAGCAAGGACCAGCTATTAGGAAGAAAAATATCTCTATCCCAGATGAAAGCAGGACACCACAAACTGACAATGTGCCTTTACAGAAATGAAGGCTAAAAACATCCCAGGCTCTATTAGGAAGAAAGTTGACAATAGGTTGAGACAGATGATCTTATGTCTTTAATCCAGTTCTGGACTCTCCAGTACAAGATAGAGGTGAACATATTGAGGTCCATCAAGGGGTCTTGAAGATGGTTAAGGGATGGGAGCATCTTTCATACAAAAAGAAGCTGTGGGACTGAGGATTTTTCAGTCTGGAAAGAGATTAATGATGGATCTTATCCATCTGTACAAATATTGAAGGGGAGCAGGGTAGGGGAAGAAGGAAGGAAGTGGGGGGTGATGTTTCTCAGTGGTTCCCAAAGAAAGAAAGAGAGGCAGTGGGCACAAGCTAAAACACCGGAAATTTTATTTAGGCACAAGATTCATTTTTTTTAACTGTATGATCGAACAATGGAACACATTAAACAGACAGGTGATAGCCTCCATTCTTTGATATAACTAAAGCTCTACTGGATGTGGCTCTGAGCAATCTTCTGGAGTGGAGGTTTAGACTAAAGGTCCAGAGGTCACCTCTGTTCTCAAATAGTATGTGATTCTGTACAAAGATAGGGAACTATTTCAGCAAAGTTGCAGTTTAATTCTATGAAAAAATCATAACCTCTTTATCTGTTTTAAGCTTTTTATTTCTTAATTGCAGCAGATGTCCTCCCCAGAAGAAAAAAAAATGATAGGATTATCTAATTTATTTACAACTTTATATACAACTATCTTTCAGTCATTCCCTCTTAAATTGATGAGAAAAAGTTTTTTCCTAACTTAACAAATTCAATAATTTTGAATTAATTGTGAATATATTTACAGAGATATAGGAGACTGTCTTAATTCTCTGCTGATATAATGAAACAAGTCTGTCCTAAGTGGAGCACATCTTGAAAAAAATCTTCATCTCAAAATTCAGGGGTATTGTCATGGTTTAGCCCATCCCTCTCAGTTTTAGGGTAGAAGATGGTTAGTTCCAGGTGAAATTCCAGCTAGGTAGTCAATTAGAGACTAGTGTGACGTCTCTACGAATTACATAATTTAACACAAACCGGAAAAGAAGGGTTGTTGTCGTTGTTGTAGTTGTGTGTGGGGCAGAAGGAACTCGGAGCCATGATGTAAGTGAGGCGGCGAGGCCTCCCCGAGTGGGGGGCCAGAGCCCTCCGCCCCTGGCCTTGGGCCAGGGGCAGGCATGGCACCGAAGCCTCCGGCTGAAGCAGGTAGCAGAGTGGAGAAGAAACTCCAGAGAAAAACTGCTCAGCTGAGACAGAAGGAGTTCCAGCTCTGAGAGGAGCGGCAGAAAGCAAGAGATAACAATGCAGCTGCCAAGGTCGGTGGACAAGAGGGAGTACAGAAGCATGGGAGAGCCCCCCCCCGCTTCTCTCCCTCCAGCAGGGGAAAAGACTTTAAAACTAAACCCCTGCCACCTGTGGAAATGATGTGGAGAGAAGGGACTTTCGTGTGAGTTCTTCCCCCGGAGGCCTGGATAGTCCGGGGAGGGCAGCGATGGCTGGAGGCCAAGACTAGATCACTTGAACTGTTTGCAGCAAGTTGCAGAGGAATTGTAGCTACAGAATGAGAAAGAAGTTGAGTGAATTTCTCCTTTGAGAGGCTGTGTGCCTCTGATGACTTTGGGACTTTGTCCAAAAGATAAGCCTTACACGAAGCCCCCCCGTAGGAGGGGCCTGGTGCGAGCGTGGACCAGGTGTAATGGCGAGTGGGGAGCGGTGGTGAAGTTGGAGTAACCAGCCGCGGCCGAGAGCCAAGATTGGGCGTCTGGCCAGAAGCAGAGTCAGGAGAATTCCAGAGGGTAAAAGAGAAGAAGCTACAAGCAGCAGAGCACAGCATCAGAAAGTGTTCTTGGGTGTGGACTGAGCTAAAGAGACCCAGAACCCCTGTGATCCCGGCGAGGGGTGGTGAGACAAAAGAAACCCCCCTAAAACTCCTCGTGGAAGAAACCTCCATAGAGCCCTGAATCTCATAGTGATGACATGGTTATATCTTCAGCGACTGTGGACAAGCAACTAGAAGTGAGAAGTAAACTCCCCTGCATTCCAAGGGAGAGAAAGAGAGAAGTATCTTCAAGCTGCAGGAGTTTTAAAACTGTTACCTTAAAGACTTTTTTTTTCCTCCCTTCTCTTTCTCCCTCTGGACTGTTTTTGAGGGAGAGAGGAGGAGGGGCATTTGTACATATATAAGTGTGCTATTATAAGAAAACTAGTTAGAGTTGTATGTATATATGTATATATGTAAGTATTCCCCTTAGTTCTGTAGTGTAGCAATAAATCTTAGTATTACCCCATTTCAAGGTGATCTGTTTTGTCTGTGCAAACTCCTAATTAGTAGCAAAATTTATAGGTTGATAACACTGTGCAAAAAGCACAAGGGCTGAAACCATGACAGGTATGTTTCTTGATAAGTTTTATAATTAAAATCTCAATTAATTCTATGCCCATTTGCTTTCTTTCTTCTCAAGAGTAAAAGGAGAGGACCAAACTGGAGAGATTTTTGAAAGCATTCATCCTTTGTATCTCTTCTAAGCCATAATGGCATTCTAAACAAGAAATTTCCTTAATAGGAAAGGAGGGTTTGTTTATACCAGATACCCCACAACCTTTGATCAGCGAGGCATTAATGGACTTCAGAGCATTCTCTGTTCACTGACACTGTTGTTTTTGTATTAAGACTCATCTTATGATTGATGAGTTTGACATAAGCAGAACAGCCTCTGGCCCAGAGAGACTGTAGTTACTAAGGCAGACCCAGTGGTGGGCACGGCTGAACAAATGCTCCCTGCTGAAAGAGAAATGTTGGGAATGATTTAAGGGTCTTGTTTGTTCAGAAGTATGGATTACATGTGCTTGAGGATTTTGGATTAGGAGAACTGGGAAAACACAGCGGCTCCTGTTAAGCTTATTGTCAGGGTTTCTTATTGTATCCTTTGCTTTTCCTCACCTTCTGGCCATCTAGTTGCAGGGCAAAACAGCATCACCAGAATACCCCCTGCTGTTTGTTAAATCTGATTATGTTTGACTGACTGGCCAAGAGAATCGAAAAAATATTTGTCTGAAGTAAACATATCTTACTTATTCAAATCTAGAAGGGTCTATCTTAGTCAAATTGTCACGGAAAAACATTTTTAACCCATTCACTTCAATTTCAGTAGTTCTGCAAATTTATAACATGTATGATAATTTGCTGCTGCTTTTTTTTCCCTTCTAATTAGGGGATGACATGGTCATTGGCTCAGTGGAATATGTATGCCTTGAGGAAGCTGTGAGCCACGGGGACACAATTAAGCACCATATAAAAGAGGGAGATACGGTAAGTAGACTACAAAGGTAACTACTACAAAAAGAAGTATCTGTGTTCAGAAGGAAGAAGTAGCCCATGCACCGTACTCCTACAGGAGGCAGCGTGCTTAAGAAGGATGTGAACATATCTTGGGATCCAAAGAGAGTTAAGATGAACACCCATAAATGGGACTTAGTACATGGTTATTTGTTATACTAAATAAAAATACTAAATTAAGAACAACTGCAGTGTCCATAACAAAATATTATTTTGGCTATGTTTCACAATCACTGTTTACTGTCTGTAAGTGCCTGGGCTGAAGGCAAACTTGTTCAGAAGCATCTAGCAGTCACACTAATGGCTTTAGTTTCCTCTATCAGCTCAGTGTCTACGACTGATCTACAAGGGTACCAATGAACATGTTCTTGGATCAGATTTCAACTCTACAGAAGTTTAGATTGCAGGAAACTGTTTTCTCCTATTAGAACCAGCTGCAAAACTCACTCAGACACGTGCAGACCTCCTTCTAGTCATCCCAAGAAACACAGCTATACAAATCTGCCCTTCACATAATCGTCTTGTCTGATGAGGAGCATTACTGAACTTCTAGCATTTTTTTCTCCATTTGGTATAATGGGGTGTAGGGGAGAACTACTTTCTTTCAGGGAACAACATTTATTGGTTGTTCATTTATTTCCTTAAGACTGGACTGAACTGAATCCAGAAACCTTTCTTTGTGCAAAGTCAGCTTTACTTTTACATACAAAAAACATTTTGGTTAGCATTTTGTTGTCATTCATATTTACTTCTATGACAGTAAACCCAAATGCTGAAACTGTATTTTTTTCTATTTGGAATGAAATATAAAGAAATAAACAAACATTTAATCATAATAACAACAACAACTTACAGAATTCTTGCAAGTGAACAAATGTCTTTTATAAAATATTCCTTTCTAAATCATTAGGGCAATTAATGACATCCTCATTGTCTTTCATTGAGTGCCCAAAATGTTTATCCAGGTAAATGCACAGCAATTGGAATGGAAGACTCCAACTGGTAACATGCATTTAGAAGTTAAACGTAGTACATTGTAATAAATAACATACACATATATATATATATATGTATAGTCCATGTTTCCTGGGTCTTCCTATCTCGAAGAATAGGCATATATTAATATGGCATATAATATCCCTAGCATAGGCATATAATATCCCTAGCATAGGCATATAATATCCCTAGCAAATTTTTATTCCTTGTTTGAATGTGAAGAACAAGAAACTCTGCAAAAGAAAGAAACTGATATCAATATTTTGTTGCTTAAGAAAAATTGGAGCAAGGTACCCATTATTAGAATCATCTACTGAGTCGAAGTGTAAATAAGTATTTTCAAAGCTTGTTACAAAGAGTTCGGATCTTATGTGCAGCCTCACCTTGAATACCGTGTGCAGTTCTGGGCACCACTGTATAAGATATTAAGCTATTAGAGGGTGTCCAAAGGAGGGCGATGAAGATGGTGAAAGGCCTTGAGGGGAGGATGGATGAGGAGCTTTTGAGGTCACTTGGCCTGTTCAGCCTGGAGAAAATGAGACTGGGGGAAGACCTCCTTGCAGTCTACAGCTTCCTCATGAGGGGAAGAGGAGGGGCAGACACTGATCTCTTCTTTGTGGTGACCAGTGACAAAACCTGAGAGAAGAGCATAAAGCTGTGTCAGGGGAGGTTCAGGTTGGATATTAGAAAGAGATTCTTCACCCAGAGGGTAGCTGAGCACTGGAACAGGGCCAGGACACGGACTTGATGATTGTTGTGGGTCCCTTCCAATTCATCATGTTGTGCGATTCTGAGATTCCGTGCTTTTCACAATTCCTCTATAAGGCAAGGTATAAAAAGTGCCAAAGAAAAAGATAATTACTATGAACAGTAATCAGATGTGTCAAGCCAATTCTGTCAATGTGAGAAAATATTTTTAGAACTGATTTTAAAGTTGCTCAAAAAGGACTATTTCTTCTTTGCCTAAGAATAATTCTATTTTTCTTTAGAAAAGACAATAAGATTAAATGCAATAAAACAGCATTACAAAAGTAAATGTAATTACCAGTAAAATTTTGCTCCTGTAGAAGACTGAGAAAAATCATGGGTTGCTCATAAAATTGATAATTTATATTCTGAATTGTCCTAATGACAAATGAAAAACTTTTCATCTCATACCTCTGCTGGCAGCAACTTAATTTCCAATGTAAGGCACTCCCTCATTTCCCTGAAATTTATATATTATTGCCAGGATTCATCAGTCCCAGGTAATTAAGAATGGAATGGAATAATCTGCTTTTATTAGGATTGAAGACATTTGATTTTGATTCACCAAATAAAACTCTGAATTGCACCTAGGCAACCATCAAATTTTGGTCAATATCTATATACATTATTAAGTTACAATTTTAAATGCTTTTAGCTTTTTATATTTTTCAAGCAGAAGGTATAAAAGAAGGAGAGAAAAATTTTGGCAGTAACTTTACCCATTGCTTTCTTTATACAAGTAGATTTGAGGAGAAAAAAAATCTTTTTGTGTAGAAGAACTTGAAGCGAAAGTTTAGACACATGGAAAATATTCAAAGAACTGGAGATATGGCAGAGGAAAATCAAAGTGTGACAGCTGCAAAGTTACACAAATGAGTGGATGAAGAAAGATTAACAAGTTGCCCCAACACAGGGTGGAAACCATTCAACTCCTTGCTGAGTCTTATGTAAATCCTTCCAGTCCGACCAGGCTGATTACTTTAAGAAAGTAATTTCCTACTGCCACAGAAACTTGATTAAAGAGACCAAAACACAAATAAATAGCACTGTCTTGTGGTCCTCCCCTAAGGGGAAACCCCCAGAGGAAGGAGGCTGGGAAAGTGTGGAGCAGATTGGTGCTAAACAGTCTGACTTCATTCTGGAATTTGCCAAGAGCATGTTGACCACTCTGCCACAGTGTTTCATAACTGCGGTGTCTCTGTAATCTAGATAATTTAATTTCATGTCAAGTTTTACTTTCCTGTAAAACTGAAAAAGCACTTTTCTAAATCAGGAGTTACAAATGTATGCCAGCTAAGAACATGCATCACAGAGCATTTTGAATCTTAAATGCAAAATATAAATTTCAAATTCCAATTCCATCTGTTGCCTGGAATCATTTTATTAGCATCCTCTGAAACTCTACCACTTGAACAGGAAAAGGAATATGATTTTTTAAGCAGAAGAATTATTGAGTCATTCATGAAAATGGCTCCTTTTTGACTGGAATCAAAATGAAAAAAAAAAAATCTCTTCTCTTTGAAAAAGTGTCTCCCTCTACATAATAATAAAATAGTATTTTATGAACATTAAAATTACCAACAGCAATTTCCCTTTTTAAGCTACTAACTCTACCTCATTTTTCAGATGATAAATCTAGAAAATAGATGGATTCCAAACCACAAGACTATTTACTGACATGTTTCTGTTGGCTCAAACTTAAGACAAGCAACACCAATGTAAATATAAGAGGAGGGGAAGGTATATCTCAGAGACAGTCAGCAGAACACCTTTCTGCTAAGAAACATATTCTTATAGGTCAATTCTATCTCCCAGTGCATGATAGATCTGGCCTGATTAGTTTTGTATAAAAACTATGTGGTGTGTATATATATATATTTATTTTTATATGAATATGTATTCACTCCAACTATTTCATTAAAAATAAAGATGTTTAAAATGTACAACAACCTAAATTTATGAAGCCTATAGCATTGACTGTTACAGGATTTGTTTGTTTTTTTGTTTTTGGTTTTGGTTTTTTTGGTAGGTTTTGGTGTTGTGTGGGTTTCAGTTTTTTGGTTTGTTTTTTCACAAATATCTTCAGTTGGGCTCTGTATTTTTCTAAATATTTGCTAAATACTTCTTTTTCTATGGGACAAGAGAACATAGCTTAAGTTGTGCCACAGAAGGTCCAGGTTGGACATCAGGAAGAATTTCTTCATTGAAAGAGATGTCAAGCAGACCACTTACCTGTACAGACTGTCCAAGTAAGTGGTAAAATCACCATCCCTGAAAGTGTTCAAGAAATGACTGGATGTGGAACTCAGTGTTATTATTTAGTTGACAAAGGTTGGACTGGATGATCTTGGAGGTCTTTTGCAACCTTAATGATTCCATGATTTAGGAAGCTTATTGCATAATCCTCAAGTAAGTTTGTTTTTTTTTTTCCACCGAATTTCCCCTAATAATATTCTGGGTGAGTTGTATGGCTTACCTGGCTATTACAAAGACATTACAAAATGTTACAGAGATAGTTTTTGATCATATGTATAATGTGAAATGTAATTTAAGAAACTCGTAATGATAAACCTTTATGTTGAAGGTTTTTTCAGATATAAAGATAATAAAGTACTTCAATATTTATAGAAAAATAGAAAAAAATGGCAAATTAATATTTCCTCTGATTTCATGAGATGATTTGTATCAGTTTACTTATTACACAATAAAATTTTAGTATGGTTGTACGTAAATTAATGGAAAATAAATATTTGGAGAAATAAACAGCCAACATTCTTGGGTTGGTTTTAAAATGAATAAAATCTATTTGAACACACAAGCCTGAGGGAGCTGTTTTTAAAAATGTTCCATCACGGTAATTGGTCTGTACTTAAAAACATCACAATACTTTTAAAAAATCGAAGAAATTTGCTGTTGTCATTTTAAAATATCATCCCCTGTCATCCCCTATCTTGTATTCCAACTTAAATGTACATCATACCAACGCTTACAGAAACTAATTAGGACTTTTTCAATGCATATAGCAAATATTTTTTTTCTATGTTTTGTCCTAAAGGCTTTAAACTGGAAACAATGAAATGGCTCACACTCTAAGCCAAGGACCCAGTTTCTACTATGTGTGTACAATCAAATCTTTGTTGTGATTAGCTTAAATGATTGTTACAAGAGATGAGGATGATGGACCTAAAAGACTTTACATGTTCACAATGTGTACTGAAGAATGATCACACAGGAACCACTAGATCTGTTTTGTGTTATCTAAGCCATTAATAAGGGAGTCACTCAAACTGAGTTCGGTTAGATTAGAAATGCCTTAGTTCCAATGAAATGTAGTTGACTAAAACCAGTGAACAAAGTCAGGAATCGATGAGGCAATTAAATAGAGCAATGGCTCAAAAACAAACAAACAAAAAAAACAAACCAAAATGAAAAAAAGAAGGATCAGATGCACAGTTGGAGAAGTTATCCAATTCCTGGAATACAGATTCAGGAACACAGTTTTCTCTTTCAGAAGAAACTAAATTGAGGTAGGTCAAATCTCCATATCTGAGGCAAAGATGTGTTTGAATTTGTATTTGGACTTAGCAGCAGAATTCGTACAAAGGTTTCTTGCAGTGGTGAGAGGAGCTACATGGGCATCTGGAGTTGATCTGTCTCTACTCACAAATCCCAGGAGTTAGTGGGGGGGAAAAGAACAGTAGTGAGCAGCAACTTACATAACACGTTCAAGGTAGCATTTTGTCCAATGTTATCCTGAAATTAAGAAAATTCAGCTCAGCAAATTTACTCTCAGCCTAGGCATAGTACCCAGTCCCAAAGTTTTATAGTTTGAGGGGTTTGTGTCAGAAATATCATGCGGAGTTGAATGTGTTATGCCACACTACTGAGTCTGATTAAACAGTACTTTAAAACTGCAGTGAATCTAAAAGGACTAAAGCTGGCCTAGACAAAGGAGCTGCAAATTTCCTTTTAGACTCACTGATGCAGTTGTATTTCAAGCCAAGGAAAGTGCAAGCAGAGAAGGGAGTGTGTTTGTGAGTGGGGTGTATTTGACATAAAACAGGAATCATGTCTGGCTAGTGGAAAGCTTGTTTGCTAAAGTCATTATCACCTCTTTCTCTTATTCTTATATCTAAGTTTTCTGCCATTCTTCCTCTTCAACCTGAAACACATTCCTTAACACAGCACGTTCTTTTCTCTTCCAAATCCCTACTATCAGATTGCATTTTATGGATAAAAAAGAAATGGAAAAATAAAGTCTCAGATATGCAAAAATCACATATTAACTTTATGAACTGATCCCTCCAATAAGTCTTTATAATACTATGAAATGATAATCGCAGAACTAACAGCACGGCCCCCGCTACAGATTTTAAGAATGAAAGCAATGAGGTGGAAAGAAAATGAAAAATGCAAACCCACATTTTCTCTAAGTGTTTCTGTACTTCAGGTTAAATGCATTTCATATGGACAAAAGTAATTTTTTATTTCCTAACCTGGATAATTTTTAAAGACAGATTTTATGGCCATTTACTGTCTTTCCATCATAAGCTCATTTTTGTTGCAAAAACTTCAACTAAAAATTGCTGATGCTGAAGAAAACATTCCTTAAGAACTGAATCACACTCAGACAACAAAGGAAACCTTGTGCAGGTGGGTGTTTTCAAAGATTAGTTCTTCTCAAACCAGCAGATACCTGTAAATTGCTCTTCTGACTCCATGTCTCTGTACAGGTGAGAATCAGCCACAGGTCTACACACTCAGTTTCCTCCATCATATAGTGTGACATTTTGAAAACTGGTTGAAATCTCCTAGTGGGAGAAAACTTTAAAGAAAACTTCCATTAAAGTCCTGCCTAGTAGATTGCAAAATGGCAAGTACCTGATTGATGGTAGTTACACCTTGCTTTGGTACTATGAGCCATTTCTGTTGTAGAACAGAATTAAGAGGCAATTCATTTTGTTGAAAAATGTTAAGTCAGCTTTCATATTAAAGGATATGTAAATAGACTTCTCCACAATCCTTGGATGCAAATGGTTTTTCCTTATTAGTTACAATAATGTGATTGTATCTTTAGTCTGGAGCTGACACCATATCTGAAGCACTGAATTTTTTTTGGAGATTAGTGTCCTCTAAGTTAAAAGAATAAAAAAGCTCCAAGTCTCCCATTAGTTCTGGTGTTTGGAGAAAAAGTAGGGGAAATCCATGACCAAATCTACAACAAGTAATAACATAAAAGTGATATGCTGAGGAGTTTTTAGAAATATTGCTAATTCAATGATGCTGTGTAAAATGTTACTCTGTGTTACTTACCTCCATTCTGCAGTGAAATAATTATTACACAGCTGACTCTATGTTGTCTGAAATTCACTCTGCAAATGGCTTCTTTTCAATGATCTCAGTGAGCCCTAGCAGAAAGAAAAAAAAATCTAAAGAGACTGATATCTGTTCTTGTTCTGCCAATTGTTATCAATGTCAAGAAGCTGAACAAACACCCTTCAGTCAAAGGAATAAATTACGACAATAAATTGGATTATATTTTCTGAGAAATACTGATAGTGACTCTGTTCTGTTGAGGGTTTGAGTTGCTGAATCTCAAATGCAAATCTGGGTTTATTATAGGTAGAAGAATATACTGGCATTTAGATCCATGAAGATAGAAAAGTTTCAAACATGAGCTGAAATCAATGAGATTGAAGTGTTAAATATTTTTGTTCCCTAAATTATTACTAAACATTTAAACAGATTATGAATACTAGCATTATTATAATGAGACAAAACAAACATTTTTAGTAAACATATTAAAATTATTTTTATAGAAGAGAAATTAGGGGTTTAGAATGGTCTTTCTCCTGAGGAGAATAGCCACAATATGTGTAAATATACTTGATTTGTTCTTATGACCAAATATGTAGGCTATTCTGTTGCTCCCTGCCCTCCCCTCAGGCCTAACTGGGCTGAGTGAGTCACCTCAGGATGAGTCACCTCAAATTTCTGCTCAAATAGAAAATATAATTCCCAGGAAGCAAAAAGACATTAGACTGGAAAGATTCAGCCTGAACAATGCCACTAGCTCCAACACAGGAGAGGCAACAACAAGAAGACAGAAGAATGGAGATATAAGAACACAGACACTGCTTTTGATAATATCTGGGTACCCTCTGGCAGTAAATTCCGACTTCTGGCTAGGAAGGGAGGAGGAATCTGGTCAAAATAAGGAAAAATGATAGGAGAAACAAAATACAACTTGGAAGGCTAATCAGCACACGCTTAAGACAAATCATTCATCTATTGCTGATTTTAGAGAATAAAGTGTTCTCCTAAACTTTTTTTCCATATTTCAACATAGTAAGGACATTGATAAAACCAGAACTGGCCAGTAAACATTTTGAACAAAAATAGTTCCATTACTATCACCACCACAATAATTTGCTAGAACCCTCTTCTGATTTATATTAGTGGCAAAACTCAAACCAGCCT
Source organism: Oxyruncus cristatus (assembly GCA_013399855.1). NCBI lineage: Eukaryota > Metazoa > Chordata > Aves > Passeriformes > Cotingidae > Oxyruncus > Oxyruncus cristatus. The sequence goes on along the minus strand of VXAY01006571.1, from coordinate 1,493,395 downwards.
AAATTATCTTTATATAATGAGGTGATATTTAAATAGAAACTCTATTTAATCTATATCTTTGGCATTATATTTAAATCACTGAATAATGAAATCATCACTTTATTAACAACATTGTTTTTATCAAAAATAGAAAACACAGTCCTATATTAAGTACCGTGAAGAAAATTAACTACCCAGAGAAAATCAGCACACAGCTGAGAAGCGTGAAACACATTAACCACCAGAGTGTTTACAGTGGTTTTTCAGTTGTAAAAGGCATTTTTTTTTTTGACTGTAAAAAGGCTACACTTTGCAGCAGAAGCACTTAAGCCTTAGTGAATCTATTCAATGCCACAGAACACACTTTCTATGCCTGAGTGCAGCATGTTTTAGAAGTTGCTCTAATAGATAGTGAGGTTACTTTGGGCATTGCTGTCAGCTTGTATTGCGAAGTGCATTTACTGTAGGCAGCACAGGAAAAACCGAGTAAAGGAAAACGGGACAGGTGTGTCCATAATACATTGCCAAGCTTGATTCTGGGGCCAGGGATGACTGAGGGATTTTAAAGAGGGTATTTAGTCTTTTGGAGCAATACGAGGAAGATTGGAAGTTTGTATTGCGCCAAATTCTTCTTGACTTGAAATATAGAATGAACTATACCATGATGCTTAGACTTATGCATTCTGTTTTACAGATGTTTCAGGAGAAGAAAAAAATAAATCCATCAAACCCAAATCTTTACATTTTTCTGATATTGTAGAAAGAGACGATCTTATAAAAATATTCTTATGTTTCAGTTGTTGAAAATTTTATTGGAGATAGATTGAGTAGAGGTAGATTTGCATCCAAATCCGTGGCCAAAGGTCTAGAGAAAGATACTACTGATTTTTGTCATACTTAAATTAGATCATAAACAGGATTTTGTATTGGGGGAAAAAAGAAAAAATAAACATAGAGAAAAAGGGTTAGGTTTGACATTTCTAGAGCCATTCTTTCAAGATTTCAACATAAAATAATTTAAGAGGGTATAATCTTAATCTACCCTCAGTCCAAGACATTCTACTGATTTTTTTAGGTCAATACAAAAGTACTTTTCACACTGGTTTGTGCATTCTTTAACATCACTGGTTCCCAGGATGTTCCTTGGGAAATCAGATCCAAATAAGACTAATGATGACCAAATCCAGAAGAGCAACAGAATTACAAGCACTTCGTCACGTCACTGATTTTAAGACAACTCTTATATTAGGTTTTTCTTTGTTGGATGGAGGAGATATTACACTAATACAAAGGAAAACTATGACTTGGGGTTATTAAGAAAGCATTTTCATACACAAACCAAGTTATTCTACCTTCATCCAGTATTTGCTCATCCAGAGGCATAGAAAATAAGGAATAATTGCATAATCTGCCTCCTGAACCATACTGACAGAGATGACTAAAGCGTTGTGTGTGGTCTGGATGGTCTGCACTGGGACACCAATGCATTGTTCTGCTGTGCTGCCCTGTGTGTTTCACCAACTGTCCTGCCCTCCTTGTCACTGTTTCTCCCAGACAGCAAAGATTTGGGCACTTCTCTATGCAAGACTGAGGAGGAAGGGTGGCAGAGGGAAGTGGCCACCTCAGAATTGCCCCCTGGTTCCCAAGATGTGCAGACGGTTCCTCCTTCTGCTTAAGCTAAACCCCATGAATCTCCAGGTGGAGAGACTGCATATGGGGTTGTGAGAGGAACTAATGACTGTCAAACAAACAGCACAGTCCTACCTATAGGGTACACCTGTGGGCAACAGTACTATAGTAAGTTCTTACTTTGTTTTAGTTTTAGAAGTGTAAAAAAATAAGCTTGTGGAATGCAAGGTAAGAGGTAATTTCATCTAAACCCAGGCGTGATTTCTCCTGAGTAAAGAAACACTTCTGTTATGTCCTTAGGTAACCATACTACGAGCTAAATTATAACTGTGCCTGGTCAGAATATTTGTGGCTGCGTGAATGATTTATACTCTTCTCATTCATTACATACTTAAAGTCACAAAATCACATGAATTTACTTGGAAAATTCTCTTGTGTAAGCATTATATATATATATATATATATATATATATAAAATAAATTCTTATTAACTAAATGCATCTGAATTTTAAATAACAATGCAGAAAATATAATTATCAGAAATACTTGTAATACAGACAGTTTCTGTACAGGAAAAATTACTGATAAATTCTTATTCAGTTTGTCCAGTCATCTAATTTTGACAGTAAGATCTCTCAGTGGCATTCAACATATCACCCCTTGCTTTGCAGTGAAATTAGGTATCCACTCAACACTAAAGTGCTTGGCTGTTATTCGACCATTTGCTCTTAATGCTCTTAAAATCCATTAGTTCCAATGCATCTTATTCAGACTGACAATGCTGTTGTACAGAATGCGGTTACCATTAAGTCAACTGCAAGGCAAAACAAAACCAAAAAGTTAGCTGTGAAAACATGAGATTTTATATGTATTGATCAAGAAATGCCGGCTACAAAGTAAGCGTAAAACCACATAAAAATGTAGGACCATCAATACATTTCTTGGACTGAAATAAAGAACACTTGTATTACGATTCCTCAGAATTACTTTTCTGTTTTCTCAGAAAATTGAAGTAGATTGATGCCTGGTATAATTGATTAGGTATTAACATTAGCTGAAAATGACATGAGAGGATAATGATAATGCATATGATTTATTACAGATACTTACACTGTATAATGCCACACCAACCAAAGAATTATTACTACCTGTATTAGCTCTCTGCATTGAAACTGATCTCATGTTTGATATGCAGGAATTTATGTATCCTGCAAAATCTCAACCAAATACATTCTATACAATTTAAACAAGATGTGCATGTTTTATTAGAAATTACATCATAGCAGAGAAGAATCTTGTAAATCACCCCTGAAATGTTAGTATCTTTTGTTTGGGAGATGGGCAGAAAATTATCTCAGATCTTAGTAAAGTAAGTACAAATGTGTTTTGACTTCAGAAAAGTTAATCATTCCTTCTCAGAGGCCTTTTGGATTCAATAGAATTCTAAAGATGCTACAACAACAACCCTCCAAACACTTTCAAATCTTTAAGTATATCCTAAAGGTATGTTTTAAGCTTATTTGGATTTTGAATAGACCTGGCTTCAAAATAAAGCCAGGTGGTGTACAGGCTGACCTCATGGACACTCAAAAACAGATCAGGCTCCTTGGCTTACCAAAATCTCTAACACCTTCAAACAATGACATAATCTGAACTCTTCCAAATTTTTAAACCTTTGGGAAAATTCATGTTGGAGTCATAGCTCCATTGTCTTGGCCTGATATTTAATTTTTAAGGGTTATCCTAAGAAACAATAAGAGAAACATATATTCTAAAAAAACCTTCATTTAAGATATCATCTCCATGGAATGATGTAAGAAAAACTGTTACATTTTCAACGTTGAAGGACCTAAGCTCATGGTTTGCTGTTGGTGTGACACACAATATGGCTGTCCTATTGCAACCTTGTTTCTTAACAATAACGGTTAGGAATTCAGAGACTCCAGCAGAATAAATTTTCTGAGTTTGGTTTATAGCTCTAGATCCAAAATTCCACCTCTTTCAGCAGTATAAGAGTGGAATATTTTTACACTGTGTTCTGTGAAAGAATGGAGTGTTCCTGAAAAAAAGATGTATAGTATAGCAAGAAAGGGATAGAGATTTGGGCAACAGAATTGAAGAACAGCTTGGACATCTGGTATAAGTATACATCATAGAACACTAAGGCAGGAAAGAACATGCCTATAAAATTTTTAAAGGAGGAAAGCAGTGCAGATCAGCATGAAGTCTGGGCCCTAGACTGGATAGGGACAATGTGTGTACATGGAACCCAGAACTTGTCACTACTCTTGCTTTAGTGGGAGAACAGTCTGTCCCTACTGCTCCTGACAGTGCCTTGCTGCCACTGCTGTGTACCAAACTTCTAGAAAGTATGCAGACATAATACTAACTTAGTAAACTTGTACTCAGCAGTTGAATTTAAGAACATTCATACACGTCTGTTCTCTCTAGAATTAGGCAAAATAAACTTTCCCTGGTGGGTATGGCTATTACTGCACATACTAATGCTACGGATTGAAGTAGCAAGATGCCAATACCTAATGTAGGAAAGATGAAATTGGATTAAAAAAAAAAGTGCCATTGGAAGAACAAATGAGCAATAAACCAAAAGAATAAAGGAGGTTTTGTTTGGTTTTGTGCATTTTCTCTTCTATTTTGTTTACTTTATTAAAAGAAAAAAAAAAAAAAACACACTGTGATTGTAATAGTCTTTTAAATGGACAGCATTACTTTTGTTTTAGGGCCTGGTCTTAAAAGTACATTTCAACAAATGGAGAGCTCAGAGCTTACTGTCAAGAGAAATCACCAGCTCTTTCAAAACTACTATATTCTATACTGCTTAGCAGCAATACCCTTGTTAAACAAATTCGGTGTGTTAAGTAGGTTTTAAGGCTTTTTCCTTTCTTTGTGCACACACACATTTTATTAAATAACAGCCATAGGGAAAAAAGATTCAACTAAAATCTCACAGACAGCATGAGAAACCAAGGTCCAAAAAAAACCCAGCTGAAATTACTTCAAATTTTCTACTGATAAATAATACTTATGTTAGTGACAGCAAAAATAATCAAATTAATAATAAATTTATACAGCTCATCCATAAAATCAAACAATTTCTTCCCTCTCATTCATCACCTCTGCTCCTCACAACCCCTGTGGTAGATGTGCATGTGGAAGGGACAAATTACTGATTGATTGAGCAGTTTATTTGCATAAAAAAATTGAGTGGTAGTCAGAGAACAGGTTGATAAGACTTAAAAGGAAAAGACTGCTAAATTCCAGAGATCAAGTTCAAGTTGAGCCTAAGGGTAGTTAATAGAAAGTAGCACTTTGATAATTTGCTTCCTAATGTAAACATTATTTATTTATTTTAAAAATATGAATATGAAGATTTAACACATGTTTCTGAATAAATATTTTTTCCTAAGAAAGAGAATATTTCCCTGACTCCAACTCTGTATCTGCTGAATCATCAATATAAGACAGTGATCTCTTACACCAACAGCCATACTGAGTAGTTTGAGTTTGAGTACCAAAGTTATAAAGTACTTCCTTACAGCAGAAGGCAGATAACTTATCTGTGCCTCTGGATGTTTTAAGAAACTTTGCTGATATATGAAGACAGAGAAAGAAAGACAGATAAAACACTTTAATTAACAAAGACTGTACTTGTCTAACTCTACTTCTAATAAAAATCACCCTTAGTATGCAGGTATCAAGTGAGAGAATATGCAGCTAAGCTGTATTTCGTTCTCCTACTGCTTTAACTGGCCTGGGATTTGCTGAACAGGAACAAAAGGGAATGCTCAGTTCACCATTCCTTGAATGTGCTCTTCTTAAGGCAAATTTGGCACTATGCACTAAATTTGTGATTTGTGAAAATATTTTTATTACTTCCTATGTAGCTAAGCATAAGCAAAGTTTCCTGTGAAGTTGCATATTAAGGGAGAGTTTTGGAAAATTCCAGAAAAGAAACCTAACTATAAGTGTAGAAAATCAAAGTTATATCCTCCCAAACTTCAGCTTTCCATCCATCCACTTGCATCAATGCAAGTAGACTGCTAACTGGCTCTTTCTTGCAATAACTGGAACAAATCTCCTGAAACTAAAATCCTTGTATATATGAAGCTGCTTTCATAGCATTTTTTGTGATTGATTAGTTTTTCTGAGTCACCTTTTTTTTACCTTAACTTTCAGCCTTTTCACTGAGCATCTGTTAGCTAAAACAAAGCCTATAATAAACATTCATGTCTCTCTTTATGCTGATTGTTGTTTATACCTATATGGCAAGGCTGTAGGAATATATTGAATATTTATGTAGCAAGAAATTGCACCTCCAGCCTATTAAACACCAAGTGGAGCAGCTGGGATTCTCTAAATGCATTCAGGCCACTAGCTGCATCCATTATTTATCTACATGACTAGCTGCACTTGCAAAGACTGTTCACTCTTTCTTCTCTAACACTTGATGACAGCTGAATGGGAGCACATCCTTTTTAACCCCATCAACATCCCCATTCATTTTGAATTACGTTCTGGTTTGCATTCTTATTATGAAGAAGTAGCAATTTGAGAAGGTCAAAAGCCACTACCTGCTTTTTAAGAGAAAGCTGATATTATGGGGATTGCTGGCTACTCATAAAAATTATTTAGGTTACAAAAGTACCAGTAAAGGATAATTTTGTTAGTCTGTTGTGTACCTCAGTAATTCTAACCATTGTATGAGGTAGACCACGTCCCAAGAAAGTCACAATCTAACTTAAGCCAGAAGTTAGAAGCATGGCATCAGAGAGGTGAAGGAAAAGGATCTGTAAGATCTATTGGGTGAGTGGAGTTACTTCAGAAGCAACTTATGAATTCATTGCCTAGCATTTGGATTGAAATGAGTGAAATTAAGGATGTTATTTATATTCCCTTTAGAAAGAGAAAAGAGTAGACTATTTCAACTCCATAAGACTGTCTGAGGGACAAAGAACAGGCTTCAAAGTCAACTTCATCTCCATGATTCTCTCATTTTCCAGTTGCATTGAAGGCAACAGAAAATCTGAAGTATAGCTCATGCTTCCTAGGGAGAAACAAAATCAGAGAACCAGATTACAGAATCACGCTATCACAGGATATGGAGAAGGATGAGCTGTACAACAACCTCTTTGCCTTGATCTTTGCCAGAAAATTTTTCAGGAACAAGTCGCAGAAGTAAAAAGCAGGAGCTGGGAGAATGAAGAACCACTCAATGTAGGAGACGATCAGGTTCAAGCTCATCGGAGGAACCTGAAGGTGTACAGGTCCTTGCCACCTCATCAGACGGGTCCACGGGTTCTGAGAAAACTGGCAGAGGAAGTGGCTAAGCCACAATCTGGGATATTTGAGAAGACATGGCAGCCTGGTAAGGTTCCCTCTTCCTGGAAAAGGGGAAACATAACCTCCATTTTTAAAAAGGGAAAAAAGGAAGACACGGGGAACGACAGGACAGTCAGTCTCATCTCTGTGCCCTACAGGATCACAGGGCAGATCCTTCTGGAAACTATGCTAAGGCACAGGGAAAATAAGGAGGTGACTGGTGACAGCCAATGTGGTTTTTTCTAAGAAAAAATTGTACCTGACAAAGTTGGTGGCCTTCTTTGATGTCATCTAACTGGACTTGTGCAAAGCATTTGACACTGTCCTGCACAACATTCTGGTCTCTAAATTGAAGAGACATGGATTTGATGGGTGGACCACTCGATGGATAAGGAATTGTCTGAATAGTCACACTCAAGGAGTTGCAGCCAGCTTCTTGATGTTGAAATGGAGACAGTGATGAGTAACAATCCCCAGTCGTTGGTATTTGGACTGTCACTGTTTAACATCTTTGTTGGGAATGTGGTCAGTAGGATTAAGTGCACCTTCAGCAAGTTTGCGGATGGCACCAAGTGTGTGTGGTGTGGTTGACATGCTGGAGAGAAGGGATGCCCTCCAGAGGGACCTTGACAGGCTTGAGAAGTGGGCCCATGCAAACCTCACGAAGTTCAGCAATGCCAAGTGTAAGGTCCTGCATGTGGGTAAGGGCAATGCTGAGCACAAATATAGTTGGGAAGTGAATAGATTGAGAGCAGCCCTGACAAGAAGGACTTATGGGGTGTTGGTTGATGAGAAATTCAACATGACCTTGTTGCATGCTCACAGTACAGAAACCCAACTCTATCCTGGGCTACATTAAAAGAAGCTTAGCCAGCAGGTCAAGGGAGATGATTCTCCCCCCACTACTCTACCCCCATGCCATGACACTCCAACTAGAGTACTATGCCCAGCTCTGGGGCCTATTCTTTCTATTCATAGAAAGAATATGAACCTGTTCGAGTGAGTCCAGAGGAGAGACATGAAGAGGATCAAAGGACTGGAACACCTGTGAGGAAAAGTTAACTGAGTTGGGATTGCAGAGTCTGGAGAAGAGAAGACTTTTGGAGTACTTTAAAGGTGTTACAAGAAAGCTGGGGAGGGACAAGGGTATGTAGTGATAGGACAAGGAGGAATGGCTTTAAACTGAAGGAGAATAGGATTAGATTAGATTAGATTAGATTAAATTAGATTAGATTAGATTAGATATAAATTCTTTCCTGTGGGGGTGGTGAGGCATTGGAAACGAATGAAGTGGCTCAAAGAAATAGTGGATGTGTTAGAGGTCAAGTTAGATGGGGCCTTGAGGAACCTTGTCTAGTGGAATGTATCTCTGCCCACGACAGAGGGGTTGGAACTAGATGACCTTTAAGGTCCCTTCCAACCCAAATCAGTCTAAAATTCTATGACTCTATTTAGTAAAACTGTGATCAGCTCCAATATGTTAGTGCCAGCTCTTTCTCTCGAGCAAAATTGAAAGAACATCATGAATCAAGGGCAAGAGAAGATTGTACTTAAATAGTGTGTCAGTTCAGCTTAACAAGTGATTCTCTGCATTTAGAATCAAGTTTCTTCTCTTTGCTGATCTTTGTTTCTTACATGAGTCTTAGGAAAGCTCAGTATAAAACATCTGCCCCTCCTCTATGAAGGTTTAAAATGTCATGCCTTATTGCTTTTATTGTGTATGTTTAGTTATGTATGGTATATTGTTTATGGTATGTTATATTTATATTGATTTTAGTCCCAATCATAATAGAGGAGGGATGGATTCTTATCATAATATGTTCTAGGAAGACATTTCAAGGAGGTATGTCAGGTTCTACACAAATACCATCACATTACCAAAAAATAAAAAAATTACCAATACTAAAGGAAATAATCCATTTTTCTGAGACAATGCAATCAACAGAGAAGTAAAAAGAGTATCTTTCTTAATATTCCTCTTCAAGGACTTCTTAAAGTCTTAGACTTTCTGGCAATGCAAATAACAAAGTGTAAACCCAAGTAATAACTATTGGTAGAAACTTGGTCTCCATGAAGGTAATAGAAGAAAACTCTTCCTAATTATTGTGAACTTGGGATTCTGACAGATATCCAGCTTTTGAATTCTGTAGTAACCACCTCTCAAAGCTAGCTCTCAAAGCTAGCCAGGAAATCACAAGATCACATTAACAGAGAGAAAATTTGTATTATCCTTAGCTTACTATTTTTTATAGAAAATAATAGTTTACAAGGGAGTAGTATTCCCAACCCTGAGAACTCCTCAGTCCTCAGGATGGCATTCACAAAAAAAGAGATTTGCTGCATCCAAGCTTTCTTCTGGGCATACCGATATCAAGTACTTACATAGTATTTTTTCGACTGATTGTGATTATAGGAATTTTTAACTGAATGAGCCCAAATAAGAACTCTAAAGGGCCCAGAAAAGAAAGTACCCAAGAAAGTGCTAATATCCTTAAACATAAGCAGTGTTTCAGTGCCCTGTAACAATATTTTTGTGGAAAAATCATTATATAATCAGTATGAAATATTTTTTCATTATATGGATTATATTTTTAAGAAAAAAGCCATCTTAATATTATCTTGTTCATCAGCCTGGATACTCTAAGAATAGAAATGAGTAAAATAGTTCCAGCAATATTTAGTGGCTGAGTTTTCTGATCAACTGAGATGAACATAAGACTACAAGATTCGAGATTAACAATAAGATGATATAGCTCTTTGAATGTTGAGAAAGTGTGTAAGAGAAAAGAACTGCTGTGTGTAAATGCATGAATATAAAGTGATGGACTTCTCTTCAGAAGATGTAAAATAGCTCATTGTTCATTTTCATTGGCACTGAGCTATTTGTATTGATCTTGGAGACTGTTTTTAGAGCTTTCAATATTTTACAAGAGTAAGGCAAGTCACTGATGTTGTAAACAGAACCATACCTCCTCCAAGCAGATGCAATGTCAGCTTCCTCCATTTCCCTTGGTGGCTTTGGATAATGTATCTCTAGTCTTCGTCAGGAAGTCTTGCAAGGGGTGCTAGGTCATCACAATCAAGTAAGAAAGGATGCCCAATACAGAATGCCTTATACTGTTTCTTAATAAAATAAATGGCTTATGTCACAGATAAAACCCTCTACATTGCAATATTCACTGCATTAAGGATTTGCAGATATGTGTTTCTGGAATCTCTGTCAGAACAATGAGAATATCAGGAAGCCATGAATTTATATGCCTGTATCTTTTCCAGGTTAAAAGAGCATGCACAGTTTCAGTTACTTTTTGAGATACAATTCAAAGAGTTTCAAACCTTGGTAAGTTTTATTTCACAGCTGTTTTTAGAACACTGTTATTAAGGAAGCTTTTTCTGTATGAATTTAGGCTATTATTGCATGTAGATTAGTAATAGAGGTTTGTTGGTTTTAGTTCTTAGAATTTTAATTGGGATGAGGAATTATTGGCTCCACGTATATGGTGCACTGTATTTCACTTTGAATGATATTCTGTGTGTAACATTGGATGCATATATACTAAGAGATTTGCAAACTTAAAATCATTATTTAAGTGGAATGTGTGTGCACCAAAACAGCCCTAGAGTACATGGTAGTCTTCTGAGAAATAGTGTAAGTGTTATGCCTGCTCAAAAGGAATGTTTCAACAGAGTAATGTTCTTCATTAGCAGCTTACAATTGTCCTAATTTAAAGAAATTAATAGGGAAGGATAGATTGAGAATGTTTTTTTTAGAAGAAAGCAGAGACAGGTCACTATTATTTGAAGACCATCTTTTTACCACACCACGATATAATTTCTTGTATAATGAAGTATTCTGACTTCTCAAACTGCTTGCCTTAGATTTGAGAGCAACCATGAGAATTACTGGTTTTCTGTCTCTTTTCTACATACATGAAAATTTAAAAGTGCCTAGGGAGGAAATGAAGAATGTTATGTTCTGCTTAGGCTTGTGCAAAAAGATGTGAAAACATATTTGTTTCTTGCAGAACCCAGTTCTCTGTTTGCTGAAGCCTCTGAATCTAGTCTTGAACACAACCTCAGCCCAACAAACCCTGCGGTGAAACCCCATAGACAAATGTAGATCTCCATATATCTATATCCATTTATCCTTAATGTCCTTTAGAAGTACAGAAAGGATTTCTCCCGAATTTTAAACATAGGAAAGTAAAGACTAGGAAAAAACCTTTTTACCAAAGTAATAGGATGCCTGTTGCAGAGGTATGACTAAGTACTCCATGAGACTTTCTTTCTGCAAGTATTCAGAAAGAAAATTAGTATGGAAGCAATGTTATTATTTTCATTCTTTATCCATGTTTTGATGTTGCCCAGAACTCAATCAAAATCAGGCCCCATTATACTGAGCACAATCAAAACCATATATCAGAGGAAAGTTTATGCCATATGAATGAAAAGGTTTTTAATTGTGCTTTTCAATGCTGCATATACAGTCTTGCGATAATTTCTACTGAGATTATTTTTATTCATAAATGGTCAATCCAGTAACATTTCTAAAATGAAAGGTTTCTTTATGGAAGAATAAATGTCATTCTTTTACTTCCAAGAAAACAGCACAGAAAACCAGGTCAGGCAATGCCAGTTCTGAGAATTGTCTTTCTAACCTGATTAGTTTGATTATTTGTTATCAAAAAAATTCAGCTTTAATTATCTGTAATCAAAGCTGTTCAAAATGTTTGTAATATGGTCTTAAGATCCACCGGAGCTGGGAAGATTTTAATACTTTAGAAAAACCAACCATTCATTCTGTGTTGGTGGCTTTGGGAACATAACTACAACTACCTGAAAGGAGGTTATAACCAGGTGAGGGTTGGTCTCTTCTCCCAGGCAACCAGCAGTAGGACAAAAGGGCATGGCCTTAAGCTGTGCCAAGGTAGGTTTAGGTTGGATATTAGGAAGAAATTCTTTACAGAGAGGGTAATCAGCCATTGGAATGGGCTGCCTAGGAAACTGGTGGATTCTCCGTTCCTGGAGGTTTTTAAGATGAGACTGGATGTGGCACTTAGTGCCATGGTCTAGTAACCACGGCAGTGTTGGATCAAGGGTTGGACTTGATGATCTCGGAGGTCCTTCCCAATCCAGCTGATTCTATGGTTCTATAATGATGCAAATACTGAAGTATCCTAACAGGCTTATGTAAAGTATGCCTTACCTCATTTGCTTTTTTTTTATTGTTTTTAATTGATTGTCTGACATATGCTTATCCTTCTTGATAAATCTGCTCAGTCTCTCTGTTAAATCTCTTCAAATTCTACCTTCACAGACATCCTCATTTTTGCTCCAACCTTTATGACATTCTCTCTCAGGCTTCCTCCATCTTCTAAATTCTGTCTGTGTTCCTCACAGCAGAAAAATATCTGAAGTTCAACAAAGGCAATGCAAGGTCCTGCACCTGGTGACACAGGCTGTGCGATGACCAACTGGAAAGCAGCTCTGCAGAGAATAACCTGGGGGTCCTGGTGGGAGACAAGCTGTTCATGAACCAGCAGTGTGCCCTTGTGACCAAGAAGGCCAAACATTAGGAATAACATTACCAGCAGGTAAAGGAAGAGATCCTGCCCCTCTACTCATTCCTATTGAGGCCACCTCTGGAGTGCTGTACCCAGTTCTGGGCTCCTCGGCACAAGAGAAACATGGAGCTCCTGGAGCAGGTCCAGCAGAGGCCTACAAAGATGATTAAGGGACTGGAGCATCTCTCATACAACCAAAGGCTGAGGGAGCTGTGCCTGTTCAGTCTCAAGAAAGACAACTGAGATTGGACTTCATCAGTGCATATAAATACCTGAAGGGAGGGTGCCAAGAGGATGGAGCCAGGCTCAGTGATGCCAAGGAATAGGATGAGAGGCAACAGGCAGAAACTGATGGATAGAAGTTTCTTCTGAACATGAGGAAGAACTTCTTTACTGTGCAGGTGACCACACACTGGAACAGGTTACCCAGAGAGGTTGTGAAGTCTCTGTCAGTGGAGATACATAAGAATTATCTGGATGCAATTCTATGCATTGTGCTTTATGATGACCCTGCTTCAGTAGGGACATTAGACCATATAACCCACTGTGGTACCTTCCAACCTTACCCATTCTGTGGTTTTGTGATTCTTTGATTCTGTGATTCCTAACATGGACAGAGAAATACTTCACCCAATTCAATTTCCCTTTTCTTCTTGATTTGCTTCCTTTCATATCTATGGTTATCGAAGATGTGATGAAGTGAAGATCTTGTTTTGTAAAGATTTTAAACCAAGGGTTACTGTGCTCTAGCACTTTTTTCAAGAGATGCAAATAAACTTTTGAAATGCTAAAATATAGAAGTATGCAATAGATAAGAAGGAACCGCTATAATCAGACAAGTCTTTCACATGCTGTCCATGTTTGTATGCATCTGGAGGAGATGTATTTCTTGGGGATCTTTTATCACTGAAACGGGATTACAAAGGCTCAAAATAAAATGTGAAGGATTACACAGTTCATGTTGGTTGACCAAAGATGACTAAGGAATACCTCCCACTTCTTGTGTCACTAACATACCTGCACCTATTTCCACCTTGCATAATATTCTAGTTGGATATTACTGGAGATGAAACACAAAACTGATGACAGCCCAAGCAAGAAATAGGAGTATCTTAGAAAACCTCTCTTTTCCTCATTATGGTTGCAATAAATAAGACAAAACTTCCTTTCCAAGGGAAAGAGAAAAGAAGAAAACTAAATAAAAACACATATCTTTTTCTTAAGGAAAAAAGGTTGTATTCATCAAATGGTAGGTTCACCGTAGATTTCTAAACTAATTACATTTTTTCTTTCATTTTTCAGCAGAGACTCATCTGCCAGAGGAAAAAATACATTAAAAATACATTGATTAGGGAGCTCTTTGTGTGCTATCCTAAACATCATCGGCTGGAAATCCACATCCTTTTTACACCGAACGGGATCATGCACTCCTCCCATTCTCTCAGAAACTCAAATATTTCCAATGTAGTCCATTCTTATTTTCATTCTTTGGGTCCCAAATTTTAACTGTCTATAATTAGTTATGTCTTGCAGGATTTCTACATAAACCATTATCAATGCTCATTATTAAATCTATCTCTCAAATTGTATTTAATAGAGTCTTACAGCAATGGTTTCAGCTGTCACCAGGGTGCCCATTCATTATATATTTCACATACAGAGAATTTTATTTAGTCACCACAATTTTTCTCTATCAATTCAATTTGAATAAGGGCTGGGCAAATGAGCAGGATGAAAAATTAAATCCAGATGATCTTATTGATTAAAGAGATCTGACCCCCAAACTAAGCTTCATTAATTATCCTGGCTTTCACCTCAGAAAGCAGAAATTTGAAAGTTTTAATTACATTACTGCATTGCATGAAGCATCAATATTATTTATGATGTCTATATCATTATGGACTCATTAACTACATGCAGTCTTTACTGTAACAGATACTATGTCATCAGCTTATACATCATGATGCAATTTGGGAGTAAATACAATCCTAGAAGTGTCTAAGTTTAAGAATTGTTAAAACATTATAGTCATGATTGCAATACTAATTCAAAGAAAGAGGAAAATCAGTTAAGAAGTCTGATTTAAGATTTAGGTCTCCTGCAAACCAACTTCTACTGATTTCACTACAAGACAGAGGCACCTAGAGTGCCAACTACGAGCTTCCAGTGGATTTTCCACACTACACAAATGTGCTAGACATTGTTTTTTGCAAAATTTTACAGAAAAGATATTATAGTTTTTTACCTGATGCAAGAAGAAGGAAAGTCGAATATGTGATTGAAGTGCACATTCTCAACTGAGAAAATGAAGGGGAAGGGAAAAAAAAAGTCAAAAGACACAAGTATGTCTTTTTACTTTAAATATTTCTTAATTCTGTTAAATGTACATTTGTCATTACTTATAGGGTGTAAGGAACATTGCTAAATGCCTTTGAAGGCAAAGTACAGTCAAATACAGGGTTCCATATACAGTTTCATTTTCCACCACCTCGAAGTGTATTCACAGCAAACAGGTTTTTTTCTACTATTCTAGTTATTCGATAATTAGGATATAACTGGATCTTAGGAAGTTTTACATTCCGTTGCTGAAATGTCAGATGGTCCCCAAACATGTTTTTGTCTTTGAACACAGACTTTCCTGCATTTATTTTTGGTGTATGCTGACTCCAGCACTTTCAGTGCCATTAACATGATGTTATGTCAGATGATTATACGTTTGTTCATTTCAGAAAACTGTGCAATTGTCCATCCAAAACATGGTTGTGCGGAATTTTTGATATCTAATAAGGAAAATGAGAAAGAGATGCATGGAAGACCAGACAGGGACATGTAACTCTCGGAAACAAACAAAAAATAATATAAATACAAAATATTTATAGCCTTTAAGGGAAATGCACGTGATTTCGCCAGCTGAGAAGACACAGAAAATGGTGTTTAAGCACAGATTATGCTTCTTCAATAATCCATGAACATGTGTAAGCAGCCTAAAATCAGTCTTTCTGCCTCTATCTCAAATCTTGTTTTTCCAGTGTGCCCTAATTACCTTAATTACCCCAGTGGATTTCACCGTTTGCTATCTATCACTCAAGACAGCAGTTACATAGAAAGTTCAGAAGGAAGGTATCTTTACGACCTCAAGCTTCAAATATACTTGTAGGTAAATAACTGCTTAAATACTACTGAGCAAGTTACTAGATTAACTCAATTACCAATTCATATTTCAGACTGTCTAAAAACATATCAAGGTCTCTGCCCTTAAAATAAGCTGAGCAGTCCTTTGAACTACCATTTTACTGACCATTCTATCTGTAGCATCTACCAAACCTAAGTTAAAATCATCAAGGTCTTAAAGTAAGAAAATTAAGTCAGAGACACATGGAGCAGCAGTAGTTTTTTTGAGGTCTTGTAATTTTTTTCTAGCCTGACTAATAGCCTGACTAATAGCCTGACTAATTATACACTCATTTACCCAACAGGACAAATTATTCATTCCTTGTTAAACCTCAGTTCTTGTAATGAATATAAAATGACAAATATTTGGTAATATATTTTTTGAACTCAGGTGTTGTGTTTACATAAAGAAATTTTAGTGCTGACATCATGTGAAGATGTCAAGAAAAATTTAATCTGTTTGTTTCTCTCCTCACTTTCTTCCAATGACTAATTTCTGCCATTTTAAGGCAGAAATGAAGGTGGAAAAAAAAAAAAAAAAAAAGAAAAAAAAAAGAAAAAAAAAAGAAAAAAAAAAGGAGTGCTTGCTTAATTTATTATTTTCTTAAATCTTGGGCTAAAATCTAGAATTCTAAGAACTCTTACAAAATTTCATTTTTCCTTGAATGAATATAACTGGATTATCAGATGGCCCAAGGAAAGGGCCTTGATAATCAAGTGACAGTTCCCCCAGTAAGAGGCATACTTCAACAGGAATTCACCAAGTAACAGAAAATACAGAATTTAACTAGGTGTATGAATGCCCTACTGTAAGAAGATTTAAAGGTAATGATATTCTCTTTTACCTTTAGTGGGGAGAGGCCAGCTCTATTCTTGCTTGTGAGATTTACCACATCTGCAGTTTCATACCCTGCAGTCCTCTTCAGCAGCGATTTGTGCATGTCTTGCCTATGTGGATGATAGATGACCACTCATGAAATAAGCAGCAAAGCCTTGAAACATAACGCTATGTCTCTCTGGCCAGATGTGAATTCCTGCTTGACTGTCAAACCTAAATTCAATGAGACAGGTTGAATACCTCTGTGCCCAAAAGCAGCAGCTCTGTCATCAGGAGCAGGGTAATTGGCTAATCGAGTGTTTTGGTCTGACTTTTTGTCTGGAGAGCCAGAACTTGGCAAAGCCTGAGACAAAGGGAGAGCAATTCATATTGAGCCCAACTGAATTGCTCATATCAATAGAGATATTTCCGTGCTTAGCTGCAGAGTCACTATAACAGGTCTTACTGGACCAGTTCAGGGAAGCAAAAACCAAACTTCATAATAGATCCAGGTAACCTGGTGGTTGTCCAAATGACATGGTGCAATTTCCATGACCATTAGAGCATGATTTTTTGTAACTAACATATAACACACGGAGAAGCCAGAAGCTGTGATTGGTCTTAAGAGATAACCAACATCCTCGAGCTCTCATTTCATTTTGCTTTGTCTTGGTATGCAAATATGCACGTTATTTCCCTCCATTAGATTGTGTCCTCCTCTTTCCTCCTTTCTTTATTTTATTCTCCTGAATAATGGGCATATATATGGCCAAGGCTTTCTTAACGGCTACGTATAAGGAAAAAAACACCTGCAGAAGTAACTGAAGAGGCTGTATTTTAAACACCAGAGTGAGAGTACAGCCCAAGGTGAAGGTCCCATAGGATTGTTTGGAGATTTTTTTGAAAAACAGATCTTAAGAGAGTTTCACTGTAGCCATACTGGCACCTGGCAGGAAAGTTTTTTGCTTATCAAATCCTGTGTGGAAACTGAATGAAATAACATATAATGTTTACATTCTAGAACTTGTGCTTCTCCTTTCAAAAGAAAAATTGATAATCTTCTATTACCTTTTTCTCTTGGAATATTTTAATTGTAGGAAATTAACATTGTCAAATAAGAAGCAAAATTTCCAGGAAAGTAGAAAGACATATGTGTGAGAATGTATGTGTGTTTTTAACATTAAGACCATAAATTACATCAATTTGAAAAATAAACAGTTACTGATTCCTTGTACAAAACACAGTACAGTTACAATTTTTAGAATACAAAAGTTAAATTTTAAGTTACTGTACCATGTAGAAAGCCCTAATATTCATCTCTTTAAAGGAAAATCATGGAACTTCAGTGGTTACTCATTATAGACCCACTACACTGGGTTTCTTTCTCCTTATCCTGATAGGTGAATACCATTTCTCACCCTACCCTTCAGCATATAGTTACTTAAATCTCACCATCTACAGACAGGACCAGGATCTTCACATGAAACATGCCTGAGAATTCAGACGAAGAGTCTAGAGAGAGAGATTTGCCGAAGCTGTTTCTGCAGGCTTGCTGGTAGAGCTCTGGAGGGACAAGTGGTACAGCCAGAGGCATTATTTCCAGCACTGACAGATACGTGTGAGGTCTCAAACGGAGGAAAAGCAGTCTGCACTGTAACTGGAAACTAAGGTGAACTTGAGCAGAGACAGTTGCTTGCTAATGTCACCAATTGCCTACTTCAGAAACATCAAATTTACACGTTTTATGCAATGAGGGGGAAATGCTTCAAACACATCCATTGAACTCAGTGTATGGTCAGAGTTCTTTGAAAGCTAACAGAACATCTTTGGGTTTTTTTTATATTTCTTCTGTCAAGAGTCAACAAAAGCTCATCTAAAAAGAACCAGTCAAAATGCCATTCTCTGTGTGACTAAAAGAGGTGAGGAATTTTGTACTTTGAACAGCAATAAGCTAGACTCTATTCCTAATTGAGAACTTAATTTCTTCCAAAGATGGATTTTTTTGCTCGTTAAGCACCAAAAGATCCTGCATCTTTATATTAGGTGAGATCAGAAGCAAGATCAGTCAAGACAAAAGGTAAATAAAATGTATATATATTTTCTCCGGAAGAGCTTTTACAGTCATTTAAATATTTCCTGTTTAGTCTGCCTCCTGATGAATCTGAGACAATGTTAGTCCCTATGCATTAGTGGTGCTGTTGATAAAAGCAACAAAATTATTGATAACAATGTTTAACATCAGCAGGATTTGCAAATTCCAAAAATTCCAACTAGACCAGCTTCCAGGCAAAGTCAATTAGATTCATAGGGCCAAATTTGTATCAGATGTCTTCAGTACAGTTTCTCTCAGGTGGCATTTTCTCAGATATTGAATAGCAGTGTCAAATTTTTATTTGCTCTGTAATGATTATTTCCAGGTTAATTCAACTTCTGAAACTCCCAGTCTTTCCCCTGTTAAACAACAATGGAAAATGTCATGCCAGATGTAACTGTGTTTCCTTTGATGGATTGATATCTTAGATATACTTTGACTTACAGTTTAACCAAGACCAGCATTTTGCTTTTGCACAGCAGTAGTTATAACAAATTAAATTCATGCTGTATTCATTCCTATTTAAAAGTTTACAGAAGGGATATTGTCTGTCTTATAAAGTCCAGCAATGATTAAAATTAGTGATTACAAGGAATGACATTACACTTTAAAAGGCAGTTAAAAGAAATGATAGGTCAGATGGCTTAGGTGTATCTTTAATTCATGAACTCTATATTAGGCTCCTTTGTGCAAAATGTTTACTCAAGTCACCTTTTTGTCCTGGTCTTGAAATCTATCTGTAAAATCAATTACCCCATCACCCTGTGGGAGCTGGAAGAAGGTCTATCGTTCATTGACCTTAATATACTGTAGGGATCTGATAAAACAACTGAGGATTGATCTGCCAGGAGGGGTTTGCCAAATAAAGTCATCTTCTTCCTACCATGTCAATAGAAAGGTTAGTCTACTTTGATACTTCCACAAACTGAACTGAGTAGTCTCAGTTTGCATCTGCTGTGGTTTAGTCTTCTGTGGTAAGACAAAGTCTGAGACTAAAACACAAATTTGCATGTCTGAATGCACATTTTTCCATGTACTGTAGGTATCCTAGGTCATATTATTGTCAGATACCTACTCAACATAGTTAATGGACCTTAAAAGCATTGGTATTGTCCTGAAGACAATCATTGAATTACTGACTAAATCATGCTCACAGATACACATACACTTCTTTGGATTTGTTGGTTTGCTCAATGATTCCATGTCCAATATGAAATCAAACAAGCAAAAAAATTAAAAGCCCAATCCTTTTGTAAGTACATGCATTAATCATCATTGGATGTCTATGAGGACTTGGAGAAGGAAACCACAGGCAAAATAAAATATTGCTAAAATTAATTAAATATCAACCCTGCACAGGTAGTACTACTACCTGATATTCATGCTGAATGCAGCCAAAATACCATCCACACTAAGTGTAGGATTGTGTATTCCAGCCTGACCATTGGTTTCATGTAGGATTTTGCATTTCAGACTAACCACTGGCTTCATAAAGTTGCCCCTAATTTTTCCATACATTTATTGAAAGAGTGGGTTCATGCCAGCCCTTAGCTGTTTGGTTCTTTTTACACCCTTTTTCATTCACATCATACAACTACTTATTGACTGATTAGGTGTTTTACCATTCAAATACTTAAATTTGACTCCTCTAGTATTTTTAAGAGTTTATTTCAAAGGTTAGCTACAGTCACAATTTGGGTTACTCCAGGACAATTTAAAAATATTTTTCCAGAGATTTTTCCTTGTCTCTTTAGTATCTTTTGCTCCTTATGTTATAGGCCTGGTTGTGCTGAAGTTTTTATGACAAAGTTCAAAAGTATGGGAACTGGAGCTCAACTCCATTTGTCACCACTGTTTTCATTTCTATTCCAATCCACTTTTGATGGAGAGGGATGCATTCCAGCTACATTGAATACAGCAGAAAATTGAACTGGAAAAGTTCCTTGGTAGTTTTAGGCATAGGGTTTTAGCATTTCAGTCCCTCTTAGGCATCCTAACAAAAGCCCAAAGGCCTGTAAAAAAGAGCTGGGAGTTGAAACTAAAAGAAAGCATTTGCTAAGTAGTAAGAAAGCCTTCCTTACATTTGGGTACAGTGAAATGCGAATGGAATTACTTCATCCATTAATGGATAGGTTTTATTTCCTTCCTAAAGGAAGACTGATCCATGTGAAAGTTCCTAAAAGGGCTTCAAACTTACCTCTAAATTTTATGGTCATGTTAATAGTCTTCGTATCTGACTACTCAATCTCTGAATGTGAGTGACTTTGGTCATACAACAGTGAGAGTGCACTATTACTGCAGAATAAGGATAAGCTAAAGGCAAAACCAACTCAAATAATCTCAAGAATCATTATATTTAAATATGGTTTTATTTAGAAATATCACAATTTTAAGAACAACAAGAAATATAAGACCATTTATATATCGGTTTGCATCTAATTTTTTTGCCTGAGGTCAGATTTTCTTGGAGAATCAACTCAACCACTGCACCTGCAAACCTGTAAACCTAAGACTTCAAACTCCTGAGATGGAAGCCCCTGTACAGGACCCTCATTTACAAAATCTCTTTGCAAAACCTTAAGTAGTTCCCCTGGGTTTTGCCATACATGACCAGCAGCACAAAGCCAAGAGCCTACACATTCCTAATGTCCACAAACACAAACTTCTCCAGATCTGCATGGCTCTCTGTGTACAAAAATCTATTTGTGATTAAGCGTACTAATGGCACTGTGTTCAAATTTAAATCTCTTTGTGATTAAGAGTGTTAATGGCCCCGTGTTCAAATGTAAATGCACCTTTCCTATAACAGGACCAAATAAAGTAATTTTTTCCCATATCTGGGTATAACATATTTCCCAACCAGCCAAATTCCAATAAATTATAAGAATAATGCTTATTTTTTAATATGTATACTGCACAGTAAATCAGAAATTGTCAATCCCATCCCTGGCTCTATGCCAACTAAGTCTAACAAAAATTGGGCACACAACTATGAACCATCTGTTCTTAGTTACTGTTTTATCTGTTATCTGGGCCTGCTAAATCCTACATTGTGTATAACTGAACTACTAACACTGAAGCAACATCTCAGACTCCATTTCAGATGATGTCAGGCTTGGATGATGGGAAAGCATCAAACCATACCCTCAGCCACCTAACAAATGTGTAGTGGCAGGCTCTATTAAGTATTCATTTAATCCCATGCTTACACAATAGGATGCAAACATGCTGTTCTCATTCCCGACCTTTCCGTATACTTTTTGACATGGTGTTCTTTCTGCCAAAGCACCAGACACTCTCACATCTGCTGGACTTCATGGCCAACCCCAGACTAGGGTACGGAAGAGAAATTAAACACAGGAGTTATTTAAAACTTAAAGCTGAGTAAGGTTCCCTGCAGACAGGTCTCAATCAGAAAGAAAATTAATGTTGCAGTGAAAAACATCTAGTCCCTGATATGAAGACTGTTGAACCAGTGCAGAGTTTGGCATGATTAATATGCAGGTACTACATGCTTTAACAGAATAAGGATCAGCTTAGATGCTTAGACATTCCTGGATAGAGTCAGTGAGATGTAAATGCCACATGAGATATAAAACCAGAGCACATCTGTTCTGAAGAATAAAAGACTGTCAGATATACTTCTGATTGAAATTTTGGTCTTCTTTACTTCACGGAAGAGAAATGTCACTTCCCATGGTACAATGAAGCCACTTTGGGCTTATGGTAGTTCTTGCTGTGCCTTTGAAAAAACATCATTCTGGACTATGCTCATTAGATTTCAGAGCCTCACAGCTACTCATGGTTTCTCTGTGTTGTTAAGGTGATTCCTGTAACTGCATCCACGCCTGAAAAAAATAAATTATTTATTCTCTCCACAGCCAGAAAGATTGGAGAGTAATATTGTCAAAAGCTCCACTGGTTGTGTTGAGATTCATGTATCATGTCAAACACTACTGAGAAATTCCCTGTCTCTTTTCTTTTGCCTATGAAGACTTACTGTTTGCTATTTTTATAAAGTATTTATTATTTTTCTTTAGTCTGAAATAAAAATTATCCAGTTGAACATATCCACGTCTGACACTTTGGTGTAGTGTGTTGGTTTAACCCCATTTGGCAACTAAGCTCCACATTGCCACTCATTCATTCTCCCTCCCTGGTGCAATGGAGCGAATCAGAAAAGTGAGAAAGCCTGTGTGTCGAGACAGAGACAGTTTAATAAGTAATGGAAAGCCATGACCGCTAGCAAAACAAAATAAGGAATTCATTCCCTACTTTTCATCAGGAAGCAGAGGTTCAGCCATCCCCAGGAAAATCAGGCTCCATCATGTCTAACGGTTACTTGGAAAGACAAACACCTTTATTCTGAACACCCTACCCCTTCCTTCTTCTTCCCTCAGATATGTATGCTGAGTATGGTGACATACGGTCTGAACTATGCCCTTGTTCAGAGCTGGTGTCAGCTGTCCCAGCTGTGTCCTCTTCCCTACTTCTTCCTCTCCCTGTTTCTAGCCTACTCACTGGTGGGGTGGTGTGAGGAACAGAAAAGAACTTTATAAGCACTGCTCAGTGATATCACAGAATCACAGAATGGGTCAGGTTGGAAGAGATCAACCTCCATGCTCAAGCAGGCTCATCCCAGAGCACATAGCACAGGATTACATGCAGACAGTTCCTGAATATCTCCAGTGAAAAGACTCCATAACCTCTCTGGCAGCCTGTTCCAGTGATCACTTGCACAGTAAAGAAATTCTTCTTCCTGTTCAGGAAGAACTTTCTGCGCATCAGTTTCTGCCTGTTGCTTCTAATCCCACTGCTTGGCATCACTGAGAAAAGCCTGGCTCCATCCTCTTGACACTCTCCCTTCAGATATTTATATTTACATTGATGAGGTCCCCTCTTAGTTGTCTCTTCTTGAGGCTGAACAGGCCCATCCCGCAGCGTTACCTTGTAAGAGAGATGCTCCAGGCCCTTAATTATCCTTGTTACCCTCCACTAGACCCACTCCAAGAGCTCCATGTCTCTTATACTGAGGAGTGCAAAACTAGGCACAGCACTCCAGATGTGGCCTCACTAGGGTTGAATAGATGGAAGGATCACCCCCCTCAACCTGCTGGCAATGTTTTTTCTAATGCACCAAAGGACAACATTGGCTTTCTTGGCCACAGGGGCACGCTACTTGCTCATGGAGAGCTTACTGTAAAAAACTGATCATAATGAAAACATCCCTGAATTTTCAACACTCTTTCCAGCACAAATCAAAAACATAGCCCCATACTAGCTATTGTGGAAAAAACTTATCTCTATCTCAGTCAAAACTAGCACAGGTAGAGTAAGTGATAATTTTGTGTGAGAAAATCAACAGTCAATAAAACTGAACAAGGCAAATTTAATATTGGGCTGTCAAAAGGAAGTGTTATTTAATAATTCTGTGTAAGTCAAGACTACACAAATGCTCTAGAAAGAACTGTAAAAATAAGTTCTGATAAATTATGTTTTCACTTGTCATTCTTTTTTTTTTCCTGAGATAGATATCGATAGATTATGATTTGCCTAAATTTATTTATCTGAAAAATATATCTTATAATTTCATTAGATTATTATTTTATATAGACTTAATTCATGACTACACTCCAAGTATTCAAAAATTAAAAAAACAAACACACAATTTTTATTTGATCAGCTGTGCACATCTGTCTCTGAACTATGCGGAAACAAAGTCATTGTTTGGTTTAGCCACTCTGTTCTAATGTATGCAATATACATTATTTAAATGAATTTGAATACTAGTGACTTTTCAAAAGATACAAACACACCAAGATGTGCATCAGTTTCAAAGGAAAATTGATTACAGTTTTCAAATACATTTAAACTATTTTTAAGAGCATCAGCATATTTCAATATACTTTTCTCAGTAATGCTAAAGTCTTATATAATCGGTCATCACTAAAGATACTGCCTTTTTTCTGGCTGTGTGTGTAAAGGGTCGGAGGATTTTCTCTATGTCCTAATCAAATTGCAATTTGAGACACCAGGCGTTCTTCAGTTTTACACTGTTATAAGATATTTTTGTACCACTCCAGTTCTTACTTACTAAAGACCTTCACTGTTAACAAAAGTTATTTCCAAACTGCTTTGAAATATTTCACAAGCAAATAGATATAAACACAATGTGTTGATTTTATTAAACCTGGGAGAATGTCTTCCTCACCAGATGATGCCTAAAAATAATCAGTCAAAAAACCCAAACAAAATAAGAAGTTAATTTTAAAATCAGTTCTTTCTAAATCAGTCTTTAGCTTTTAAAATACAATACAATAAAACAATACCCAATTTTACGTGTCAGTTACTCTTTTGTCATGAATTTCTTCACACTGACAAAGCTCACAGAAGACATGTCAAGAATAGTGGGGTAATAACTGTAGTAATATAAATGTATCTGTGAATGAAATGGTAAAACAGCAGCTAATATTAACTAAATTCAAACTCAATTCTACAACCATCTTACTTAAAGCAGATCAAACTGTTGTCTAGGATTTTGACAACAGTAAATTAGAATAGGTTCCCAGCTGATAGGATGCCTGTTTTGTAAACTAGACAGCAAAAACTTATCTACTTCAAAATAAATAAATCCCACTGTTTTCAAATCACTTTGCAGTAACTCTGGATTTATAAGGATCATTTCTTTGACTGTAGATTACTGTTCCTCCCATTGTTCATCCTAATCAGATTTGAATTATTTAAAGAGTTAATATTTATTCTTTTCTTTCAAAGTGAAGAGGAAGAAGTGATGTTGGGATGGTTCACAGAAAGCTAGACATAAAATTTACCAATCTTTTTGAAAATAGAAATACAGAAATGCAATATGTATGTCACATTCATTTAGATGTCACTACACTATTTTTGTTTTATTACCTTGTCTTTTAAATATGATTCTTGAGAATGGCCCTGTATTTTCTCCTTAGGAGTGCAGCTGGAATCAATATAATGTGGTTCACAAAGGGTGCTCAGGGGAAAATATTTTCCTCTGATATCAAATGGGAGCTTTCTGAGGTACTGTCACAGGAAGTCTGCTATGCTGGAGTCATCCTCTTCCAAACCACCTATTTTCTGTTAATATCCTGAAAGGGCTGTTACATTACATGCCAATTGTACAGATAATATATATAGTGCAACTTCTTCAATTTCTTTGCAGACTGCTAATCTGTCCATCAGACCTAAGAGGCACAAGACCTGGGACTCAGACACAGCCCAAGTTCAGGGCAGTTAGTCAAGAGCAGACATAGGATCTGTACTGGTTCTGTTTATGAAGATCAGAAACACAACTGCCAGGCGAAAGGGGAAAACAAAAAAAGATATTGGGGAATGGCAGAGCAAAATTAATTTCTTTGTATGAACAGGGATGTTTTCATTAGGATTCAAATATGCCCACATGAGAACCCTGTTCTGTATTTCTTAAAATATAAAAGGACAAACACTCCATATTAAAACACCACGTAAAAAGAACTCAAAGGTTGTAGTAGAACATCAGCTGGAGAAGGAGTTGGAAGAGCTTTAAAACCAGTTTCTGAATGAATAAATTTTTTTTTTTTTTTTAGAAGTTGATTTAAACCTTCTCTCACAGATCTTTAAGTTAGGATATTTTCTGGGAAACTCTACTATTGTCCACAAATCATTCTGTAAGTTTGGTAAGTTCTGATTAAGCCAAGTCATACATTGCATGTGCTCACTTGTAATCACAGCATGCTATTTACATGATGTGCATTCCCAGTCTTAAGAATGCATCACTGTCTAAAGAATGCCCCAGTCTTACATGGGAAAGATCTGGAGAAGGGTGTGTAACACTGCACAGCGCAATGTTTGTTTTTTTTCTCAAGAAAACAAATATGTAAGAACTAAGCTGTCCACTTTTCTAGTCTCCATCTTCTTCATACGGATGGATGCGCTTTGATTTGATCATTTCTGTGTTAAGACATCCTGAACAGTTCCTCACACTCTGGTCAGCTGCAGGATTCACCTGTGTTTTTGACTTACAGGCTGTTGAAACCTACAAGAATGACTAAAGGTGAAGAAACCAAAGCAACAGCTCTAATCACAACTGGGCTGAGTAGCTGCTGCTGCCATGCTGTCATGTGCTGAAGGACTGTGAAGAAGTAAATGATGATTTAACAAGATACAAGGGAGCCATGTAGAGAAAGAGAAATATTGTAGGAGCTGACTGCATACAGCTCATGCTTGGACGCTGAAGGGTTTACTGAAAGTGAATGTGATGAATACACTTTTTTCACTAGTGATGGGCTAATCTAAGACTATGTGGCAATTGCTTTATTCTCTCCCCATCCATTCTGAAGAATGGTGTTGAAATGCCCTGGTATTAGATGTGTTATAAGGTTTGCAGATAGGATGGGAGCTCAGAAGTGCTTTACCGGTTTTCTTTCAGCTGGAAAAGTTCATGTATTTCTGTGTAGCAATCCAAGGTCACTAATATATTCTCCAACATGGAAGATATGAAGAGAAACTGATCACAAGAACTCTGCATCTCTCCTGTCATGACTTGCTAGTGAAGCATCCTTTATTTTGTAGAGGAAAGGAAAGACACTCAAATACGTATGATGTGGAGATGCTTGGATAAAGAGATTTCATGTATTTTGTAAAAATTACATACCTATTTTTTCAGGAGACAGAAATAACAGTATAAACTGAACCATCAGTTATCTCAACAGCAAAAGTTCTTTTAAAATCCAATAAAACAACAAAAACAGATACTGCGGTTTTATGAAGAGAAGCTAAACTTTCTGCTTAGCTGATGACACTAACTTCCCTTGCACTTGTTCACATCCAAATCTTTGAATATTTATTTCAGAGGTGAAGGATCACATTAAGATCCAAAGACTTGGCTTTACGGCTCATAATTTTCCCGTATGGACTGATGTTGGAATCTATCAGCTCCAATCAAATAGAGCCAATCTTTTGATCAGAGTCAGTATCTCATATCTGTGAAATATTTCAGCAGGTCACAAGAAAAGTTTCAGACTATTTTGGTTCCAGAAGCACCGGAATTTCATATTTAGAAGCTTACATACAGTGTGAAATTATTCAAGATCAAAGAATAGAGCTCTTTTTCTGACTATATTTTATGAAGCAATCTCTAGTGATAGTCTTCAGCAGTAGATTATGTTCTACTTTAAGGGCTAGTATGACAGGAAACCCACCTTCCATTCAAGCAGGTGGTGAAATGAAGTCACGAACACAATAACATCTTTCACTTCAGGATCTCAAAGCACTTTAGAAGCACTGTAATTAAGCTTACCATCTCTCCATGTAGTATAAAAGATTTTTAATGACTTTTAGCAAGAGAAGAGAGAAAAAATGAGCAAGAGATAAACTGGGGTTTGCTCATTTAATGTATAAGGAGAAGAAAACTATGCACAGCTTAGTAATTGTTTTTATTTTCACTGTTCATAATGAGCAACCTTCCTCCTTCCCACCCTAATTATGGGGTAGACACAAACAGGAGTGTGAAAAGCTATGAAGCTTGGGATCACCCGTAGCATGGCAGGTTAATTCTATTAATGCTTTTTTCCCCATTTCTTATAACATTTTATAAAAGGTCTCGAGTTTTCTTTTCATCTGCTGTTTTCTCCTGATTTAGTGCTTTAATTTACCTTCCTTGCCGTACTTTCGGTCTCTCAAGTGTGTGTTAATTCTCTCATGTTAAGATTGTGTGAACCAATCTCATCAGAGAGAGGAGAAAAAAGAGACAAGATGTGTTGTATCAATTGAAGGGTAAGGAATTTATTTGGAGATAGTCTTCATTCAATAAAAAATGTAAACCTTGAACTAAATGAAAGGAAAATGAGAAATAACAACACTTTATGTGATTATGAAATATCTTGAAATTAAGCATGAACTGAAATGATTTTGTTGTTTTAAAGAATGGTTTGTCCTGTCCTCTATTACTTCAATAGTCTACTATGAAATCTGCTCAGCAGGGAACATTTTTGTTCCAGAATGATGCATTTTTAGTCAATCAATTGGTCCTATACCGTGGCAGAGGGCTAGATGCCTTTCGAACTGGAAGAGACATTTGGAGCCAAAAGAAGTGCCTCTCCATTTATTCTTGGGAAGACAGAAATGACAATATCAATCTTTGTGTTCTGCAAGTTCAATGATTGTTAGCAGGGGTCAGGAAGCATTATCTCCCATCAAGCAGTGCACACAGTTCAGCTGAAAGTTATCCTACAGTCTTTCAGGAGCAGTGTGGGGATGCTTTTTATTTTTATGCCTCTGTTTCCAGCACATCCTAAGTCCTATTTGACTGGGTCTGGAGGTTTGCACTTTTTCTGTATGTGTGTGTGTGCATGAATGTGTGCTGACCACTGTATATATACTTCAATATCCGAGGAGAGGAACTGTACCTGTGGCATGAGTTTTTAAATCACCGGAAACACTTGGAAGTCAGTGGAGTTCTCCTACTCCTGTAGTGCAAACAAACATTAGTTTGAGATAGTAAGAACAGCAGCAGTATAAAGTTATCTTAATTCACTTCAGCACCTTAAAATGTCCTCAGAAACACGACCCATTTGTAGCTATTGTATACTGGTCTTTATCTTCAATACAATGGCAATCTTACCCCCTCATCAACAACAGAGGGTTCTCAATACCTTCAAAAATCAGGTCTCCTGGGCACGTCACTCTTCTTAGGCAATTTATTGCAACTGTCTGTTCTCTGAAGTGATCCAGAAAATCTAAAATGTGTCAGCTTGTTGAATACTCTATAGCTGCCTCATTATATATTTTGATACTTACAGTGTATTAAATGCTTGGGGTTTGTTGGGTTTTTTTTCCATTCTGATTTTTATAAATACATTTTGTAGTTGATTACTACACAAAATGAGTTTATTCAGCAGTAAAAGAGCAGCAGCAGCAGTACCTCTGGCTCAGCAGTGATAGACAATGGACTAGAACTACCTCTCAGCTCTGTTGTAATGAAGGGAGCCAGGGGCTGGTCCAGCTTCTATTTCAGACCACTTCCACGAAGTTCACACAACACTGCTGACACATGCTAACAGTTTCTGATCTCTTCTTTTCACTTACCCTTTGGTAGCTGTGTTAGCCAACACTCAGTCTGAAACTTGAAATCTACCAAGGGAAGCTGTTTTATGAAGGGACATTTAGTTGACATCAGGGCACAAGGACATATACACTCTTAAATTCAGCAGTGTTCCATTTTTAGTACATGACAGTTATGGGATTTATAGTGCAACTCTTCTCGAGTATTATTTTTCATTTATGTAAAAATAAGCATCGTTAGCATTTTATCTGTTCTATTAGCGCTTTTGTGGTACAACAATTAAAATTACTTAGAACTCTATTAGGCATATTTTATATCTTAATTATGACATAAAATATATAGACTTGCAATGGTCACTGAAAGACTGAGTGTCTTAACCAACTTCACAACCTGGCCTGTGCAAGTCTCAGTGCATTTGAACAAACAGACAAGCTGGTAGTGGTTTGTTCTACACCAAAGTCAATGTCAGGACTTTCCCTCTCTTACCTGAAAAGTCTGAGAGACAAACAGCAACATTTGCTGATTGAGCAAATGAAAAGGAGCAGCTTTTTAAATGCCCATTTCTCCTCAGAAAACATAATCCTGCAAAAATGCTTAATAAATCTAGAGTCTATTCCTCCTATCACTTGATGTCATGGTAAGCCTTGAGTCATCAATAAAATCAGTAGGGCCATAGGAGAATCAGAATGGTTCCCTACTCCCTCGTTCTATTCTCGTTTTGGTGGGTTTCACACAGGCGTGTGCAACTACCAAGTTCAATGAATTCGCTCCCTGTTTCCATTCACGTAACAGATCCCCATCTTGGCTTTGGGGTGATGTACCAAAAGATAACTGAAATAACGTATCACCCCTAGTTAACAGAGATATCCTTGTGGATAGGAAACATACAGTTGTTACAGTGCCAAGCTATTTTGTCTCTGTCTTTTGTTTTGGTTTTGGGTTTTTTTTACCTTTTTGGAGAGTGAGGTGGGCTCTCTGTGTGTGGAATCCTCATCTGCAACCCTGTCACCTCAACACCTTAACATTTTCTCTGAAAATACATATGAAAACTAGCATATCAATAATAGAGTAAAACTCATTTGCATGAAGAATGATAACCTTATCGAGTTCTTAACAGCCCTAGCTGATCCATTCAAATGTATTTGAAGTAGCACCCAGGTGCCTGGAGAAAGGAAGGCCTGAAACTGCCAAATCACTCACTGAAGTAAAAATATGTGAAGAAGATTAAATAGAGTTGCTTACTAAATTTATCTGAGTCTAAATGCAGCTGGGATGTGAATGAAGGACAGAAGTGTGTAGGGGAATGGGAGCAACTCTATAACCTCCCATTCAGAATGCAATTAATAGAGGGTTACAGCACAAAATGTAAAAACCTACAGATGGATTTAACTTGCTTCGAGGCTGACACAACCTGGAATAATCCCTTCTGTCTGGATTTTACATTATTTTTTTTCTTTAAATAGATTGATATCCATGCCTCACATAATTAAATATAGAAACAATAACCAGGATGATGAGAATTGATATTGTTTAGCCTGGAAAAGAGAAGGCTTTAACCTAACCTGATTGCAGCCTTCCAGTACCTGAAGGGAGTCTACAAGAAAGATAGAGAGGGACTTTTTACAATCATGTAGTGATAGAAAAAGGGGGAATAGGAAGATCATAGGTTTAGGTTAGATATTAGGAACAAATTCTTTACTGTGAGGGTGGTGAGGAACTGGCACAGGTTGCCCAGAGAAGTTGTGGATGCCCCATCCCTGGAATCGTTCAAGGCCAGGTTGGATGGGATTTGATCAACCTGGTCTAGTGAAAAGTGTCGCTGTCCAAGTCGGGGGGGTTGAACTAGGTATCTTTAAGGTCCGTTCCAACAATATTCTGTAATTCTATGATACTAAAAGTTCAAGTTTATTTTATTTACGGGGGGACTTTTATTCAAGTTGGACAACAGTAGAGCTTTACACCTTACAGTCCCTCACCTTCATTCAAGATACCTTACTTCAAAATACTGAGACATACACATGTTCTGTCTCTGCTATATTCCTAAATAACCCAAACGCAGGAGATCCTTGATCTGTCAGAGGTCAGTAGACAACCTCATTTTTGCTAATGTTGAATTTATAAGATTACATATAAAGTACTGTAAAACGTATGTGTTTTGTATTACATGGGAAAATATACAGGCAGGATGCTGTCTTCCAATTTTCTGTTAGTAGCAGTGAATACAGCACTGCTCAAGTTCTAGGTCAGACTCTGAAAATGGATTCAGTTCACAAAAAATATCAAAGCAATGTTATTTTGAACTCACTTAAAATATAAACCAAACAAAATCATAGACATAAAAATCACAGGTTTAGAAGACGTTATTTACCTAAACGAGGTTCCAAAAAAGGGTTGTTTTGTACCACCCTGCTTGGTACATAAAAAGATTTTTATTTTAGGAAACAATAGCTTCCATAGGTCTGTATTCTCCTTCATTCTTTTTGCCTACCATGGTATATTAGGAGTCAGAAGGAAAAACAAATATTTACTTAACACTAAGTGAAACAAGCAGTAGTAATTTTCATTCGCTGTCAGACTACAAGACACAACATAGAACTTAAATGCTACCAAATCAGCAGTAACGGAAGTGTAGGTGACTAATTTAATTGTGTAAACTCAGTGATAAAGAACCAAAAGTATAAAAGCAAAGATATTGAAGTACCTCTATACCCTGTCCCAGGTATTTTAAAATTAGTCATATATGGTAGGTAGTTTAAATTTGTTAATTAATCAAATATACAGAGGAAACTTACATATATATACATCTGTGCATGTGTGGAAATTAACACGTCAACATGCACAAGTATTTAGGTGTTCGTAAAGAAGGAGCAAGAGAAAGGGAAGGGGGCTTGAAATTCCGTGTTGTTGTCCCTTGATAAACAAAAGTCTAACTGGCACTGAGTCATAAACCCAGTACTGACATCAGAGATGCTCCCACTAGTCAGGTGGAGAAAGATGTCTGTCCTACCTTCTTTGCTGGCTGTGGTTCCAAAGAGCTGTGGCAACTCTGAGCAATAGTAAAGAGAGACTCTGAACCACCCACTTGAATTTCACTCAGGTGCCCTAACCCTGGCTTCTTGTTCACCACTGCAGATGATATCAGAAAAAAAAGGGAAAAGATGAGACTGGAAAACAAGAAAAGCTAGTGATTTTGTGTTTGTTTTCCACATGTGTATGAACATTTCAAACAGATGAGAAGGGGACCTTTGAAATCTATCAAAAGAAATACAGTATGTGTCATTATTGAAGCAGAAGATATGTCATCTCTTGAGGGAGTTATTCATAATGTTATTTTGGGATATCATTCAATCAATAAATGTGTGAATGGTTACAGTCTTGTTAGTTATGTCATATAATTCAAACTCTTCAGAAAGCCGTTCTGACTCTACAGGCCATGATAGATTGATCTGTCACCTTTTCTCGTCTGCATTGCAGTGATCTTGCCTCCTACCTTCATCTTTCCTCTTCCACCCTTCCTCTCCCTCCCCAAGCCATTTTCATTTGACTTTCATGGCAGTCATTCATTGTATCAGCACTCCCCTTTAATCAGAGCACTGCTTCCATCTGAAATAACTAGTTAAATGACTGAGGGTCCATTAAGTGAATTATTTCAAGCTCTTGCCCCTTTCACAAATCTGCCCCTAAAGCAACACAGCAAGTAATAAATTTGAAGTACCTCTCACTATGGTGAGGGAAGTAGACTGCACTTTACAACTAGCAATTAGCCTTAGGGCTTCAGGTACTTTTATTTTCTCACCACAAATGATCTTGCTTGTTGTTTTTTTTCTCAGGCAGAGTTGAAAGGGGGAAAGTGGAGGGCTTTTTTTAAGGGAAAATGCAGGCCTTATCTGATGTCCAGGGCCTGAGGTTGAAAGAGTGTCTTCATATTCTATCCCCTGGTTTACAGCATCTTAATATATGGTGACATTCTGTAGCATTTTCTATTCTCTCAGTGTTGAGAAATTATGGGAAATTATTATCCAGTAATGCCATATATCAGGTAGATTCAATGCCATCTCCACAAACCTGCTGGCTCTCACCATTGAGGTTCACATAGCTTTAGGAAATGCAGGGGAGCATAGGACAGGTACGTACAAGATGGGTTTAGAGAATTAATTGCCCTGTAATCCTAATAAATAACAGCAATTTTGTGCTCTGGCTCTGCAACATGGTGACAGCAGTTGTAATAACACCTAGAAGTATGTGAAAGAAAATGCTTTTTACCTATATAATGTCATACAGTTAAGCGGCTTGATCTCAAACAGCAAAATGCAGAAAGAATCACAGACCAGTTCCTTGTCTATTCAGTATATCGTGCTGTGTGTGAAATCTAGGTTACTACATTAGCTTCTTGCTCAGCATTATAATTTGTCATTCCTTTTTACTGGAATTTGTTTTGCAATTTTATTATCGAGCTCACCAACCTTCTATCAGCCTTCTCCTTCCCCCTTTCCCAAACTTTTTCCTTTATTTTTTTTCTGCCTTGGTACTATGAGTGTGAGAAGGATTCTTTTATCTCTCTTTCAGAGACATCTTGTAGTACTTTTTTATTCCCTGGCTTTTTTTTTCTTCCCTGCTCAATTCATATGCCTTGTGATACAGCTTTTATCAGTCTCACGTGTACTGTTGCTATTGCTTGTTCCTGATCATCTGTTTATATGTCATCAAGTACACCATGTGCTCTTGGCAGAACATCTGCAATTACTAGATAGTTTCTCCTCTGAAAATGCAGGGTGTTACCATCATTGATATAACTGAACTGAGCTATGCTTGTGGACTGCAAATAGGTGTCTTTTTCTGTGGCAGAGACTATAAGGGAACAGGAAATGTGGCCCTGCACAGTTTTCTGAAAGGACAGATGAGGGTTTTTAGCAAGGCTCAGCCAAGCATGGAGCAGGCATAATATGGCAGAGCCTTTAAATTTTGTTGTCATGAGAGGAGAAGCTGTCCATATAAATGAGATGAAAAGGAATTTGATTTGGCATCATGGTTAGTATTCGGTTGTGCAAGAAAGGTGAATAGCAAAGTGACTGTTAATTTAGGGGGTATTCTTCACAGTTCCCAATGATTTATTTAGATAAATACTTCTCAGTCTCAAATACAATTATGGTTCAGGCAATATACAAATGAGTCTCTCTATTCATACTGAAAGTCAGTAGCCATGGCACTTATGTTTATAAATGAGACTACTATTTTTCGGCAAACTGTGCTCTTACTGTTTTTCTTTACTACCAAGTGACCAGTGGAATTCAGTAATTGGTAAATGCCTCTTAGCTGATAGTTGTAGATATTGTTTTAAACACAATAAAGATAGAAATATATAGCAGCTATGCAAAGATCAATCTCAAAGTGCTCAGCACCAAAAAATTTCAGGTTTGTGATATTGTGTTCTCCCATTGAAAGGAGTCAGCCTTGGTATAAGTGAAATAGATTAAAAAAAAAACAAAAAATGTGTGCAGAAATGTTAGGAGGTTTGACTTTCTGTTGCCTGATAACAAGTGAATTCAAGGAGTACAGTGCTGCCATTATAAGGTCCGCTGTGTGCTAGGGTAGCTCCTACTTTATTGTTTATATATATATGTATACCTAAAATACATGAATCACTCTGTTGACTCAAGTAACTATGTACAACAACAAAGTTCTTGGATTTGTTTGCCCCTGAAGCACATACACATCATGAAGTTTTACCTCTGAAAATTCTTCCAAGAACTGAACTGAAAAGAATCTTAAGATAGTGGTAATTCTGAGGCAACTTCTCAGAAAAAGCATCACGTTCCTTTTCATTATTTACCACAAAGTATCACTGAACCAGTTTCCCCACCCTCTGCTATATCAGGGGTTCATTTAAATTGGGGAAATTCCTAATGAATATCTGCTGCATCTGTTACAACAAACGCAGATTTCATCTAGATTACATCCTCCAAAAATATTATATAAGGTTGAGTTATTAGAGACCCTTCATCTATGTGATACAGGAATTGTGCTGTAAGGAAAGAAGCAATGGAGGGCTCACAGAATTGTACTGAAGGGATGATTCGCTTTGGTTTTGAACTGTATTTTGCTATCCTTCTTTGAGTCTAACAATGACAGCAGGGCACAAAAGTAGCTGTTTGGTACTGTTATTATATTTAATGTATGTTGATCCACAAGACAGATGATCTGCAGCAGACTTTTCTGCATTATTCCCAGTTGTCACTAGTTATGATTTAGACTGATCCATCCCACAGGTCCACAGCAAGTTTTCTTTCATTGTTATCTGGATGTAGGTTCTCCTTTTCTGATACTTTCAACCCTGAGGTGGCTTTAGAGCTCTTACATCTCCCTGACATTAATTGTAATTGATTAGCTTTCTTCTTCTGACACATTCCTGATCAGCTCCAGCACATCTTTCTTTCTCTCATGCAAAGATTGTTTCCCCTTATCTCTGTTAGAAATCACGAGTGGCAGGTATGGGAGTAAAGAATTTCCTCTATGAACTCTTCAGCTTTTCTATTACTACTTTAAACTCCTCGCCTTTTAGAAAGCTTACTTTCTATGCTTGCCTTCCATCTTCTTTTTTCACCAGTCTGTTCCAATGCAGTTCTATTATTTATACTAGAATTGATAAACACACTTCTAGTATTTATCAACATCTCCTCACAGTCCTGTTTTCACTAGCTAGTTCCCTTTGATTTCTGCAGTTACACTGTTTGAAAGTTTGCCATGATTCAGGACAATGGTGTGGTACTGTTTTGGTTACCCAAAGTTTTGTCAAAAACTTGTTTTCACTTAATTGTCAGGAGGACATTTCTGTGTTCCAATTTCTTAATATCATAAGGATAGAGAACCTAGATCCTACTCAAATTTGAGTTATTACTTTTTGCCTACTGAAAATTACTTATTTGAATTCCCACTGGATAAAGGAAATCCCCATCCATTGTTCCAACAGTGGGCTTAAAAATCACCCTGTCTAAAATAGCTATTCACTTAAACCACTACTGAAAATCTGGAACATTTTATTGCTGCCATATTTTCCTTAGTGCTGGTTAATTTCAGACACAGCAGATACTGTAATTCATAGGGAAATGAACTGTTGCTTACAGTCCACACACTATAAAACAGTTATGCTGCAACTGTCTCCCTTCTGCTGCTTTTATCCAGGACAGAGTCCCCGAGGGCTGCTAAAAAAAAAAAAAAGAAGTGTTCCTCAGACACAGAAGGGAGAGCAGTCAGATCTTTTTTTAGGAAACGGAGTAGATATACCTAGTATAATTTCTCAAGGTAAGAACTTCTAGACAGATGTCAAAATTAAAAATAAAAACACTGTTGACAATCTAACTGCTCATGCTAGCTGCATGCTCAAGTAGTGAATGATAATTGTTACCAGCATTTGAATTAACAATGACAAAGTCACAAAGGAGATTTCCTTGTTCTCTGTTTCTTTTAATTCAAAATGTCATTCAAGAGATGTAGAAAGGGCTTTATTGGAAGAGAAAAAAAATAAAGTGTACAAAGCAGGTACAAGCTGCTGTGGTTCTCCTAGGATTTTTTGCTTGTCAGCTCTAAACTTCCTCAAGCAAAACACTGAAGTCAAAGTCAGTTTTGCCTTATTACTCTGCAGTTTTCCACTTCAGAGTCTCAGGCCATCCTAGATCCCCAGCACACTGCATACATAGGACATTCACTTTCTGAGAGCTGTCACCGAGAGTGCCTTGCTCTATAGCAAGTCTTTTATCAGTCATAGAGATTTTTGGATTAAGCGTCTTGTCTAAGTAAAAGTAACAGACTGTAGATATTTAACCCCTGAAATCTACATGAGCAATGGGAATCTGAGGAAGTCAGATACCAAATATCCTGAAAGTCCAGAGCCTACCCTTTTGCTCTTACCAGAATAGGCTGCTACACTGGTTGTATTCAGGCAAGACTAATATACACACAGTTGATCTATTCATGGAGAATTTTGCTATAGTCTTAAAAACAACTAAGCTTAGATACAAGAGAATTATTGCCTTGTTGAGAGTTAAAGGACCGTAAAGGTCGACACCATCCACAAACAAAAGACCATCAGACTGGGAAAAGGCCCTCAACCTGAGCCCCTCCTTTATGAACATTTCTGATTCACACCAGATATTTGGTCTCTGAACTGTAATGGATATTAAGATCTTAAATTCTAGTGTCACTCTGCATATGTTTTCCCTCATCTGGTGTACTTTTTAATAAATAGATTTCCTCAGTCTTTTCCCTTTTGAAAGAAAGAAGGGAAGGAAAAATATCCTTTGCCCCAGGATCTTTATCTTCGTTAACACGACCTTACATTGTACCCCTGAATAACGTAAGATTGGTTTTGTTGTGCCCTGCAGGGCTTCCATGTCCCCAGAATCCTAGGGCAATGGCAGTGTCAAGCTGGCACACTGTAGCAGAAATGTCATTTTTTAATTATGTGGTTCTGAGGGAATCTATTATCTACTGCTGAGATGCTGAAATCAGACAATTTATCTCCAAGGCAGCTCTGTCTACAATCTACAATATATATCTCTTGTCACTGCAGGAAACAGAATGAAAGGATGTTTTTATTTCTGGTGCCTTATGTTTATAAATTTATTCTTTAAAGTTTTGCAAGCAGATTTCTGAGAGTAGGGTGCTGAGGGGCAGTGTATGGAAAAGTCACATTCTGATGTTACTCCAGGTTCTCTTGATCTCCCTAGTAGATTGCCCAAGGTCAAAAGGGATCTAGCTGCCCTTTAGTGAGACATGCTTAAGAGCTCATGTGCCAACCGTAAACTAGCCTAGGTATTAGTCATTGTGCTGGGAACTCCAGGCACTTGAGTGCTGAGAGCCCAGTGAAAGTGAACAACATCAACAAATGGGCCAGGCAACCCGTTTACCTTAATTGACATAAATACTAACATCTGCTTGACATTTCAGGGTAGCGTTGTACCTACAACGGTTTGAAAGAATCTTTTTTTCTCATACATTAGATGTTTTGATTTAAATGAATACTGGTATATCTACCAGATTATTCACAATGATGCTGAATTATTTCTCTTGCCTCCTTAAGATATTGAAGCAAATTAAAGAGTTTAGTACATGTTGTTTGTGTTTTTTTAATCTGCAAAATTCATTATAAAAACCACTCCATAAAGCAGGATCTGAGCTGCCAGCAGTTTGCATCTATTAATAAAAAAGTACATTCTAAGTACTTTTAAAACAATCCCACTCAGGCACAGTTTAAATTAATACATGTTTTCTGTATCCTGTAAAAGTTTACAAAAAAGTTGTAGAGGACAGAGGGAAAGAAATAACAAATATCCCCTCAAAACTGTAATTCTTGCATTGCCCTCTAGTGCATACATAACAACATGACACCTTTTTTTTTTTTTTAAACCTTTCTCTCTATAAATTTCAAAAATTAAACCTTTATTTTTCATTTGATGGTTTGCTGCATTTAATTTTAACATAAACATTATAGACAGTTTGTTTGAAACACATAACTAAGTTCTTGCCTTCCTCAATTCCTTCTGGCAAATCTGAGAAACCTCAGTTTGATTTTTGTTGCTGGTGAAAAAAGCAGACCATGTCTCTTCAAAACAAAATAAGTACAATCAGAACAATCCAGACCCAAAAAATTCAGTCCTTCAAAATCACCTGAAGTACAGCATGTATAAATTAGAGGGTGCCTGTATCATTTACAGTACAAAGGTAAAGAAAAGTCTTTAGTAGTATGTCATTGATCTGGATAAGCTTACTTTTAAAAGTCATCTGCCTCCCCCACATACAGAAAAACCAGAATACAGAAGAACACAGGAACATGCAAAATAGTTAAAGTGGGTGTAGAATTCACATAAGATGAAAAGTGTTGTAGGACATTGTAGAGACAAACACTCGAGAGGCTATGGATTCAAACAATACCCTTGCTACTTAAGTACTTACTTGTAAGAATTACTACATTTCAGGCCAACCACTGGTGACTTTATGAATAAACTTAGGGACACACCCATTAAATTTAGCAGAAGTAAATTAAGTAGCAATTCCCTCTGGCATTACGTAAATTATCACAGAAAACCCATTTCTGTCTGTAATAAGTGTGCTAGTAAAAGAAAACATTTTATGATATATTTAAGAAAAAAAAAAATCCACCAAGTTACAGTAAGGATTATGTTAGAAATCAGTTTGTACCATTGTACCTACAAAATACACTATGGTTACATTTTGAGCACTAGAGTATAGAGAAACTGCTTTTGCATTTGGGAGTTTTGAGGGTCTTATTTCACCAGCTCTTTTCCAAAGAATTCTTAAAAGCATATTTGTAGAAATTTTCATGTTCTGGTCCACATGATCACAGAGGTGTCTGGAGAAAATTAATTTTCTTCTCCACCTCTGCCCAGAGAGTCTGTGGACTCCCTATTCCTGGAGGTGTTCAAGACCAGGCTGGATGGGGCTCTGAGCAACCTGGCCTAGTGGAGGGTTCCCTGTCCATGTCAGGGAGGGTGGAGATAGTTCATCTATATAAAATCATAGAACAGTTTGGGTTGGAAGAGGTCTCAAAGATCACCTAGACACGATCTCCCTGCCATTGGCAGGAATACCTTCCACTAGACCAGGCTTCTCAAAACCCTGTCCAACCTGACCTTAAACACTTCAAGGGATGGGACATTCATAACTTTTCTGGGCAACTTGTTCCAGTGCCCCATCACCCTCACAGCAAAGAATTTCTTTCTAACACCTAGTTTAAATCTACCCTCTTTCAACTTTAAAACTTGTCCTATTACTATGTGCCTCTCCAGCCTTCTTGTAGGCCACCTTTAGGTATTAGAAGGTTGCTGTAAGGTCTCATTGGAGACTTCTCTTCCTCAGGCTGAACAACACAACTCTCTCAGCCTGTCTTCATATGATATGTGTTCCAGTCCTCTGATCATCTTCATGGCCCTCCTCTCAACTTGCTCCAGCAGGTCCATGTCCTTTTTATGTTGGGGGCTCCAGAGCTGGATGCACACTGCAGGCAGGGTTTCATGAGAGCAGAGTAGAGGGGCAGAATCACCTCCCTAGATCTGCTGGTCACACTTCTGTTGGTGCACTCCAGAATACGGGCAGATACCATTAAGTAACTTGTCAGATCTCCACAGAGAACATGGGGGGCAACTGCAGCACCATCCCTTGTGAGGATATTACAGCTTTTGCTTCACAGGCAAAGTCACTCAATAACTGTTATAAGATCTCTCATAATTTTTCAGATGCTATTTTTCCACAAAACTCTGAAATGTGCTTGAGTACATACAGGAGCTACAGTTGCATCTGTACAATCAAGAACTCTCTCAGGACAGCAAGCACCTGGATAGAATCAAGATTTGAACCGCAGAGGGAAAGAAATGGGATACTATGAAGATACACATCTGTAATTGCATTGTGTAATTGGGAAAGCACATACTCTGCCTATAACATTAGTGAAAGCACAGCATAGTAAATCTATGCCCAGCCTGTGTCCAGCATGATATGCAGTTTGTCACTATCAAAGTCAAGAAGAAAATGATGTGCCATTTTAGTAATCCCAAACCTGGAGTACTGCGTGACACTGTGTGGATAATCTTAACTCTGTATTTGTACAATAATCTTTATCAAAGACAACTTCTGGACACCTTTTGACAATTTTGTTCTTAGATTTCTATGTAATCCAGTGATCCAGACGTGCCTGGGTTTACCTCATTCTTTTCTATGAAGCTGCTCCCGCAGAAATAACAGTTCCTACTTCAGCAATTTTATTTTTCAAAATCCTAACACACTTGTTCCTAGGGCTTCAAGAGGTTTTTCTGGACTTCCATATCCCAATAATTTCAAATAATGACAGCGAGAGTAGTATAGTAATAGTTTATCAAAAGTACAGGATAGAAATCATTCATTTTTAACAGTGCCTGAAAATATGTTAGCGTACAGCTGTTA
Source organism: Oxyruncus cristatus (assembly GCA_013399855.1). NCBI lineage: Eukaryota > Metazoa > Chordata > Aves > Passeriformes > Cotingidae > Oxyruncus > Oxyruncus cristatus. The sequence goes on along the minus strand of VXAY01006571.1, from coordinate 1,451,777 downwards.
AAGGCTCGCAGAAGATAACAGAGGTTTAGATCAATGTCTCTATTAATGGCTTTGGAACAACCCTAGTGAGAAACTAGAAATAAAAGAAAACAAGTCTTGGTACTGTCCTGCCTAGCAGGCACAGCCTGCTGTCTAGCCTATAATTTTCAATCCACAAACCTTCTCACAAATCACCTGAAAGGCCCAAAATTATCATCAAACATTGGACAGGCAAGGTCTTTTTATTTAAAAATCCAAATGACTCGCCATTGATCAATCTTTCTATGTGGTTATCATAGAATTACTTCCTTAGGTTGACAGATAAATAGCTACATGTTTTAAAATCTCACATTCTCTGGGCTTGCAATCTCATGCACACAAAACCAGACTCTAATCACATTATATTGCTAGGAGGTGTGTGCCCCGCATTTCAGGGTGTCATTCTTAAAGTCTGTGTCTCTCATCTCAGGAAAGCAGGTTAAAAATAAAGAAGCACCATGACTAAAAAATAGTCATGGCCACAGATCTGCTCTTTGTGTTGAGATGCTTAGTTTCATATCCCATTTATGGTGGTTTCACCTCCTGTTTCTGTGTAACATACTGTGCTGGTTTTGACAGGGCTAGAGTTAATTTTCTTCATAGTGGCTAGTATGGGGCTATGCTCTGGATTTCTGCTGGAAATGGTGTTGATAATTCAGGGACGTTTTCATTATTGCTTAGCAGCACTGACACAGAGTAAAGGCCTTTTCTCCTCCTCACACCATCCCTACCAATGAGTAGGCTGGGAGTGCATGGGAGGCTGGGAAGAGACGCAGCCAAGAGAGCCGGGTTACCTCAACTTACCAAAGAGATGTGCCAGACCTTATCACATCAGGCTCAGTATATAAAGCTGGGAGAAAAAGAAAGAAGGGGGGATGTTTGGAGTGATGGAATTTATCTTCCCAAGTAACTGTTAAGAATAATGGGGCCCTGCTTTCCTGGGGATGGCTGAACACCTATCTACCCATGGGAAACAGTGAATTAATTCGTTGGTTTGCTTCGCTTTGCTTGTGTGTGTGGCTTTTGCTTTACTTATTAAATTGTCATTTTCTCAACACACAAGTTTTCTCACTTTTACTCTCCTGATTCACTCCCCCACCCCAGCTGGAGGGGTGGGGGGGGCAGGGGAAGGAGTGAGTGGCTCTGTGGAGCTTAGTTGCTCGCTGGAGTTAAACCATGACACATACCAGTAGCAGAAAAGACATCACTGATTCAAGATCTAGCTACTGTTCTCATTATCTTGTGCAATAATTTTTCCTCTCTGCTTCAAAGGCCAGTACATTGCATCATCTCTGAGAAAGTCTTGTCTTGAACTTTTTTCTGGAAAATTACTTCGGTCTTCCAAATTTGCATCATTCACAGCTTGTAGCTCCGCTAAGTTCCTTTAACCAGAGGGAACTTATATCATTGAAGTGTAAACTCAGCAAAGCTAGGGAACTGGATGAAAAGTTCTCTAAGAAGCTGATTAAAATAAAAAATGTCATAGTTCAATAATCTGAAATCAAGAAATTTTTCTTCAGAATATCGTGAATGTTTTGAAGTCTTATGTGAATGCATTCAAAACTAAGGTCGCAAAAGATGCTTTTGGATTTTGGTGACTCATTTTTGTACATTTATATTATTGTTAGTTTGGTTTAGGTTGGTTTTTTGTTTAGTTTTTTGGGGTGTGGTTTTTTTTGTTGTTTGCTTCCTTGTTTGGGTTTGTGTGTGTGCGTGTGTGTCTATTAATTCATTTTTTGTCTACTACTCTTCAAAATTTAAGGTTTCTTTCCCATCCACCCCAAACTGAGGCAAAGAGTTGAAATACTGGGATTGTATTGTGAATAAAATACCTAATGATAAATATTCAGCCAGACAAGCATTTAACTTTAACTCTTTCCTTAATTAGACTTCTGGTCACCCTATCCCGAAAAGACAAGTATTTTCTGTGAGTAAGCCAGACCTTTCATATTTTGAAGTGATTTTAAGGGGAGTATCAAGTTCCCTTTGCTGTTTCTTGATTTCTTTTCCTATTAATATTTACATTTTCTGTTTAATTGCAGCCTGGGATATTTATGGACCATGATCCAGATTTACAAACTTTATCTGTGAGAAGTTCAGAGAAGATCATAATTTTATGATTTTCATGGTTTTTTTCCTGAAATCCTTACACTTTGGTTTTCTTCCCATGAAAGTAAAATGTTGGCATAACAATGATAATAATGAAAAGAATAGGAAAGGATTTTTTTGAATAATTGTGTTTTCCTCTAAAATATCAGTTATATCAATATTGTCACTGATGTATTCATTTTTTTTTCCCCCAGAAATAGATTCTTGGCAAACTGATTTTGCTAGTGTGCCTTTTATCAGTGTCCAAATATACTTTTCTATAGCACATGATGGGAAATTAGCTTAAAAATGTTTTTCATTATACTTTTCTTTTAAGCAACTGACCTTAGCCAGTGCAAAATCAAAAGTGCTTGGTATGAGATTGACCTTAGACTAGGATTTCATCTTTATCCTGTTAAATAACTACCCATCTTGGAATGCATCAAAGATTACTGAAATACTCAGTTGAACTCATGTTGCCAAATAGGTTCCTGTTGAAATCATGTTTGACGAAAGCTAATGAAAAGATAAAAACATGAGAAATGTAGAAACAGTGTATATCAGATCACACACTGGAAATATATGGTGCAGACACTAGATTTTATCTTATAAATGTTGGTACCTAGGATAGTAAGGAGAAAGACTATCAATAAATGAATTGTTACTCCCAATGAAGGGCTGCTTGGTAAGTTTACAGGGAAGAGTCAGGTCCACATAAACATCACGATGAGCCACATGACATTGTATTAGCTGCAAATCTGATCTTAATCTAATCCCAGGTGTTTACACATCAGATTCTGTGGATACAAGAAAGATAAATAAAACTCTGAAAACAAATATCAGTCAGTCAGTGTCTGTGAAGGTGCCTATGATTTGCACTGGAGCAAGGAAGACAGGAAATTGCTGCGTAGCCTTTGTTTACTATGTACTCTTTTTTTTTTTTTTTCTGTGTAAGGCTCTAATCCCAATTTTGCTCTCATTCTTAGGCAAATTTACCTTCTGAAGTAAGATATTTCATCTGTCAAACTCCTACACACTGTCAGTGACATCTGATTATCCCAATTTTGCTGGGATGACGGCAAAACAAAAGAGAGCATGGGTCATGAAGAAAAGGATTTGAGTTTGAGATCTTCTTTCATTCTATTTCTATCATTCTAAGTGCCCGACAATTACACACTTACTGTATATGGAAATATTATAGAGGTACCATGCAGTCCTGACAGCTTGTCCCTGCCAGGTAAAAGTTTTTGAATGCGATGTTTTATTATTTGCTTGACCTTATAAAAACCAGCAGTGCTTTTTCTTTTCTTTTCTCTTCCCTCTCCTTGAGCTTTTTCATGCATAAACAAAGCAGAAAATATGTCAAATATTATATCGTACAGATAAAATTCCGGTCCGGTTGCCTTAAGAAGAGTTCTTCCTCAGGTTCCTCAGAAGCTTAAAAAATTCCTCGGGGTTACCATTCAGCTCCACAGAGGCACAGCCCAAGCTGGCAGACTGAGACGTAGAAAAACCTGAAGATTTCCTACCTGGTATAATACAATGAATCAATAGATTCTGAGAAAATAATAAGCACCTACATGCATTTCATTAGCCTAGCTTTTCCTCTAGATAATTTCTAAAACAAGTTCCAAGTGACATAAACATAAATATTAACGCATTTTTCAAGCTCATTAGTGCTAAAATTAAACCTAAGTATTTCCTCCATTAAACTGAGAGGAAAGGGGCTTTCTCCACTGGTGAGTAATTTCTGCAGCAGGTTATTTTGCAAAAGACAGTACAAACCCCAAGAGTCTAACGCCTGTTTTGCTTCAGCCTTCACTGAGAATACCAACAGCAACGCAAATGTTAAAATAACAGAGGGTAGTGACAAACAGTTAGAAATTCAGGTTAAAATAGATGCAGCAATTATTCTAACTTATGGCAAGTACATTCCCATATGACATAAATTGTTTAAAGGTATTTAGTATGATTGCTAGCCATAGTCCCTATATTAAAAAAAAAAAAAAAAAAAGATTAAAAATTAGGAGTTTAAGTAGTATTCTCACAATTCTCAAATAGTATTCTCACAATACTGGAGCTAATTGATCTCATTGTTTCTAGTAAGCTTAAAAATGATAGATTGCTAACAGTTGGTGTGAATTTATCAGGAATAAATCATGGCAAACCAATCAAAATTCCTTACATAACCTACTATTCTATTATAGATACAGAGGAAATATTAGTTTCCTAATATAACTTTTTACTATAACTTTATAATATAACTATATAACTTCATAGTTATATAGATAACTAAGTTTCAATTACCTTCTGATACTGCTTCACACAGCATTTCAAAAAGATAGAAAAACTATCTGAAGTTTTCTTGGTATCAGGTAGCTCCCACATGTTCTGCAAAACCACTCACATGGTACCTACCAGTTGTTAAGAAATGTCAAATTAGAGGAGATATCAGTTAAAGCCCTGGACATCTCTGTTCTGAGCTTGGTGTAACTTCATTTTATCTTTAATAACTTGAATGATGGAATAGATGGTCCTCTGATTACTTTTACAGGCCATGTACAAGCCAAGGCAAAGGTGAGGAATTTGAGAAACAGGCTTTTCATTTCAAATAATTTTGACAAATTGCAGAAGACAAAAGATTTCATACATGAATAGGAACAAATAGCAAGCTATTTTTTAAAAGACCACTGGTAAGAATATTAACACTTCTTTTCTCTTTCTTTTTTTTCTTTCTTGAATATCTGGGATTTTTCTCATTCAGAGGAGTTTCTATTGTTCAAAATCTCATCTGTAGAAATAATCCTAGTCAAACTGGCTTCTTATTATGGTGAAATGTACTTATCTGAGTCATTAACATCAATTAAATCCCACTTGCCTGTAAGAGGCACAGAAACTCATCTTTAAATACAAAAAGACTGAGTAGGTTATAGCAATTCGTGGTCAGGAGGAGTAGTTCTCTTGTCTGCAGAAAAGATGGTCTAAAACATTCTTCCCTCTTTGGGGTTTGACTCTGTGAGATTTTTGAGTTTAATAATAATAATAATAATAGTTGATGTTATATCTTTCATCAGCCATTCAATGAACTCCAAAATGAAGGACAAAGGATGGAAGGATGACACTAGTGTATTAGTCTAGCTGTGGTATGCTAATGAAAAAGTTCTCAGTAAAACAAACTGTAGAAATTAATTAAAAAGAATGAGGGTGAATAGGCTTGACTTTGGATAAAAGGGTAGCATCAGCTTGCTCTATGACATAGAGTCAGTCAATACACTTCCAGTTTTAAGAAAGCAATACATTTGAAACTCAGGATAAGTAATCATGAAATTATAGGTGTGAATTTGAATAAAGCATACAAATAACCCCTAAATAAAAAGTCAAGACCAACTGTGCCTCAGTTGTTTCTCAAAGTCATTTGTACAAGCTCTTAGAGTCTCTAAGGGAAGTTCCATGTCCTCTGTAGACAATATGGTCCAGTGTTCCAAAACTTCCATAATCCTACTCTGAACTTCAAGCTTATTATCTGAAATCTACTCTCTTATCTGTTGTGGTTATAAAGAGGCTCTAATTTATTTCTGTTTTGCTTCCATCCTTAATACAAATATTTTCTTGTCTCTCCTTTAATCTTCTGTTCTTACCTTAGACTAGTCTGAACCCTCCAATTTTCTATGCATATTTCTCAACATCTAACTCTTCCTGGTTTTGCTCACCATCCTCTCCTGGTTCAAAGCGAAATGTCATGCAGCCCAGTTGGGCCCAAGGATTGCCCAGCAGTGCAGCCCAGTCTATAGAGGAAATAATTATCTTTTTTCTTGCCTGTATAAATGTGCCTTTTTCACCAAAGCCTTCAAATCTGTACAATGTATTTGTGTTGTTTCCTGCTGTGCTATTCTCTTCGGCAGCAATAGTCTGGGGATGAAAAGTCAGTGACGGATTCCCTCAAAGCAGAACAAATACGTACTCCCTGACAGAGATGGAGTTCTAGTGTGGTTGCCAGGCACCTCAAGGGATTCCTCCAATATGTGGTATGGACGAGGCTATGCCAAGTTTTTCACTCCTTACCTGCTCCAGTACTCCAACAGTGCCTCATCATGTTCATCCTCAAATGTAGACAGATAAGAAAATACAACAATGACATACTGCCATTATTAATTTAAATTGCATTTTCCTTATATTAGTAATGCCTTATAAGTTCTGCTTGCTTTAAAAGGAATTAGTGCATCTTTTGTGGTTTTAGGGTCTCTCTTGATCCTTTTGGACAAAAGCTCTGCCTGAAACTTGCCTAGACCCTGAAGGTTCATTATGATTTGCAAAGATATATCCATATATGTGTAACAATTTACTTGGTAAAAAAAGGCACAAAAATTTATAAAGTGAAAGTCATGTGCCTGTCTCCAAAATTTATAATCTGGAGAAGTGAGCATTTGTCACTACTTATACCTCCATATGTAAGGAGTGTCTTTCAAACTGATGTCTTAAAACAGTACTAAAACTCTGTGTATTGTTAAGGAAACTCTTTTATTTGACCATCCAAGGGAGACTTTAGCAGTCACATTCACACCGCCAGAGACTTTCACTTCTGGGACCAAATTCACTTCACAGTGGGCAGCTCCAGTGACCTGACAGGGGTCCTGTTACACACAACATACTTACACAGGCAAGGTTGCCTTACCAGCTCGACCCCAAGTTTCCCATAGCAGTGTTTCAGACATCTGGATCCTTAAAATAATTTAATCACAATGCAACAATAACAGAATAACAGCTTGAGCTGGGTGTCTCCAAGGAGACACCCTGAACAAAGGACTACCTGGGCTTTTATAGTCTCACAGTCTAAGCATAAGTCTATGATCATTGGTTCTGGCTGTGTCTCTGAGCATCCAGTCAGCCCCTGGGCTGGTGCCACAAGTCCCTGTGCCCTTTGTTGTGCAAAGAGTCAACACCAGTTCATGGCCTCTTGACTCGGGCTCCTGCCACCCAGAGCTCAATCTGCAACTGCAAATTGCACTGCAGTTGCACACTGAGTTACCCGCACTAAATTAATTCCTCAACAGCATTTCCTGGCAGATATTTTAAGACCAAAGACCTTTCTCTGTTATTTACACTTTGCAGCAAGATAACAAATATCCCCTAGCATATTCTCAAAAAATTACTGTCCAATATTAGTTTACTGATCAGTATTCCTGCTTCGAGGTATAAAAAGAGTCTTATGTTTGCAGTTAAAATGAGTGAACCTAAACTGTTTAAGTTGTTTATTTCTTTTAGAATAATCACTGTGACATCAGACCGTATACATATTTTTTCCAAAAAAGATCTTTGAGCTACTTTCAATGATGAAAAAAAGAGTGTATAAATTCATATTTAATTCCATAGTTAGTCTGTTTCTCCTTATTTCTTAAGCTTTTATGCCCCATGAGGGACTACATTAACAAACAAAAGCAAAAAGAACAAACAAACAAAAAAATTCCACCCAAACAAAATAAAACACCACACAAAAAATTCTCCATTCTTCCAAGTGCTATGAAATTCTGATTTTTTATACAAAGTACAGGTTTGGATACTTCAAATTATTCTGAGCCAAACTACAGTACTACTGCACAGAAAGAACTCCAAACTCATGGCTGAGGCACATCAGGGACAACTCATACTGAGGAGGATAGACTGCGAAGCCATTTCAGAGAGATGGCATCAAGGACAGGGATGAGGTGTTGCAAGTGACTGGTTATCCTTGGCCACTCCTCAAGAGGTGTCCCAGGAAGTTGTTACTGTAAGGCACACCCACCATACCAAAAGGAAACCAGGAAATTTAAGACTAATTACACTAGCCTTAGGAAATAGGATTTGCCACTCCTATAGCTTCTAAGACATGACAGCATTTAAAAATGTCACGGTTCCTCTTGGAAGGTGAAAAAGTTCCAAACCCAACCGTAGCCTCCTGATAGAGCATAGCTCACATATTCAAACTTCATTCATATTAGACTATGCCCCCTTGGCGAACTGCCAGTTCCAACGCCTCCTCAGTCTTATGTTCAACAAGATGTTTGTGTGCTCTTCCTGACACCACTGCCTCAGCCCCAACAGCTGCACCCAATGATGGGCTTCTTTTTCCCTTCCTCCTACTCCTGTCTGACATCTCCCACAGATGGTCTGCATTGTGCACCCTTCTGCAGGTCATGATCAGCCCATTCAGGTTTTGGAAGAATCTGCAAGAAAGAATTCAAACACAAATAATCCAGCATGATAGAACAGGGTGACTGCTCCTGCTTTCTTCACACAGGACATGACAAAAGTGCAGAGATGGGCACAAAATAGTACCTCTTCCAAAGACAAACTGGTAAGTCTTTGTGCACAGGCTATGGAATAGTATGACAGCACAGTTTTAACAGCTATACAGGTAGGTGCTTACTTAGGTCGATAATGGGACTGTTATCATATTTGTGCAGGAGCAAGAACTCCAGCTGCATACAAAGAGAAGCAGATGTTATTCTCGTAGTCATCGAGATAGGTCACTCTGCCAGTATAGGCCTTGTTCTGAGTTTGTAGCTAAGCCAGATGTAAATTAACCTCCTTAACGTGCTATACTGTTGTCTCAGTAGATAGATTTTCAGAGGACTTTCCAGAATCATATTTCTATGTCTTTTTTTCCAGTGTTTTCTAAAAGTCTATCTGAAGTACCATTATCTTCTTTTTTTTTTTCCGCCCACTCTCCCTGTTCTGCTTCCAGTCCTTTATTCCACATCTGTGTCATTGTTTGTTTTCTCACTGCTCTTTTTCATAACTGTTTGTTTTTTTTTTTTTTCTCCAGAAGGAGATTATGCTTCAAATGACTAATACTTGTTTTTATTTTCTTCTCACAGGCACTTTTTTCCTCCCCATGAAATATGTAGTTGCCTGTAAACATCACAGATACCCAACACAGAAACCCTAGACAAACAACATTGGCAAACTGTTAACAGGAGATGAGAGGCCTGAGGTACTCAACAACTTTTTGCCTTAGTCTTCAGTCAATCTCTCTTCCCACACCTCTCAAGGGCATAGACCTGAAGAGAGGGACTGGGGACGCAAACCCCCTCCCACAGTTAGAGAAAATCAGGTTCATGACCATCTGAGGAACCTGAACATACATAAGTTTATGAAACCTCACAAGCTGTATCTCAGAGTCCTGAGGGAATTGGCTGATGTAGTTGCAAAGCCACTCTCCATGATATTGAAAATTCATGGCAGTCAGGTGAAGTTCCAGGTGGCTGGAAAAATGGTAACATTGCACCTATTTTTTAGTAAGGGTAGAAAGGAGGGTGAGAGGGAGAGAGCAGCCAAGAAGGTTTTGGGTGGACCAGTGGATAAAAAGCTGAACATGAGAGAGCAACAGGCACTTGCAGCCCAGAATGCCAACTTTATCCTGGGCTGCCTCAAAAGAAGCAGGGCCAGCAGGTCAAAGAGGTGTTTCTGCCCCTCTGCTCTGGTGAGACCCCGACTGCAGGACTGCATACAGCTCTGAGAACCCCAGCACAGGAAGGACAGGGACCTGTTGGAGCAGGTTCAGAGGAGAGACACAAAAATGGTCAGAGAGCTGGAGCACCTTTCCTGTGGTGACAGGCTGAGAAAGCTGGATTTGTTCAGCCTGGAGAAGAGAAGGCTCTAGGGAGACCTTATTGCAGACTTTCAATATTTAAAAGGGCTTATAAGAAAGATGGGAATAAACTTTTTGGTGGAGCCTGTTGTAATAGGACAAGGGGTAATGGTTTTAAACTAACAGAAGGTCAATTTACATTAGATGTATAAGGACAAAGTTTTACAATGAGGATGAAAAAATTCTGGCACGGGTTGCCCAGAGAGGTGATAGATGTCTTATCCCTGGCAAGATTCAAGGTCGGGCTGGTTGGGACTCTGAGTAATCTGATCTTGTTGAAGATCATTGCAGGCTGCTGAACTGCATTGTCTTTAGAGGTCCCGTCCAACACAAGCTATTCTATGTACCTTTGAATCTTCGGTGAATTGCTATGAAAGCTCACTCCCTGGCAAAAAGTATTGCTCAGAATTGTATGACCCTGAGCACAAAAATGTTTTCAGGCTCTGTTTGCATATTTCCTAATAACCTATTTACATTACAGATTGCTTCTTACTGTTTTAAATGTGTCCCTAATAATTTGATTTTCCTAAATGTATAATAACAGCTTCTAATTTTTTCACAAATCTCCACATAGCTCTTTGACAGCAAATCTCTCACCATTGAAGAGTTTTGATTAGGATATAGATGCAGTCACAATTTCTGGAAGTTCAATATTCCTTTTCTTCATTATTCACTTCTATTTACGTTATTTCTGTAAACATTCCCTACCAGCTAACTGCCTAGCAAGCTAATAGAAACAAAATATAAAAAATCTTCTTTTACCATCTGAGCATATATTTATAAAAATATTTTACAGTAATCCCTAGCCTGTAACAAGAGTCTATGAAATATTAAAGATTAGTATTTATTTTATAATTATAATAATAAATATTTTATTTATTGTTAAATATTAATTTTACCTATCCCTATACTGCACTTACAGTTATTAGTTGAATATAAACATTTTTGCTCTCTGTTTATATTTCATACAAAAGTTCATTCAGCTTCAGTAGTTCAAAGGTGAATTATGATTATTAGGATCCACACTGAAGTAGAGTATGCTTTTAATATTTAGAGCAGAATATTAGATGTTTTATCTACAAGTTTCATGCAGGTTTTGTATATGCATCAACTGGCAAAAATAGTACAGTAGTAAAATCAAAAATAAATTGTTATAGGCTATTTTTTTTTTACTTGTATGGACCGATTTACAGAAGGTTATGAGATTATACTTTTGTTCATTTTCCAATTACACTAAAATATTCTGCAGGGAGTCATCAGATTCTATTCCTGATTAAGCCTGCAGAGAGGGAGAGATATTTTATAAAAAATATATGAATTTCAGCTAAACTAATTCCTATTAATTCCCTCTCTGAGTTTGGGGGTTTTGTTGTTTTGTTTTTTTTTTCCTGATCCTATGTGATCTTGTGGGGTGGCAATCTATTTTTCACTTTGACTTGTTCTTGTGGTAAAAGCAGCAGATTTATTTTTTTTTTTATTTAGTAGAAAAGAGGGTTTGTTATGCAAATGCCTTCAGTCTATAACATAAAAATGAAATAAGACTTGTTATAAGGATTGTAGTTGTCTGATTTGCCTCAACTCAAAGGTATGCATAGAATTATCTTACGTTTTTTTACCATCACTTTGTTATGGCACAGGCAGTCTGTTGAAAAGAACAATCTGCACAATGCAGATCAAAGAGCTTAGTTCAACCAAGTCACCCTTGTGAAATCAAGGACTATTTTCCATGTCTGGCCTGTACCTAGTAGGATAAGACCTGATATTGAAATGTCTTGGACTTGCCTTCACGGTAAGGTAACTAGTGCATACACCTTAGAGAGGAAAAAACTTGTTTTATTGTGTACCTTTTCTGAACAAGCATGGTGCCAGGGCCCTAGGATGCATGAGAGAAAACTCCAGCTAGATAAGGAAGAATGCAGCTTTTAAAAGACTTACACTCTGTATCTTAACAGTCATTTTCATAATTATTTATTTAGTTATAATTAAACTTAGAATAGTTTGGGTTGGAGGGGACCTCTAAAGGTCATCTAGTTCAAATCCCCTGCAAACAGTAGGGACATCTTCAACTAGGCTAGGTTCCTCAGAGCCCCGTCCAACCTGACCTTAAATGCTGGCAGAGATGGGGCATCTGCTGCCTCACTGGGCAACCTATGTCAGTGTTTTACCACCCTCATGGTAAAAATCTTATACCTTATGTATCCAATCTAAATCAACCCTCTTTTAGTTTAAAAACATTATCCCTTGACCTATCACAACAGGCTCTGCTAAAAAGTTTGTCCCTATCTTTCTTATAAGCTCCCTTTAAGCACTGGAAATCTGCAATAAGGTCTCCCTGGAGCCTTCTCTTCTCCAGGCTGAACAACTCCAATTCTTTCAGCCTTTCCTTGTGGGAAAGATATTGAATCCTTCCAATCATTTTTGTGTCCCTCCTCTGAATATGTTCCAATGTGTCCACATTTTTTTTCTGTACTGGGAACCTCAGAGCTGGATGCAGTACTCAGGTTGGGTTTCACAAGTGTGGAGTAGAAAGGCAGAATCATATCCCTCGACCTGCTGGCCATGCTTCTTTTGATAAAGCCCAGGATAAAGTTGGCTTTCTGGGCTGCAATGCATGTTGCTGGCTCATATCTAGCTTCTCATCTACGGTCCCCACAAGTTCTACTCAGCAGGGCTGCTTATTAATCCCTTCATTCCCCAGCCTATGTTGGTATCAAGGGTTGCCCTGACCCAGGTGCAGCACTTCGCACTTGGCCTTGTTGAACCTCATGAGATTCTCGTGGGCTCACTTCTTGATTTTGTCCAGGCCTCTCTTGATAGCATCCCATCCTTCAGGTGTGTCAGCTGCACCTCTCAGCTTTCCTTCTGCAAGCTTACTTTGGGTGCACTCAATCCCATAGCCTGTGTCATTGATGAGCAAGTTAAGCTGTACTGGTCCCAACATGGACCCCTGAGAGACACTGAATGCAACATGATTAGACACAATACAGATGTTTTCTGAAATGAGGACACTGCTTGATAAAACAAATAACAACCGTTGTTACAACACCCTGGCAAACACTTCCATAAGTTTCTTAGTACTCACCTAACTCCCTAGTCCTTAATTACTAGTCACTCTATCTGAGACAGTCAACTTGTAAAATTAGAAAGTCAGTGGCACAATGACGGTAAGAAGTAAGGTTATATGTGTATAAATATCTGTGTACGGAACATAGTTTAGTATAACTGTATTACTTGCTTCATACACTTGAAATAGCATTTTTCCCCACCAATTAAGACATGGAATTCTGAGGAAATATCACAAAAATTTAACAAATTTTTTCCAGGTTCTTATTTTGTTGTGATTCACACTTGTACACAAAGCTATCTTCCCTTGAAATTGCTCCAAGAGACAAAATAAGTTAGGTTTTTTACATCTTCCTTAAATATTGTCATTTCATACTTGAAGACCATTCTGTCACATCATTTGTGTTCTTCTTAGCAGAAGTATAATCTCAAGATTAAAAAAGTTACCTTCTGGTTTTTTTCCCATTTGTTCTCTAGATCTTCTTTAACACTGCAAAAAAAAGTTCACATAGTTTTTGGGTCAGCCTCAAGAAACAAAGATCAAATTGATCATAGATCAAATGAGACACTGGATTATTATATCAGTTATTGGCTCAGACGAACTCAAGAGCGTGTGTGTTTGTGGGAAGTGACCAGTCAAATTTCATGAAGGTGAAATAGTGCCCTGTCCCACATTCCAGCCTCTTGGAGCCTCCTGGGGTGGCCCTGGAGCACTCAGTCACTGGCACACTCAGAACAGTGCCCCACACCACACCCCTTGGAGCCCCTAACCCAGCCCCAGATTGTCTGGCACACTGGAAGTCTCACCTTAGGGGTGGGTGGCCACAGGGGGCCAAAGAAGATAAAACCAACACCATGTGACATTGTGTGGTCACGGCCCTGCCATTTCCTGGACTCCTGGTAGCTGTATCTGTGCTGGATCTAGGGTGGCAGCTGCAATTCTCTCTTTTTCTCTCTCTTTCTTTACTTCTTCTCTTTATCTCCTTTTTTGATATTTGGTTAACTTAAAGCTGGATGGGTTGGATTTTGCTAAATTGTATGGGTTAACATGCACTAAATCAATGTTTTGTGAAATGCTTTATTTTGGTTGAATGTTGCCCTTTAAACTTTTGACAAGTTCCCTTATTTCCTAAAGTTTGCCAGTAAAAGTGTGTTATTTGACCTGAAAATATGTGTGGCATCTTCTCTCAGGCACTCTCTCAAGGTATGTAAAGAACTGAAGGCCCTTTTAACAGATCCAGCGAGCAGATATTTGGAGCCTTTTATACCTTTGAAGTAAAACCCTTTCAGTGAGCTCACAGTGCAAGCTTGGGGTCTTACAGCTGTAAAGACGGACATAGAAAAATTTGGGATTTTCTTGCCTATTAGTCTGGTGGCTGGTGGCTTTCACATTTTCCTTAGTTCCAAGACTTGCCCCTGCCAGCAACACCAAGTTTCCACCACAAACTACTCTGTACATTCAAAGATTAAATGCTGTAATTTCAGTGAAAAAACCTCTGAACATAGGTCAAGGAGAATTTACTGAGGCTCTGAAATATTTGCTTCAGGGAAGATTGTGAGTTTTTTAAGAAAAAGCAGATTTTATATCTGCTGGGCTTTCATTCATACACCTTCCCATGATTGGAAACCCTCATTACCAAAACTTAGTCAGTTTTTAGGATTTGTAGATTTGTGAAGATCTAGATTTTCTCTTATGTGTAGCCCAGGTAGAAATTATAAGCTTGTTCAGCTGAAATACAAGCATTACCAGCATTACTTTAAGCAAACAAACAAAAAAATACTTCTCCAAGCCCTGCCATGCCACACCACGCCACAACATGCCATTGCTTTCTCTTCACTGATAGGTATATTCCCACCACATGTGGGAAAACCAATCTTAATACACCAATTAAGTTTATTAATCTTCCCCGCCTTGCTCTACCAAGGCCCCTGCCTCTTGAATTAGTCTCCAAAGCAAACTTCAGTCGTCACTTGTCTACTGAGCTATATAGTTAAAAGAGCCCCAATATATCTGGATACCAGAGGCAGCATTTGACCATAAGCATCCATTTCTGACCAGGTTTTCTATATCTTAGATCTGGAAACAAAATATTTATAAATCTGTTTCTGCATCATGTGCCACTCACCATAATGTCACATACCATAATTAGAATAAAAATTATATAGAATCATAGTTTTCTTACCATAGTTATTACATAACACAGGGCTGTACAAAGTAGAATTAAGCTGACTCGTTTTCTGCAATGCCCTTACGGACTTATTTTGAAATAACACTTAGTACTTGATCTTCTAAATGGAAATCAAGAGGTTCAAAGAAGATAACATCCAAAACATAGACCACAAATGTACACAGCTACAGTCTATTTTTGGAGGGACCTACCTAGGCAAGGTAATTATTACTTCATTGAAGATCTCTGTAAAAACTGAACGAAAGAATCCTGTCATTAATTCTTCCTTCCACTGAAAATTAAGAGGAGCCCTGGATATGAATCTCAGAATCCCCAGATTTAGAAAGAATAGAAATTTAGTGCCTTAGTTAGGGACTGGCATTCTGTGACTATAAACCATACAAAGATTTTATGTAATATTGGTTTTCTGTAATATTTGAGGAAGAAATAATTTTCCATGGTGTTATTATAGGATGCAAAACTGTACCTGCATGAGTTTGATTCTCCTAGGTCCTCAGCTAAACTAACGCAAAGACTTATAATTAAATAATGCGTTCCTTACCCCTGTTACATTGGTATCTGAAAATGTTTTATTTTCACAAATATCTCCCCTGCAAATACAAACAATGAAAGAAAAAATAAAAGAGAATAGCATATAAATTCACAATTTCTATATATTTTGTAACTTTTATTTACCCTTTATAGTATTTAGTAATTTAGATATTTGAACAGCTCAAGATTATTTTAAAAAAATAATAATTTTAATACTGCAAAGTTTTTCAGTGTTCATTATTCATTGAATGATAAACTTTCCCCATATCAGAAAATACAGGAATGCTCCTAAAGAAGCACTTTGGCAATTCTGAAATTTAGTTTTCTTTATTAAGTACCTGAGGGATTTCACTTACATCATTATATTACTGTAAATTTTAAACTGGAGATCAGTGAAGCATTAAAAAATATTTTCTGACATTCTAAAGCAGCATAACATTTTCTGAGGATTTTAGCACTTCACCCAAATATATTCATGAAGAAGTGAAGACAGAGGAACTCCTAGGAATTCAAACTCAGGAATTCAAGAATGTATTTGTGGTTTGTTCAGTTCTTTTCTTCACTGAAGGGGTATAACATAAGATATGTCATTTACAAGTAGCATTAATTAGACTAATTTATTAGCATTTTTGAGAGCTTACAAATCTTGGCATTAATGACACTATATGATAATTATATTTATGTACTACATTCTGATTATTCTATCATTCAAATATGGGTACAAATTTGATTGGATAATTTTAATTAACATTTACTTTCAGCACTGATTAGTAAGATAATTTTCCACAGATTCCTGTACCATTTAGGGCACACCAAACACTGTATATTATATAGGAAGCATCAGTCATTATAAACTTTCATAAGTGTGACATCATTTTATAGCAACTAAATAAATCAAAACCACAGATCAGGTTTGTAGAACTGGCTTACATGTGTGCACTTCCTTAAACCAAGTGTAGTTGTACAGTAGGGACCTACCTGATGACACATTGTCATGATCCCATGGGGGTCAGGTATTGAGCACAGACTCAGTAAGAGAGAGGAACTGGAATAACTTTATTGACAGGACGCAGCCTTTTATAACTTCACACAAACATGGAAACGTTCCTTGTAAGACAAAACTTCCTTTTTAGGCAAAACCTGTGACGGCAGCATTTGACTGGCTGCTGCCGTTACCTGGGGACAGGGCAGGCTTTCGGGATAGCAGCTCCACTCCTGTGATGAATTTCTCTGTGCTCCCCTGAGCCCAAAACCTGCTGTTAAGGTCTGGCTCTTTTCCAGGCTTTTAGCCTGTCTAACTCCCACACCTACCCCCTTGAAAATTGTTTATAAAACTACTCTGTGTACTCAGCTGGTATCTAAACAAATATTGTGACTACAACACAGGTAGGCAGCTAGGAACACATTTATGTGTAGCACTGTTACAGTTTGTACAGTTCCTCTCCTAGGACAAAGTTAATTCCCTAATCAAAATTAGAATTGCTTTTCCACTGCCATTATTATTTAAATTTTCCTCTATTTTGCTTTAAAAATCCTGGCAAAACACCCAGTATATATCATTAAAAGTTTACATTTTCTTTCAGATTATATATCCATACAAAAAGATAAAAATTACTAATTAATGCTTTCTCTCTCCGCTTTCCTCACCATCTTCTAATTTCATGGTTTTAGAGCCTTCCAAATCACAGTCCAGAGCCACGCACATTTGAAACAAGTGCAGTAAGTGAAAGAAGGGGAAAACCTTTGCCTAAATATCATTACTTGCTGAACTGAAAGAGATTGAGTAGTCATAAATTTTATAGCAAGGAGGAAGCAAGAGGGGAATTTCATGACAGAGGTGTATCTTGATCACAGTGCCA
This sequence comes from Oxyruncus cristatus, assembly GCA_013399855.1. Classification (NCBI taxonomy): domain Eukaryota; kingdom Metazoa; phylum Chordata; class Aves; order Passeriformes; family Cotingidae; genus Oxyruncus; species Oxyruncus cristatus. Next base: position 1,434,402 of record VXAY01006571.1, on the reverse strand, counting down.
CACCAAGTCATGGTCAGGACGATGTTGTCATTCCACCTACAAACCTACAAAAAAAAAATCATCCAATAAAATCTGACCAATATCCACTCCCTCCTTCTACTTAATTTTCACATCTACAACCTCTCATCCAAATAAAATACTACACCAATTACAGATTGTAAATATGCACAATCTACAGATTGGCACATTGAGCTAATCTGAAATAAAAGGCAAACCATGGCTCATTATATGTAAAGTTAATCATATCATTGAAAAACATGGAGATTATTTATTTTTTTTTAGCTACTAACCTACTTTTACTCACAGAGGTATTTAACAAAGGAACCTAAAAAGCAAAGAAGTCTATTGTATAATCATGACTTCAAATATTTCTCTTTGGAAATTCCTTTATATCCCTGGAAGATTATCATTGGACATAATCATCCTAGTGAATAATTCTTTACTATTCAGTACTTTTTCTCCCAAAGAAAAAAATCTGACAATTTTCACAGCATAAATAAATGGCCATTGATTTACAATCCAGGTTGTTTCACTCAAAATTTCTGAGCAGATTTAAAAACAGCTCTCTACATGACACTTACTAATTAGGAATGTGCAGTTGTACTGAGTTAAGGGTTTCTCTGACTTTGGGATGTTCCCTCAGCAAACTCATGAGGTAAAACACTACTCCTTTCTTTGCATCTTCTAAGACATGAAAAATACTAAAGATCATAAATTAGGTTGTCAGGCAGTTATAGCGACATGATTCCAGAAGGCATTAAAGAATGGAACAAACTGGAGAGAGTGGGACAAGACAAGATAGAAAAAGGGGTTGACCCTAATCAAAGGACAACTTTTTCTATAAGAATTAAGCATAAGAAACCAGATGCAGCTTTGAAGCAACGGTCTGGAAGAGCAAGGTTGAAAGAGAAAAAAAATTAAAAAGCAGAAAAATTGTCATGGCAGATTATGAGAATAAATAAATGACATGAATTTAGAGTGAGACATCTGTAGGTAAACTGTAATTATGAAAATTGAAATCTGATCAGTAAGGAAGGATTAGTTTTCTGGACTGATACAAAGGAGTGCGCAACAAGTTCCACAGGAAAAGACTGTTTGAGAGTATGCTGTACGAGAGTATGGTATACTTTTGTCGGGCAGCAGATTACAAACTGGACACTGAAGGTCCAGTAGCTCAAAGAGAACTATTTGCCCTGGAACAGAAATAAATAAAATATCATCTGAGTTTGTGACATTAAAGTCCTTTCTGCTGCAGTTTTTGGAAGGTGCATTGCAAGGTCAGTGCAATTAGTATTCTCTCAAATGTACCATCAATGTTTATTTTTAATTTGGGACTGGTGAGTAAAGCTTTAATGGGATTTTAATGGCATGTTGGACACACTTCAGTGTCCAGAGATGTGGCATCATATCCAGGAGTGTCATTATCTGGATTAATTATCAATAGCAGGCAGTTATCATTAGGGACAAGTGAAAATGAGAGAGGTAGTAAACGAAATTTACTGGGCAGAGATGCTGAGAAACAAATAAATAACAACATCTGAGAAGTCACCAGTGGATGCTTCAAAATCATTTTCAGTTTGATATTTTGCATTACATTTGCCACTGCTTTTGCTGCTTCAGAATCTGTGGTGACTGAAAGATTTCACCTGCCAGCTAGTGTAAACTAAACTCCTTCTTCATAGTTGTAGCTCTTCAACCATGTTTTATACACAAAAATAGTGTCAAAAATTGCTTTTTGATGTCAACAATGAGTTAATTTTAAATCTTTGGAAGACTGCATTAGCTTAACCATTAAACATTTTATAATGTAATAAATGACCCTTCCTGATAAGTTATTAACAAATCACAGTTAATGTTCTAGTGTCTTATGTTAAGTCATGACTGATAAAACATAGTGTAAATATGGGCTATATTGAGTGATAAAAAGTTTCATGAATATGGCCTAATCTCTAGAGGGTGGTGCCATTTATGTAAATTATATGCATCTCTATGCTATGTCTGCACTTGAAAAAAACATCCATTAAGGTTTGTTTTGTGGTGGCTTTTTAATAAACAACATAGTAAGCATGACTTTAAAGTTTAAAAAAAACTTCAAGACATTTAGATAATCTTACATTTATGAATGCTGAAACGATTTAATATATTTGTCTTAATACAGGCAAAGGCACTTTTAAGAGGAAAAGGAAGGTAAGTTATAATCTCCAAGAAGAGGAGATTTATCATGAAAAAAAAAAAGATCAGAAAGGACTTAGGATTTATCTAACTATTTGATACTGTGTGAGCCTTCAGTGCAAGACTTTAACAAAAAGGTAAATAAAACATTTCACCTGTCTGCAAACACATGGGTATACATGCAAAGCTAATAAGGCAATATTAGGGAAACAAAAAAATGATGCTATATTTGCCTGCTTAAATATGGAATCCTCACTCTCAAAATCTTTTGTGTGTGTGTTCAGAATTTAATAAATAATATTTAATTATTTGCCCTGTCTCCTTTTATTCTGCTGTCTGTCTGGAAATTATTGAAGAACTACATGTAATACAAATAGATACAAATTTCATTGGCGGATCTCTGAAAAGTGTAATAATAACTCTCTGAGAGGAAAAATATCTCCTCCTTCTGCAATGTATACCATTTTAGAAAGAATATGATAAATTGTTCCCTAAATACACAGGAGAAGTTCAATGTTGCAGACCCGAGGAGGTATGCCAAGAAAATTAAATATCTGTCCAACTAGCGATGTGCTCAGAGTTTGAGGAACCTTCACAAGAACACATTAGTCAACACTTTGCTGGCAGCCTTCCACAACTTCTCAGTCTTATTTTTGTCTCTGTCAATACAAAGCTATTGAAGATACTGGAGCCTAAGACTAGATGGGCATGTAGCAAGGGTGATACAGAGTTATTTAAACTTTTCTTGTTTCTGTGCAGCAAAGGTGAATAGATACACTAGATAAACCAAAAATAAGACAATTTATGATTAAAGAGCATTTTTCACAGAAAAATCTTATAATATCTTTGTTAATGCCAGGCTAAATCCAAAGCAAAAACTCATTTCCAGGTCCAGAGTACCTAATCACACCTTATACACCAAGAGGATGTCAGACACCAAAAACTGTGAAACCCACCAAATCCTCAGAACTGAACACAAATCTTTTTCTATGAGCAGTTCCTATCTTTATGATAGTCTGAAACAGTACAGCAGATCTACAAACTCTTACAATGCTATGTGTATGACATCTGCTCTACCTTTTCATTACCAAATTCTTTTAAGACTTTGTCCCATTTAGTGTTTAACAAAACAAAAAAGAAAAGGACTATAAATAACTCTGCCACCTATTTCTCCTTTGCTGAAAGATGAAGATGGTTGACCTCCCAAGGATTCTATATAAATGCTGATTTTATCTAGCAGCAGGCCCTTGACCTTGGTGAGGCTGACAATTACTCTGATCAAATGGATGAAAAAGGCTGGCAGACAAAAAGGGATTTCTTCCACCAGAGATCAATAGGTCATCAAAAATGAGACATCAAAATGGGCTATGCTGAGGAAATTTTGAATTTAAATGAAAAGGAAGTATGGAGCTAGGAATGAACAATTCATATTAGTAAAGCGAGGAAATTTCCTCTTCTGCTTGTCCACTTGTGTCTGAGAGTCTGGGATCCTACATCTCTGGCTTACTTCAGATTTAGCTACAGATAAAGTTATTTTGTAAAGTAAAGAAAATGTCAGCAGGAATCATATACACCCATTAATTATTTTTTTTAGAAATATAATGCAATCTTTTTACTTATACTGCCTGTTTAATTAAGTTTTTGAGAAACAAATTCTTATTTATGTTTACATTTATATTATATTTATATTTGTATTTTTTTCTGTTTCTGCTTCCCAAGTATGTTTTAGTGCAATTGTACATTATTTGTGCTGTTGACAAGTGAGATGAATTTGTGAACTAAAACGCATCTTGAAAACTTAGAAAAACAGTTCTAGAAATACCATAATGAAGTCTAGTTTTCATTTAATCTTGTTTTTATGCAGTTTATCTGTTGGAGTTCTATGTCATTTGTGCCAGCCAGTATGCAATGTTTGTTACTCATAATCACTGATGGATGATCATTAACAAAAGCAAAAGCTCCATTTTAGCTCATCAAGATCACCAAGCCTATAACATCCCTGAAGCTACCACAGACTTTACTCTGGATAGTATTAGAGGGTGATAAACAGGGTAACATCATCCTTTCTAAATTCTTTTCTTACTGGCGATTGAATTTATTGAACCTCTCTATGCTGTGAGTTGAAAGGAGTCATTACAAAATTTTACAAGAAAAGCACAGTTATAGCATGACTTCTTCTCTGTGTGGGATTTAGCTTTTTTGATTTCTGATGGTCTTGTCTAACCATGCAATGGGACTGATGCTCACTTGCCTTAGTAAAAGGCTTTTTGAAAGACTATAAAGTTAATTTATTGAAATGTAATTAGCACCAGTATTCATTTTTTCCATGATTACTGTCACCAGTTTTAGTGCCCCAAATTCAATTTACAATGATCTGAACAACATTGTCAGATGTTAGTATTAATTCCTCTGTTCTCCCTCCCCCAGTAAATCATACTTTAGGGTACTGAACGGTGAGACAGTGAGGGAACAAGGATTATTTGAAATAGATATCTGTATGTCCTTGACACTAATCAGCTCATGCATTTTGTCAAAGCCTGCCAATTTTCAGGCCTGAAATTTGAGGTCTGCCCAAACAGCAAATGAATGCAGTGGGTACCGTGGTAATTCAGGCATGCCTTTTTAATTAGGGTCTCACAGCCTAACCGGAAGGGTTGTTCTGTTAATGCTGGTATTGCTTATTGACCTTCCAGAGCACCTCTGACCATTCCTATTTGTCTGTGGAAGTTATCCATCAGCTGAAATTTATACTAGTGGTTATTTAGTGTGTTGGTGTTAATTTAACAATAAAATACCCTGTACCACTCCATACGTTATTTGTCTGCCAAGTCTGACTTGATTTTTTTACTCTTTCATAGTGTCTAAAACCCAAAAGAAAAGGTTTTTTTGCTATTTTCTGAACAGCTCAAGGAAAGAATGAATATACTTTCAGGAATATATCTGGTTTACTTCAGGAATTGATTTATTTCTAGAGTAAAAAAAAATTGTCTTCATTTTACAGAAGGGAAATGAGACCCAGGGAGCCTTATACCCAGATCCACAGAAATATCTACATGCTTAATTGCTGCCATAGAATCATAGCCATTAGTTAAGCACAGTGTATGAAGCAGCATAAATACTGCATAAGTAAGCAGAGTTTGAAATCTCACTCTGGCAGTCACAAGAACAAATGAAATGAAATAGCAAGTGAATAGGCAGCAGTCTAATGGGCATTGAGGAAATATCACCAAGCCCTCAGAACCTGAAATCCCACGGAGGCACCTCCAGAAATTCTCTCTTGTAAATCACAGGAAGGACTAGTGTGCATATTCTTTACATCAGGAACAACCAAGGAGTCTGCAAATTTTGTATGACTTTTCAGTCAAGACTATTTCTGAGCAGGTGTTTTAAAAATTCTAGTTCTGCAATTAGGCTCCAAACCTTATGAAAAATTTCCACTAGATCTAAGCTTAAGAATGCCTCAAGATCCCACAGAAAGGCTAGATCATAGGCATTTAAGCTGTGAGGGATTCCACGACTAGTTCAGTACGGGAAAAAAATACACATAAAAATCTCTTATTGGATGTCCCCCATACAGCATCTGGTGAAGTGCTCTCTTCGATAATGTAGATACTGCACAGAAAGAAGCAACAAAATGAAATACAGTGACTGAAAACTTTAGTAACAATCTTTAGTATTCTCTTCCCTGATGCATTTCTGACTTTCATCATTTTCTCTCGTATGATCTAGCTGCCACCATTGAAAGAACTATCTCCCTTCCTGCTTCTGACATCTGGAGTTACATTCCTTTATTTCCCTACTTCACTAACACTTCATCCATTTTCTGAATTTCTCTTATGAAATCTTTTCTTAATTGCATTCCCCCCCCCTTTGCTTCTCTTTTTTTTCTATCCATTTTATTTCATTCAGTACCTGCAGAGCAACCATTAGTTGCAAAAGCATAATTAAGAACATAAAGAAGACAAGTGTTTTTTTTTCAGTTTTCTTGCTTGCTTCTATATGAATGTGTACAATGCTGCATTTATCTGCACTTGAAAACACATGCTGACAAATCAACATCTGTGAAAAAAAAAAGCCTTGGGAAATTTCTGTACTCATATCACAATTTTTATACATATGTTTCTCCCACTACGAAATTCATACGTAAGTATCCACACGTACATATGGATATTGAAAAGTCAAAGCTGCCACAATTAACTCGTTTACTTTAACTTTCCGGATATATGCATCATTAAAGCATATGTTGAACACAGATGTCACAGCTGTTTTGAAAAAAAAAAAAGAAAAAAAAGAAAATCCATGAACTTATAAGAAAAAAAAAAAACGCAACTGAAATATTAAAATAAAATCTTCCAGATGACTAACATTCATTAAAAAAAAATAAAACTTGGATCAACTGTAAGTAGAAATTCAGTGTTACCTAAGTCCAAGTACATTTGATTGAATTTGGAAAATATTTTCTGAAAATTATTCTCTTCCTTTAAGCTAGTATAATATACAGTTGAAAGGAGAGAAGAATGCTGGTTTTTTGGATATACGTTTAAAGCCTGCTCTGTCAGTAGATTTCTGTACGTTCTGAAACCTAAGTTTAAGCTGCCTTATTACATTAAACTTATTCTTAGTGCTGGGTTGCATAGCTATGCAAACACTTATATGATCAGACTCCTTTTTTTGACAAAAATGGAAACAATACTTGATTTTATGTTCTAAAACAATAATAAGGGGAAATGCAAGTAAAAGAAGAGAAACAACAGGTATTGAGGGAAACACTAGACTTTAGATGTGGATATTAGGAAAAATGTCAGCAGTCAGTGACAAGCATATATTAAAGATAAAAGGATATATTTCAGAATACCTAAGGATACAACAGAAAATTTGGGAGACAAGAATAGCTAATTGTCTCAGTTAATGAGTGGCCCCAGGCAGTGCTGCTTTTCATCAATACAACAAAACTGGTTACCACATACAGTAATGATCATGTTCAGTCATGATTACTATTTTTTAACTTTGAGGGTACAATGTAAGTGTATTTTGAAGAGATGGATTAGCCAACAGTCTAGTACAAGACCTTGTCTTTCTGGTTTTAATGACTCAAGTACCTCCTTTAGTGGAGAGCAATGCTGATAACAGTACATGGAAACTCTTTTGTCACAATGCAGGAGAAAGTCATGATTAATACACTATTAAATTGTGTATGAATATAGATAATTAGATCATATTTAGTTTATAGGCATATTAGGTCGTATTTAGATCATATTTATATGAGATCATTTTTAAATTATAAATATATGCCAGACAACAACACAGAACTACCACAAATTATTCCTTACCTACAAAACTAATGAAGTATAGTAATCTTGGAAACTACACCATGGAGACTTTGCAATATACTCAAACTTTTGTATCAAAATATAAAATGAAACAGTCCTATTGTAAATTAAAAATTAGGAATTTTCCCTCATACACAATTTTTTCAGTAATCCTGCATATGTGCAATGGTTCTACTGTCCAAAAGTAATCCAGAACAGGCAAAGGAAACTACTGGAATTAAAATTCACTTTGTGACCAAGTTCAATCTGTCTGAGTTTGGATATCTGGATGTTTTGAATGGATATGTTCTACAATCAATTGACCTAAGCTAAGATTCAAAAGTAAGCCTTGAAAAGCTGGGGGAAATTTCGAATAATGTAGTGCCTCCTGGATTGGTTTGGTTGGTTGATATTTTGGGGATTTTTTTTCATAAAAAAAAAAAACAGTCACCCAATAGTATATTTAAATAATATATTCAATTTTTTTATAGAGCTAGGGAATGCATTTCATAAGCTAAAGACCCATCTTTCTAGGTATTGCACCTGGACAGTCCCTGCTCTCAAGTGCTTACCGTTAACCTACAAAAAAAGTAAGAGCAACGCAGGCAGGGAACAGCAGCAGTGTTCAGAGATGAGTCAAGGCTGATCAGCCTCATCAGCAGATATTTCAGTTTACCTATAGCCTAACAGGTATCAGATTTTTGGACACAACTGAGAGGAGACTTCTAGTGTTATCGTACTGAGGCATGGCTTTGGAACTGTCATTTTGTGTTGACTAGCCCATTTGCTATGCCAAGTAAGTCTTGGTTAGGAAGTCCAAGCCTGTCAGAAAGTGACAAAATACCAGCTTCCCACAGAAAATTTATATAGGCAGTGTTTACCTGTGGAGCTGAGAGAGAGCAGATCTTGTCAAACTGAAAAGGCCAACACAAAATTGTAAATTGAAAGGTCACTCCTGGTGAGACAAAAGGACTGAGAGAAGGTCAGCCACCTGTAATTAAAATTTCTTGTTACCTTCAAATTATTTGGGATTTATGTGTTTCCATTAAATACAAAGAACTTGTTTTGACTCTGTGGGGAAAAAAAAATAAATGCAATATATATCTGTGAGGAATGGTATGAATGTGAACTGTTATAATAGCTTGGCTAAAAATGTATGAGACATGGACCTAGACACAGATGGAAGCATAAAAGCTGAGACTGGAGGGAAATGCCATTCTAACCTGAGGTTTGCTTCTTTCTCTGAATATCTGGCACTAGCTACTGTTGGAGGTAAGACATTGGTTTATACAGCCTTGTTTTGATGTGGTTTGTACTGAAATATAACAAATCAATAGATAGTCTCAAAAATCCTGATCAGTTTGCACAAGATAAGGCCCTAGACTGGCGTTAACGTATGATCAGTGTCATTCCATGAAAGTCAATGGACCATATTTTTTCTCTTCATTACACTAGTACAGCTCCATTAACTATAGAAATCATTAATCATACAGCAACTCTGAACTCTGTGATGTTGTGCAGGTTATAAATTAGACAAGAATTTGGCCTCCTGGCCATTTTCCCCCGTGATTTGTTGCTGGCAGGAAATCCCTTGTTTTATTTTGCCTCAAAGTTTTAGTCAAGTATGTTGATACTAATTGTATTGCAGAGAAAGCTATATTCTGATATACAGCTATGAGCATGAAGACAAAATAACGCATAAATAAATTTAGAGGCTTGTCCATAGGTTACTTATTGATCTCTTGTAACACCTTGAACTTCCTCTAACCTTTTTTTCTCCCCTCTCCCATTTTCTCATCTGCAAAATGAAAAAAATAAGGCAGCTTTCTCTCTTAAGAATTAAACATAAATATTAATAATTTTGAAACGTTCAAAGCCTTCGATGTAGGTGCAAGTTATGCCTTTTCGCAACTAAATGTAGGTTTTTTGGTTTTGTTGTTTATATTTGTGATCTCTCACAAAGTGAGACAAAGATAAGAAAATTGCTTCCTGCTTCACATCACTAAGAAACGATCTACAAAAAATTAAGGTGTCAAGTATTAGAAACATTGAATAATTAAAAAGATTACAAACTATGGAATATCTAACAATGTAAGGCAGGTAAAGATGTGCATTCACTGGAAATAAATAAGGTTAATTTGGAAAAAGTAGGAAAAATATCACTTAAACTCAAAAGAAAGCTTAATTTATTATTTAAATCCATTCCATGCTATTTTATCTACGGAGCACCAGCCTATATATGAAGAAAAGTCTTTCCGTCGAATTATACTCCTTTTCAAGTTTTGAGAACAAATAGATCAGTTACTCTTTACTAAATCATGCCTGATTGACCTGCTTCTGAGCCCTGTCTGAGAATCAACTGTTTCTTGACTGAAAGCGCCTCAGCTAAGGTGGTACTGCTAAAATACTGCATCACCAGGAAACCTATGGTACTGGCAGATTAACGTTTATATAAGCAATCTTTTAACTGCAACAGCGGTTACTATTAAATGGCGTGTAGGTGAGAGCCCCCAAATTCCAGTCAGGCACAGCAGGTAAAAGATTGATATTTAAAATGCAATCTTCATTTGGCAGAAAAAGGTATATGCAGTATAGCCACAAGAGAGTCACTTGTCCTTACAAAGTGAGAAATAGCCACCAATCAAGACATCATATGCCTGTGTCAGTCACCTGCCCAGATGTTAGTCAGTGAAAATCAAAGGAAGAGAGAAGTCATCTTACCGGTACCTCAAGCTGTGAAATAACACAAGCCAGTTTTCATACAATGTTTGCTGAGTTATTCTGAACCCATGACACCTCCAGATTGATACAGTTTATCATGTTGACAGTACAGCACTTCCTATTGCTCACAGTTTGATTATAATAATAAGTATACACCCTAAAATTACACCAATAATTCAATCTTGTGAGGTGTACTTCAAATAAATTAAATATAGCTACCCTTATATTTCTGTTTATGTAATGTCTATTACTTGTTCGGTGCTTGTCATGTGAAAAAGGAACATTTACTCAAACCCTTCATGTTTGATTGGTCTGTCAGCACCCTAGGAAAGCTGAGACCCTTGAGCTTGACCAGTCTGTCAGCATCCTGTTAGGGAAACCCTTCACTGAGCTGTTCACTAGATCAGAGGGCACTGACTAACATGTTCAGGGTGACACACCAAACAGAGAGACCCCTTCCTGTGTCTCCATACCTTTACCCACTGCCAGAAAATGCTAATACCCTTGAAGGACTCACATTAACAGTTTATGTAGTGTTACTCTTTATCAATAAAATTGTGACAGGTTAAGGTCAAAGATTGCCATTGAGAACAAAAACCTATTCAAAGCAATATACTAATTCGAAGCAGCATACAAAAAAGCTCTAACCCTTCACAGAAGCTAGCGTGAGATAAGCATTTGGTGCACAGTGTGCAGTTCTACCCAACAGGCATCCCTATGGAGGAGAAGACAGGTGCAGCATGTCACCTGATCCCAGAAGTTATGCTGGAGTCTTCCCTAACTTCTCCCTATTCTTAACTTACTTTTATACTCTTTCTTTACGTTTAGTTGGAACTTAAGTGACTTTAGTCATACATCTTACTCAGTGAGGGGTGGTCAGCAAGGGACAGGTATCTCAGTGAAGTATCCAAGATAACCTAGGGACGGGGACATTAGTCACTCCAAGGAGAGTGATCTCCCTGTGGTTGCTGATTAAACAGCAAGACATCTTCTTTAATCTCCCTTGGTTTTCAGCTGATGTGCAGGTTATCAGCTAAAGAATAATACTGAGTTCTCTCCTCTGCAAGGATTTCCACAAAGCTTGGCTGCAGGGTCTCCACTCTGCTCCACCCTCCGTTTAGTTCCCCTTAGATTGTATTTTGTGGGGGAGGTTGGGTAGGCTGACCACATTCCATCCAGAAAGTAGCAACTATATTTTCCCCTGTACTTACCAATATCCTTTTACCCCCAGTCATTTTACCACAGTGCTGATGGAATTTAAAGAGATTTAAAAATAATAATCAGAAGCAACTTTATGATGTTCTCAGTGATTATGCAGGACAGGAATACAAGCTCTTGGAAGCTACTTGGCACTGGTTTGTATCAATTACAGTCATGAATTGATGTAGAGGTGCGTCAGCTACTGTGTCTTGCTGAAGCACTAGTAATTATTCAAGCAGATTTACTGAGGTTTAAGGACAGTGTAATAATAGTGTCTGTATATTTTATATGCAGCCATTGTTACACCTCATTAAATGGACTGGTTATGATCCATTGCTATTTAATTAATATGCAATGAGTATAATATTAAATCTAACATGAAAATTAAAGCCCAATTTAAATAACTAAATTTTAAAGTGTGATGGAAAACTTCTTTGGACCTAGATGGCCTGTGTTTATTTCTTTTATTTGGCTCCCTTCTGCAATTCAAATGATGTTAGGCAGATTCTAGAAAGACAAAATGGGAAAGTTTTTATGACCAGAAATTTCAACACAGAAAATTAAAAGCAGTCCCACTCTTGACATTAAGCAATGGGCAGAAATTTGGACAAATTACAAAAATCATATTTCAGAGTATTCACACAATTTAATATCATCTCTAATTTAGAAAGCACTAATAAGAGAAATATATGATTAATTTTGACAAAACTTTGGAAATATCCAAATGCAGGTGTCCTGATCATTATCTTTTCTTTTCTGAAGTAACTCACAATTTAGGACAAAAATATTTGAATTAGAGCCTTAAATAACATTAGAAAGGATACCAGTCATAAGATTTTACATAACAAAACACCAAAACCAAAAGCAAAAAAAATAACCTCAAAAAAACTGCTCAGTGCTAAAAATTGAATTTACTACTCTTCATGATCATACTGTTTTTAGAAAATAACAAAAGCAGAAGTAGGTATATCAGTGGATGCTATAACAATTTCATCATTAAAATTGGTGTAGGGAAAGGAAAGGGACACAAACCACTAGGTCTACTCATGGTTACATATACTTTAAATTTGGAAATTAAGTAAGAGAATGGATTATATATTATATATGACAGAATCAGAGAATGGATAAAGTTAGAAGGGACCACAGTGTGTCATCTGGTCCAACCTCCCTGCTCAGTGTCATGTTAGAGCACATTTACAGGATTGTGTTCAGACAGTTCCACAACCTCTCTGGGCAATCTTGGTCACCTGCACAGTAAAGAAATTCTTCCTCATGTTCAGGTAGAATTTCCTGTGCATTAGTTTCTGCCTTTTTGCTTATTGCCTCTTGTCCTATTGCTCGGCACCACTACGCCTGGCTCTATCCTCTTGACACCCTCCTTTTAGATACTTATGTATATTGATGAAGTTCACTCTCAGTCATCTCTTCTCCAGGCTGAACAGGTTCAGTTCCCTCAGCCTTGCTCCAGTCCCTTAATCATCTTTGTTGCCCTTCACTGGACCTGGTGCAGGAGCTCCTTGCCTCTCTTGTACTGAGGACCCCAGAACTGGACACAGCACTCCAGGTGTTGCCTTAATAGGGCTGAGTAGAGGGGCAGGGTCACCTCCCTCAGCCTGCTGGCAGTGCTCTTCCTAATGCAGCTCAAGATACCATTGGCCTTCTTGAACCCAGGGCACATTGCTGGCTCATGGACAGCTTGTTGCTCACCAGGACTCCCAGGTCCTTCTCATTTCTTTTTAACCTGAGTTGGATCTATGTAACAGTAACACACCTCAAATAATCTGTAAACTGAATCTTCTAAATCACATTGGTAGGAGATGAATTTGTGGAGAGATCCTGAGCTGAGATTTCTTATGCCATTTTAACGCAGCTTCTGTCACACAATTAAATCTTTTTGCCTGATCTGGGTAGCTTAGCCTGTTCTACAGATAACTCAGTAGTCTATCTCAAATGTTTCTCCTGTGGAAAGCAGGGTCTGACATGCACAATGCGATACAAAGCTATCAGTGCAAGAGATGATAATAGATGATGATCTTAGTCTTTTTCTTGATAGCACTAAGGCCAAATTAATTTGCTGGAATGCAGCTGCTGGTACCCTGGGTTCTGATTCCTTTTCACAGGTAATAAGAATTTTGTAATCAGAAAAACAAGCAACTAACTTTATTCAGTTTTCCTAAGTTCTAATATTTTAACTTAGAATATTTTGGCAGTAACTGAATTTTCAGAACACTATGTCTTATAAAGAGGTTTATCCAAATACTTATGCCCTATGTAGAGTGTCTGACGGCATCAAGGCAAAAGTTCTTATGTAGATTTAATGGAGTCTTTTGACATAACCTGTAAAAGTCATAGCAGTGCCTAACAGAATTCTTCTATCCTTGCACTCTGAATCCTGAAAGTGCTGTAGAATGGCAGCCATATAAAAGGAAATCTGATGGCAGGGTTTTTTTTCTATAATAGATGTCAGATTTTCTAAGAAACATGAGTTAGCAAGCAAATTTGCCAGGCAGACCTTTCAAATCTGCTTTACAAGGAAACAGCTGCCATCCAGAGTTAAAATATAACTATTAATTTCCATTCACTAGAGCTAAAGAACACAGTTCAAAAACCCATTGACTCTGAACTTGTTTCTCAAGAACAATAAAGTCTTCAAAAATATTTGTCTAAACTGTTAAATAGAAACAGCACTTACTATTAAAATACAGGTTTTTTCTCTCATTTTCACTTTGACATCTAACCTTACTCCATTATCTAAATAATTCCAGTTGAACTGCAGTTTGTTATCATATTAGTTCCTTGATAGACTTATTTGTGAGTTTTCTTTCCAGTGAGAGAAGCAACTTCCTGAGAATTATTAAGTTTTTCTCAGGGCTCAGATGACACATGATAAAGACAATGTTGAACTTATTAGCTGCTCTGATAGACCAGACAACCTCTGAGCAAAGCCCCCCACAGTTCTCTGTTTATGGACTGTGGTAGCTGGTATCTGTCTACTTTCCCAGATATCAAGGTCAAAAAAAAAGTACTTTTTGGCAGGATAAGTATTTTAGAACAATCAAGGGCAATATTTTCTATACGAAACCTTTTTGTAATATTTGAAAGATAGGAATGAGTATCATAATTTTACAGAAGAGGAAGTTGAGCCACAGAGAGTTTTTTTATGAAAGCCAAACAGCAAGTAAAACATTTATTATGACCCACCTGTGAGACAGGGTGACTGAGGTTCTTCTTAATAGATCCCTTGGAGCAGATTAGAGTGAAACAACACTGAATGACCAGTGTATACATATATACATATATCATTTATATTTTAGAACATATTGGTTGCAAAGGAAAGGAAGTATATAACCTCTTATCTGTAGAAATATAATAATATAAAAGTATGAAAATATCAATTAAGAAAATATATAAGGAAAAAAAAAGAAGAGAAAGGTAGTGAAGAGGAAATATATCAGCACCCTTGGATCCAGTGAAGAGACTTGATTGTTGCAATTTGGATGTCTGTTCCTTGGAAAGGATGATCACAGTCATGATCCATTGGAGGTGGGGGAAGCCCATACAACATAAAGTTCAATGGTTTCATATGTGTTCAGGTTCACGTGGGAATACCCAGCTACCTCCCTTGAGGGAGGTAGTTTTGTGCTGTCTGATGCAACACTGTGAATCATGTGCAGTCCTCTGGTGAAGGTCCCAGAAATGAGTCTGAAGACACTTTCAGGGTGGGGGGGGCGGACTTTTACACCTGAGCCTTATTGTGAGGAGGACACTGGCATGATAAAAAGCATTATCACACCTTGAAGGATCAGCTGCTAATCAGCCTTTTCCCTTACCTGGTTCAAAACCCAACTTGTTTCTAAGCAAAGTTTGGTTTGTAGTGATCAGCCTCCAGTGTTGGGTGTGCACCCCCTCTGCACCTGGGCTGTTCTTAGATCAGAGGTTTCTCGGCACACACCCAAAAACTCTTCTTGGTTGGGGGGTTGCAAACCTGGCCTCAGCAAAGCACCTGCTGCTTCTGCACATTGTTTGAATCTTTAACCTTTAACATTTTAGTCTCTCACAAACATAAAATGGTTTCAATCTCCATATGTATTAAACTTTTGTAAGCATTGGACCATGCTGCTTAAACTATTAGACACTTTTCAAGTTTCCTGTGAGCCTATACAACTTAATATAAGCAACTTGGCTTCAGAAGCAATCTCCATCCCATGTGACGCTGGTGGATGCAGTCAGT
Organism: Oxyruncus cristatus; assembly: GCA_013399855.1. Classification (NCBI taxonomy): domain Eukaryota; kingdom Metazoa; phylum Chordata; class Aves; order Passeriformes; family Cotingidae; genus Oxyruncus; species Oxyruncus cristatus. The sequence goes on along the minus strand of VXAY01006571.1, from coordinate 1,418,769 downwards.
ACACTCAGGATTCATGCAGCAGACCAACCTGGGAAGACATGCAAAGCTGCAGCAAGGGATCAACCACCTGTACCTCTGCATCTCAGTGCCTTAACTGACCCTAGTTGGAGATCTGTCATTTATGCATCAGTAGTATTCAGCAAAATGTTGTTTCTCCAGTAATATTCTGGTTTACTTCTGACAATAACAAGATAACATGCTGTTTAATTTATTTATACCATTGATCTAAAGTAGAGATTAAGCTCTTCAGCTAGTTCTATGTCTGACATAAGCTTACAAAGCTTGCTTCATTCACCTCTTCTCCAAATCATTTGCAGCATTGTATTTCTGGCTCCACTGACATTTAAGCATTTCATGTCTTCTTTTGCCCATGGTGCAATATCCTCCCATGTTTCATCATTCTTCTACACCTGCTTAATATGAGCATGATTCAAAAGAAAATTGAAAACTATTAATGAAAAGTGAAATAAATAAAATCCTAAATAAATTAATAAACCATTCCTTTCCTAGAAGTACTTTTTCTGATCTAATCCCTACACTGTGTCAAGAGACTCCAACCTTGAGAGACAGGAACTATCTGCAACTTCTTTGAGGTTCATTAGGATTTTCTGTCAGAAGATAATGTTTAGCAATTTGTTGAATGAATTCTTCACACTTCCACTGCCTCAAATCTATTATGGTTCAAGAAAACTTGCTGTTACACGAAGAACCCATTCTAACTCATTTTAGCTACTTAATGCAATTATCCTACTGAATAATGGAAATTGGAGAGACTGAATAACAAAAATTGGAGACATTCACAAACTACTTCCTTCACTACAGAGATAAAGAAAAAAAAAATAATCCACTCAGTTCTCTGTACATAAAGTATAATTAGGCCAACTGTAATAATTTTCCACTTTCCTGACCACTGAAAATTTGACCCAATAAATACGCTACATGCTGGAATACCCTAAAATATTAAATTTAATTCTTGAGGTATCCTGTCATTTAAAAGCAACAAGCAACAGTGCAAGAACAAGCAGCAGTATGTCCCAACAGGTTTTTGTCAGAGCTCTTAGAGTTACTGAAGTCACAGTCATCAGTCAGCAGCTGACTAGTGGCTGTGTTCAAGATTCAAAGGATCAGTATTACAAAATACTCAGATATATCAAGCTGTAAATAAAACAACCCAGAATATATAAACTTTGAACTTTAACCACTTGCTAGTCTGTTGAGTGCACCACGTTAAATAACAGCAAACTGCAGGGAAAAAAAAAACATAGAAGACAGCAGTGTTGTATAAGCCAGATTCAGACTACCTCTAAGCTACTTTTATATTCCCCTTCCATTTCCTGGGCTCCATTTGATTCCTGCCTCTATCCTTATGCACTTGAGTTTTCCAGAGGCTATTAGGCTGGATGATGCTTGCTGAAGTATGTCACACTTCATTCCTACTCCTCAGTTTCCTCATGTCCTAAAAATGTTTGCTATGCAGATGGGTAAAAGGAATCCCCATTTGCTGTTTTATATTGGTGCTTTTCAGATGAGAGTGTCAAGGATTTGGAAAGAAGGCCTACAAGTAATTTTTCCAAACCTTATGCTTATCTATTTATTGCTAGTTGCAATAGCAGTGAAAACTCTTTCAAGACATCTATTAAAATTTTCATTTTGTTTTGGACAATAGTGAACCAGCAGACTCTCTTGGTTTTGAATGAATGATTAATTCTCCTCCTTTTGTCCTTCAGGATAAAAAACTATTTACTGTCTCAGAAAAAAATGTATTACTTCTACTCCCCTACTCCCTGCAGAACCTCTCTTCTTCCCTATCCCTTATCCTTCTTCCCTCTCTCTCCACACAAAGCTCCAGATTCTCATGTCAGTTACCACTACAGTGTTTTGCAATGCACAGAACAAAATCACAACTGGCTCATGACTTTCATCTTGAGCTAAAATGGAAAATGGAAAAATGTAGTGCAGCAGAGTCAGAACAAGTGATTGAGATGCAGCTTGCAAAGCTGATGACTGATCATTTTTCAGAATGCAAATGAATTATTTAAATAGAAGTGTCTAATTGTTTCATTGCCCTTCACTGTCACCGGTCATTACACTGCCTCTCAGAGTTAGTGCAAAGTGGCCCAATCAAACTGAGAATATTATTGTCGTATTTAACACTTACCTACCTGGAGCCCTCTGTTCTTCTCTTTTACAAAATCTCCCAATGTTTTAGTTATTTTACTATTGTGGGTTTTTTTTCCCCTCCCTGGCACTTTCAACTAAGGGCTTCAGATCTTTGGTACTGTCTAATATGTAGCTATCAGCAAAAACACTTGGACATTTTCCTATGTTTGAACCCACCATTGTCCTTATATTAGAATTCCTTACATTCCAAAAAGGTAAGGGTTGAAATTTCTGAAATTAAGAAAAGCCTTACAGAAGGCTATCCTAGCAAGTCCAAATTTTGGCTGGTTTATATATGGACGAAATACAATTTTGAAGGCAGTGAGCAGGCCTAGTAATATCTTACATTAGCTTTTTTTAGTTTTTTAACTGTTTCCAAGACCTTAGGCCTTAAAAGTAACCCACATGTTTATGTAACTGAGAAAAAATAACAAAAAGTAAGCCACCTGCTCCTACAGAGAAAAGAAATTTATGTAATGTCACATTTCGGGACTTAGATTTTCCATTAAACAAGTAATTTCAAGACACTTATGAAACACACTAAGAACTTTATAAATAATTAATACAGTAACCTGAACCATATAGGGAAATTAAAGGTTATAAATCTAGACCAAGTATGAAACATAATACTGATTTCCAAAGGTAGTTATATATGGAATGAGACATATGTTTTGATTGATGATATATCCACATGGGCATAAAGTGCATGTTGCACACATATGTTGGCAATAGTTTGGAAAGATACCATGTACAAGAAGTAGATGTCTTAGCAGTACTTGTTTTGCTGTTGCAATATATATGCACTTATAACCAATGTTTGTCCTACCTCTTAGAGAGACTTGAAAACAGGGTTCATAATTTTTTCATGCTAACACATGAAGTGAAACATTTAATTGCTAACCATTACATTCCAAATTATTTATTCATACTATTGCATATAGAATTTTATATCTTGATAGATGTTTAACAATCCTGATATCATTTCGGACATACAAGTCAGTTTACTCAGGTGAGTATAATTTGTGTGTGTAGTTCAAGTATCAATGAAAAATTAATTAACTTTAAAGCTGAGTTGATCTACCTTTATCAAACAGTAATTTTGCTGGCATCTAGAATCACTGAATCATGGAACCATAGAATCTTCTGAATAGAAAAAGACTCACAAGGATCACCAAGTCCAGCTCCTGGCACGGCACAGGACAACCACCAAAAAATCACACCATGTGCCTGTGATCATTGTCTAAATGCTTGAAGTCTGTCTGGCTTGGTAACGTGACCACTTCCCTGGGGAGCCTGTTCAGTGACTGACCACCCTCTGAGTGAAGCATCTTTTCCTAATATTCAGCCTAAATCTCCTCTGATGCAGCTTCATGGTATCTCCTCAGGTCCTGTCCTGTCACTGGTCACCAGAGATGAGATCAGTACCTGCCCCTCTGCTTCCCCTTGTGAGGAAGCTGTAGAAGGTCTGTCATACTGATGCCTTGTGAGAGTTTGGGATTAATTACTCAGCTCTGTGCATGCTCTAGTACCTTTGTCTGCAAAAGGTAGGGATGACTTTCATGCTTGGAAGGTAATTTAAAAACTGTTGATGAGGAACTGTGCAGAAGTTCAATAAGAATGAAAAAATAACCTTCAGAATTTCCACTGAGTTATAATCTTACTTAATCTACACAATGATAATGTATATATATAAAATATATAAGGACAGCATATTTACATTTTGCTTTTGACAAGTCAATATCAAAATCATCAACACAACATCAAAGTTACATTACTTAAGGAATACTTACATTAGGTGATCTGGTAAAGAACAGTTAGTTCTGGATATAAGTGGAGGAATTCTTTACCGAAATATTTGCCTTTTTAGGGTTTTATCTAGGTTAACTTGAAAAGCTCAATATAAATGAAAATCACCGTTACCGCTGTAGAAAAATAGGAGATCATGGTCCATAGAAATTATGAAAAACCATCATACTGTCACTTTCATAAGTATGATGGAACAGGACTTGTCCTCTCACTTTTATTAGATGATTACCTCTGCTCCCATTGTACCTGCTCACTGGAAAAAAAAGGATCCTTTTTCTGAATTGTAGGGTAATAGAGAAGAACTTCACTGGACTGCTTTAAATTTGACCTTTATAAGGGCTGTGTTTTATTTTAATTTTTCTAAACGTGAATTTTTCAGACAACTGTGTAAGCAGATGATTTGGTTTTGCTTCTATTTTTGTTCAATGATATGTTGATCAATATCTGAATTTTAAGACCATTAATATAGTGACATAAAAAATTAAGGAAAATCAAGAGTTAAAATTAACATCATTAATTTTGTTCTAAAATTTTACTTCTCTCTGTGATCTCATGTTGTTTAGCCAAAGATAAATGACCATTATTTAAGAGGGGATTTTTCCATCAGTGTTCATTAGTTGAGGAATCTCTTTCCTTCTCTTTTATTTTTTTTAACTATATTTTTTTTTTTCAAATTCTGTGTTCATGAATACATAAGCCTAGAAACCTCTGAGCTTAAAATATTAGTCAGGAGTGTTTGAGTTCATAACTTTGACATTGTTTTTGCTGGTTTCTCATTAACATTATAAGGCTTTATAGAACATAGAGACCAATGACTGTCCAGTAATGCAGCTTTAATGTTGTTTGAATAATAAAAATTATTCTGGTATATGTTTTCTGTTATGTGTAGGAGCTGAGTTGTCTCCTTATCACTTCATGAAGTACGAGAAAAAAATTAAGAGCTTTTTGAAATGGACAGGAATAAGATAAACAACATTGAGGTGAAAGCAGAAAGAGGTAAATAGACAAAAAAGGGTATCATAAATAGCTTTTTCCAAAGAAATATATTATTTTGGACTATTTCCCGTAAAAAATACCTGTTAAGGATAAAAATGCAACGGCAACCATGTCATGTGGCAACAAACATAACATATTTCACTGTGAGACTTGAATTCAGAGATCAGCCCCATGGCAGCAGCTTGCGACACCTTTCTTATCACCCCAGAGAAAATGTGAATCTCCTTGTCATATAAGTATTTGTATGAACTGCCCCCAATTATACTGTAATACTGTATAAGTATTATCATGAACTGCCCCAATGGAAATAAGGCATCTTCAATTGGAATACCCTCAAGAAAATGCCAGGAGAAATAAAACCTATTACTGAATTGCTGGGAGCTAAAGAAAGGACTACAAGGAAGAGCTTCTTTACTACAGTGGCATTTATGGGCCCCTACCAATCTAAGCTCTACAGCATTGCACAGATAAAGTCACACATCATCCCCATCCAGTCTTTGCAAATAAGACAGACAAAAACTATTAAGAAGAGAGTATTATTATGGCATTTATTTTACACTTGGGAGCGGAAACACAGAGAAATCATGTGAAATCTGGGACTCAAGCAAAAGGTGCAATGGAAACTGCCTCAGTTACAGCTTCATTTTTTCCCCTAAAAGCAGGTCACATTTATCAATATATGTCATACTGTCACATATAGCCAGAAAGAACTTAGCTGCTATGGAGAAGAAAACAGTTCTTCAGTCATAGAATCACAGAATGACTTGGAACTGATGATCTTTAAGGTCCCTTCTAACCCTCCTGCTGCGGGCAGGGACATCTTTCTCTAGACCAGCTTGCTTAAAGCATCATGCAACCTGGCCCTGAACACTTCCAAGAATGGGGCATCCACAACTTTTATGGGAAACCTGCTTCAATGCCTCACCACCCTCATAGTCAAGAATTTCTTCCTAATATCCAATCTAAATCTACCCTACTTCAGTTTGAAGCTATTCCCCCTTATGCTTTGACTGCATAGCTTTATAAAATGTCCCCTCCAGCTTTCTTGTAGGCTTGCTTCCTTCCTTCCTTGCTTGCTTGCTTGCTTGCTTCCTTCCTTCCTTGAAGGTAGCTATAAGGTCTCCCTGCAGTCTTCCATTTTCCAGGCTGAACAGCGCAAATTCTCTCAGCCTGTCCTCACAGGAGAGGTGTTCCAGCCCTGTGGTCAAGTTGGTGGCTCTCCTCCAGCCTCATGCCAACAGGGCAATGTCTATCCCCCATTGAGGATCCTGGAGCTGGACTCAGAACTCCAGGTAAGGTCTCAAAGAGCAGAGCAGAGGGGGAGAATCATCTCCCTTGACCTACTGACCACGCTTCTTTTGATGTTGCCAGGGATACAGTTGGCTTTCTGGGCTGCAAGTGTACATAGCCAGGTTAAAATGAGCTTCTCATCAACCAATAATCTCAGGTCTTTCTTCCCAAGGCTTCTGTCAATCCATTCTCAGCCCAACCTGTACTGGTGCTTGGGATTGCCCCAACCAAGGTTCAGGACATTGCATTTGGCCTTGTTGAACTTCGATCAGCACTTTTCACTCAAGTTGGCACAGTGACTAATGTCAGCGATAAACCAGCACTGGCCAGATTTTCTGACTTCCTGAACAATGTGGAGTTTTTAGCTTTTTTCTTAATGGTGTTGTGATGTCATCAGGAAGCTGCTGTGAGCACTCCCTCAAGATCAGTAGCTGTGGGATTTACAGCTATGAGTCAGTGAACAGTTTTCAGCTTCAATGACTCAAAACACAAAAAGGGGAAGTTCAGTGAGTTAGGTCTCCTTGACCTAATCTAATGCTGAAAGAATCTTGAATTATTCTTAAAGGAGAAACTGGGAGGATGGAAGTGCTGTGGCTTCAGTGTGGGGCTGAAGGATGAATCCCAGCTCCAAAACCCACCATGAGTACTGTATTCAGCTGAGTATTCTTTTGGTATTTGGTAATGTAGATTGGCACACAGCAGCTGGTAACCTTAGGATAGAATCAATTTACAGGAGACCACCACCACACTCAAATAAGAGAGCAGTAATTCAGGCAACATGCAAACACCATTGCCTCCTTCCTTCTGTGCCTCCTCCTGTCACAGATTGGCTTATTGCAGAGTAAACTGACACTCTAAAATTTTAAGATGAGAAAATGAAGTAGAATAATTCCTCCTTTTCCTGCACCTGCAAACATCCTGCTGTTTCTGACTACTGCTGCTGCAACACCAACAATGCAGAAGAGAGAGAGTAAAAGTTCCCAAACTATGATTCAATCCCTTTAGTTTCTTAGAACTAATGTTCTTTTTTAATTTTTCTTTTCCTTTCCTTTTAGCCTACAGACAACAGTGGCTATCAAGGAAATAACACCTGGCTGTGTATAAATACATAATCATTCTTCAGTAATAAAGAAGAGAGAACTGAGTAAGTCCCTTAAAACTAATAAGTATTTCCAATAAATATAACTCATTCAACCCGGAGAGCTGAAGAAAGCAGGTCACTTTACAGCTCCCTATTGTTTAATAAGATAAGTTACCTAATTTTATGAGAGACTGTCCCTGTTGAAGAGAAGGTATTTCAGGAATCTATGATTTGATGAATTTCTATGTGGAGCAGGTCTCACATGCTTTACCACAGCCTACCAATTCTTTTTTAAGAACTTTTAAATCCCACTTTCAAAATTTAATGCTGGAAGAGGTGTTTGACTACATGGATAGTGCATGCCCTCTGAAGACATGATTCCAAATTACTGCAACATAAGCATAGCCAGAATCTCTACAGAAAGTTTACACTCTGGGCCTTCAGTTTTACTGCGCTGAGACAGGTCAACAAGGGTCAACAAAATGTCTTTTCACACTGTGAAGAATCTGTCAAATTTGTCATATCTCAGATCAGAGGACTTCAGTGGTTGGGGGACCACTGGTTTTCATGTCTGTGGTAGATATGGTGAGAGACCAGCAACTGATATGGATTGTGGTACACCCTAGGTAATGTGTGCTGAAATTCATAAGCCCTATAGAATCACAGAATCATAGAATCAACCAGGTTGGAAAAGACCTCTGAGATCATCAAGTCCAACCCTTGATCCAACACTGCCGTGGTTACTAGACCATGGCACTAAGTGCCACATCCAGTCTCATCTTAAAAACCTCCAGGAACAGTGAATCCACCACCTCCCTGGGCAGCCCATTCCAATGCCTGATTATTCTCTCTGTCGAAAATTTCTTCCTAATATCCAACCTAAAGCTCCTCTCACACAGCTTAAGACCATGTCTTTTTGTCCTACTGCTGGTTGCCTGGGAGAAGAGACCATCCCCCACCTGGCTACAACCTCCTTTCAGATAGTTGTAGAGAGCGATGAGGTCTCCCCTGAGCCT
>VXAY01006571.1:1387516-1410104 GCA_013399855.1 Oxyruncus cristatus | reverse complement strand
CGGCACTTGGCCTTGTTGAACCTCTTCCTGTTGGAATCAGCCCAACTCTCCAGTCTGTCCAGGTCCCTTTGAAGAGCCCTCCTGCCTTCCAGCAGATCAAAATGCCCCCCCAACTAGGTGTCATCTGCAAGTTTGCTAATGGAACACTCAATCCTTTCCTCCAATCGTCAATAAATATATTAAATAGAACTGGGCCCAACACTGATCCCTGCGGGACACCACTGGTGACCGGCTGCCAACTGGATGCAGCCCCGTTCACCACCACTCTCTGGGCCCGGCCCTCCAGCCAGTTCCTAACCCAGCACAGAGTGCCCCTGGCCAAGCTGTGGGCTGCAGCTTTTCCAGGAATGTGCAGTGGGAGACGGTGTCGAAGGCTTTGCTGAAGTCCAGGTAGAACACACGAGATGTCAGATTACTGCATGGCATACTCTCTGGCAAAAGACTATTTCTAACTAATATAACAGTTGTGACTGCATAACTAGTGAACATAGTAGAGAAGTTCCTCCCCAAACACACCTGCAAGTTGCTGATAAACTTGGCTGCACAGTGAAGAGGGAATTAAAAAAAACAAACAGTGGAGAAAGGCAGGACATAGCACCCCATCAGCCTCACAGGTAGATCAGTGAAATTAATGGATTTGGGAATTTTGTCCAACTACACTGGCTGCAGTAATCTCACCTCCTGATGATATTTTGTTCAGTTTTCCCAGGTTACTGTTTTATTGTATTTTCTCAGTGACATTTTGTTTATTTTTAAACCTTTTAACTCATAGCTTACGAGTGGAAAGACATTACTCACCAAGAACACCTGCAAAAAATAATCTGATTGGTTGGGGTCCTGCAGAGCCTTGAGCCAGTATAAATTTTCCATTATATAATCTTAGAAATTAAGAACTGTTGTTTTTATGGTCATATGGTGCATGGAAGAAATTTTATGTATGTAAAATAGTATCAAAAGTACAGAAAACAGCATGCTTGAATGCATAAAAGTAAGAGCTGATGATTGATGGGCACATTTGTTTAAGAGAAATTTTTCTTTTGCAATTATATTTCACATTTTTCTTTCATCACTGACCTTTCTACAAGCTTCCTAGTCTTTTTCAAGGTGTCATTAATAAAAGCAGAAGTCTTCCAGGTTGGGTCTTTTTGATGCCATTTCTGGAAAGTAGCCTAAGGAGAAAGTTAACATTTTCTTACATCACACTTCACAAAGAATTTTCCCACTGCAGGAGAGTGAAGTGACCCAGTCTTAATAAACAAGTAGCATATTTAAGCAGCAAACCTGTACTGTCAAACTCTACCTTTGCAGAGCAAAAGAGATGTTTTGATTCTATGCACAACTCTACAGTGTGCACTCAACTGCTTTGTGCTTATGTGAGTTGCTAAGGCCTGTGCAGAGTTCTCCTTACCTGAAGTGCTATAGTTGTACCACTCCAAACTGAAAAAGGCTCATTAGGGAGACAAATGTGATTTGGGCAATTCATTTGAAAAATGGATGCAAAGAAACATACCTTGAAAAATAGGCATATATTAACAGAGGTGCATTTGAGTAACTACAGACTGTGGCAGTTTCTGCTATTGAATCCATTCAGTTTCCGAACTGATTATGCCTCCTTTAATTATTTATTATATTTTCCAGTTTATTGCCACCTCACATAACACATCTGCAGTGGAGAAAATGTGGACATTTTCCAGCAAATCACAACAAGCTTTCTGTATAAGTCATCTATTATTTACAATAAAGTCCCTGATAATTTAGATCCAACAAGTTCAAACACTAAGAAATAGTACCAGGATATTATCTGGTCAGTAACAAATACCAATGTGCTGAACAATACATTCACCACTGTGTTAATATTAAAATTTGTTTCCTCAGAGAGGAGTGTTGGTCCATAATAAGGAATTAATATCTATCCTTTATAAAAAGTTTCACTAGACTTTTTTTCTTCCATTTGAGCAGTTCCCCAATGTTGTGGGTTTACCAGTTCCAGCCCCCGCCCCCCCAACCCGGCGCTGAAAAATAGTTAATTCCAGGTAGATTTCCGGAACAAAGCCAATCACAAGTTCTAGTAACACCTCTGCGAATGACATATTTAAGAAAACTGAAAAGAAGCCTGTTGGGCAGAAGAAATTCCAGCCTGTAGGAGAGCAGAGGAGAACAGGAGACAGCAATGTAGCCTCCAAGGTCAGTGTAGCAGGAGGGGAAGAGGGGAAGAGGGGAAGAGGCCCCCCCCGCCCGGGCCTCTCCTTCTCCCTCCAGCAGGGGAAAAGACTTAAAAACTAAAACCCCTGCCACCTGTGGAAGATTATTTGGAGTGAGGAGACCCTCCTGAAGCTCATGAAGGAGCCTGTGCCAGAATAGAGAAGGGCCTAGAGAAAGCTGTAACTCCGTGGGAGGTCTAAGATGAAACAGAGTCTTGCTGGAGACCTGTGGCCCTTGGAGAGAGAAACCTATGCTGGAGCAAGTGTCCCGGGTAGGACATGTGAACCCAGTGAGGGATTTATGCTGGTGTAATTCATTTGTGACCCTAAAGGACAGCAGAGTATGGAAGAACTGTTGTCCGAGGGTAGACTCACATTGGAGAAGCTCATCCAAGGCTGTATCCCATAAGAAGGGACCCCACAAGAAACAGGGGATGGACTGGATGCCATTATCCCCTGTAACAGTGGTGAAGACCCTGGTGCAGCAAGTTGTCCCTTGCAGTCCATGGAGGACCTCACAGGGCCCGAGTACCCCCCAGCCTCCAGTCCTGGCCCGACAGGGAGGAGCAGGGACAGTCCTGAGGTCGACGTGCAGCAGAGAGAGAGAGAGAGAGAGAGAGATTTCCAGCTGCGACAGATCGGAGCTGTCACCCTAGAGATAATAGAAGAAAACTTTCAAGTGTTGCGAAATTGATTTAGAGGAACTGTAACCCTGAAGTAGGGAAGAGACTTTTCTCCTCCTGGACTGATACAGAGGGGAGGGGTAATTTGTACATGCATAGAACTTTCTTCATGAGAAAACCTAGTTAGAATTGTTGTATATATTATTTTTTAGTTTTTATCCTGCTAGTAATAAATTTAATATTATTCCCCCACATCAAGTCTCTCTTGTCTATATAAAACTTCTCTCAACTTATAACAGTTGTGTAGAAAGTTTGAAAAAATTGGTCCAGAGTAAACTCACAACACCCAGAGACATACTTTGCTTTGCAACAACTTGAAATACATCAAAATAAAGATGATTGGAAAATGTTTGATGGGACATTCTTTTTTTTTCTCCATAGGAAATTGCTGATTCCTTGAAACTGAAACATTTTACAAGAAGAAAACTGATTTAAAAATAATCAGAAAGGGGCTTCAGACATGATATGGAATGGTTCTCTCAGACTAAGAGAACAGCCTACTCGAGGTCAGATGTCTCACATGACCACAGTTTAAGCATCTCTATAAACACATTTTCACTAGAGACTAATAATTAGTTAGCTAACATCTGAGGTGACAGTCTTTAGCAGTTAGTGTGAAAAAACAGGTTGGACTGTTGAATGTGTAATCTCTCTAAGAATTAAAACTACTTCCACAGCATATGTTTCCTCAACCTAGTTTAAGGATACTGCTGAAGAAAATGTAGACTAAATCCCTTTCTTGGAGCTTGTAGAATAGGAATTTGAATTCTGATCTTATTCTGGAGTATTTTGGATAATGTTGTACTCATCATTCTTGGTCCTTTTTTATTCTGGGCTTCTTTTTTTGTTTTGTTTTGTTTTGCACAGCCTGGGTTTTCAGAATGTCTCTTTTTTTATTTAGCTTTGACTAGAAGAAATTAAAAAATCCATCACTCTTCTTCTGAGTGGAATTGAAAAGAACTTACTTCTTTTATATGAAAAGAAGCTTTTTTCTAGTAATTATGCTTGATCCTGCATCTGAGATGCTTCTGTTTTATACTTTTGCTATTTTCAATATCTTTTTAGCTCTCTTGCTTTTTCAACAAAAGTGTGAACAAAATAACACCCTTCATCAGCATTAGTGAAAGCAACAAAGATGAAACTCCTGTGTCAGTGCTAAATTTACCATTTCTAACTCAGACATGCTTGAGACTCCTAAAAATTAGGAGGTTTTGAGAAATGTAAGTAGCTTGGTAATCACCACCTCAACCTTTTTTTAGGTCAGATTGTAGTTTTGTTTCCAAAATTAATTTTCATTAAAAAATCATTCAACCATGTATTCTATGTCCAAAAATTCAAATTACTAGTCATTTTTAAAAGGCTCTTTAGACAACAAAAAAATTATTTTGTGGAGGCTTAGGGTAGGTCTTTTGAACAGTCAGTATAAAAAAATCACTTTTCTTACCTTACTTGCTCCATAGCTTGCAGGTGCATGAGAATACTACACCGAGTCCCTAATCTGATACATTTAGGAGTACAAATATAAATGAAAACACCCAATTCATCAGGATTTTTTTTTCCAGAAGCACAATGTCCAATTATATTACATTTTTTTCTTTCTTCTTATCTCCCTTAATAAGGCTTAGGACAAACTAGTAATTCTGTTTCTGGATTCACATACAAAAAGAGAAAGATGTTGAATTTAACACAGTAATTGTCAGGCTTCAGCTCTGAAGTCTATAGAACCAAAGAAATTCTGTTCTAGTTTAGGTCTTTTGTTTGAAAACCTGTAATTCTATGGCTTTACTTAGTTTTGTTTTCCCATTAGAATGGAAGGCAGCTCCAGATCTCTAATAATGCATCCAAGGAAAGGGAGAAAGTATGAGTGTGGCACACTTTATAAGAGATCGGCAAAATAAATTAACCTTTTTTTTTTTTTTTTTTTGGCTTTGGCCACCATCCCACACTGTAAGTTCAGCTAAATTTAATTAGGGTTACTGACATGGTAATTTGCATTGTTACCCATGATGCCTTCTACTCTTTATAAAGCACTTCTTTTTGAAATTGCCATAACTTATATAAGCATATAATTTTGCCCCTGTGGCTGAAGTATTAGATTTACTGTGAAATTCCTTCAATTATATGTCATTCATATCTAGTTGAATATAGAATTGTTTTCAGGGATCTTTTTAAAGTATATAGTTAAGTGTATTAGTTTTGATGATATCTCAAGACTGCTTATCTATAAAGACTTATAAATTGGTAACTAAAACTAATGCTTCTTCATTCTGTGTTGCATATCTTTGATGCCCAGCTAATTCTCATGGGTGAAAACAAAGCAGTCAAATCAGAGACACTTGAGGAAGATAAAGAAGCTGAGACAATATTGATTATTCTGAATGCTTGACCCACAGAAGAAACTCTGACCCTCCACGTGCATATGCAAAGAAACATGATTTAGAAGCGGGTCTACTAGGAACGGGGATCAAAAAGTAATATCAAAAAGCTCTTATGTTTTCCGCCAGCTAGATGGAGTTACAGTTTCCTCAGCTCAGATGTTTTGTCTCCAAAATATCAAAGATATGTTGTAAATACATGTGAGTGCTGGTGAAAGTACCTACTCTCTTAATTTGAAAGCTCCATTATCTGGTAGGAACATTTGGGAAGGCTAAGTTATTTGCATTTTACTGAGTAACTTCAAACAATATGCTTATTGGTGATATTCCACGTTGCAGATCTTAACTCTGTATATTGGAATCTATCCTGAAACTTTTGCTTTGGATGGTTTGGTTGTTTGGGGTTTTTTTCAGTTTAAATGAATGCACAATTCTGCATTGATCTAACATAGCAAAAAGTAAACAAATCAAAATATATCTTTAATATTTGCATTGATCAAAACATATTTCACTTCTTAAAAAGTCTGTCTGAAAGTTCAATGCAATGGTTGTGTATGAATCATGAGACCTTTTACCTTCATATTAATAGCAAAAATCTGGTATAAGTTGGATCTGAATTTACAGCTTTCCTACAGTTTCTTGTCACAGGATCAAAGAATCGTTGAGGTTGAAAGGGACCTCTGGAGGTCATCTGCCCCAACAACTTCTGCTCAGGCAGGGCCACCTAGATCGGGTTGCTCAGGGCCACGTCCACGTTTTTTAATATCTCCAAGGATGGGGACTTCACAACATCTCTGGGAAACCTGTGCCAGTGGTTTGTCACCCTCACAACAAAAAACCCTTTTTCTGATATTTAGAAAAAAACCTCTAGTGTTCCAGTTTGTGCCAAGTACCACTTTTTCTGTCACTGGGCACCATTCAAAAGAGCCTGGATCCACTTATTTACATCCTCCCTTCAGATAATTGTACACATTGATAAGATCCCCAATCTGAACCTTCTCCAGGCTGAACAGTCACATCTGTCTCAGTCTTCTCTCATGGAAGAGAAGCTCCCATCCCTTCATCAACTTAGAGGGCCTTCACTGGACTCTCTCCAGTAGCTCCATTTCTACCTTGTACTGGGCAGGCCAAAACTAGACATAGTAGCCCAGGTGTGGACTCAGCAGTGTTTAGAAGAGAGGAAAGATCACTTCCCTCAACTTGCTGGCAATGCTCCCCCTAATGAAACCCAGGTTACCATTAGTTTTCTTTGACACACTTCGTCCCACTTCTCCTAGCAGTCCAAAGGAAGTCCTATTTCTATCCTACAGTTCCAACAGTCTGTATAGATTGGTGCTCTGGACAAATTCTATGGGAGAGTAAAAATTGAATGGGAATCTTAATGAACCCCATCTTGATAATAAGCACAAAGAAGAAAAAAAAAAAGTTTTCTTGTCTATAGTTTCAGATTCAGGTAATACTGTGATACCAGGGAGCTGGATGGATAGACAACTAGGTTATAGAGATCTCTTTCTCAAATAACATTTAAGTGAATTTGAAAAAAACATTGGCTGTTAGGAAGGTAAAATTGAAATTCTTAATTTGAACATAATTAAATTCTCTCAAAGCATACTTATATCTTTAACAGAAACAGACATTTAATAACCACTAAATTTGGCTGCTAGAGCTGCTTATTCTTTTTAGTGATTTAATTTCTATTGTGTGGAATGAGCACTTTAGCTTCTCTCTCACCCTGCCATTTCCATACAAAGAGGCCAATTCTGAATCCCATCACCTCTGGAGAAGAACTGAGCACAGCAGGGAGACAATTGCTTTGGAAGAACTGATTTGCAAATGGGGAAGGTGGACAGGCAGAACTGATTTGTTCAACTCTTCTCTCTTGCTCTACCTGACTACCTGCTTCATAAACTTGCAAAAGAAAAGTTGAACTGCATCTCTCTAGCTCATTTCAGAATGGTGGCAGATCCAACATGATCCACATGTCAGATAAACTGGAATGCCTCTCTGTTGCATGTACAAGAATTTAATGTCCAAGACTTATGTGTCATTGTGCATGAGTAGTAGCACTGGTCTCTGTGGCCATCTGAAAATCCAAACTGCTTTGTACACAGGTACCTAACACTGAGTCGTTGTCCAAAGTCACTGGACTAAAAATGATAGTATTAGAAAGTATGCAATAAGACTGAAGAATATAGCCGTGTTACTTCTTTTCAAGTAGTTTTCCCTGGTAGTTTTGCTCTAGTTTTTTCAATGCTTTTCACTGAGGCAGAACTGCTATATGCTGAGTATACAACTGAGGTATTTTCTCTCTGGAAGTTCACAAATTTTCAGATTTTTCAAACTTTTGAAATGTGACAATTATTTTGTTACTGGCTAAAACCAGAAGATTTGTTTTTGAGTCAGTGTTTTCCTCATTTCAGAGGCCCTAAGCTGCAGATGTACTAGAATTGGGCACTTCTTGCTCTCAGGGCCTTTTAGAAATTTGTTCATCAGTAGGTCTAACAAGTAGTATTGGGATTAATTAACATCTGTGGAATCAATCCAGGGTTAAAATAAACAGTTGGGCTGCAGTTGTAACTTGAATTTGTGTCAGAAGATGATGCCTGCAAAGTATTTATAAGCAATAGACAATATTAACTTTACTTTCTGTGGAAGAAATATAAAAGGGATAAAGGAGTCAATTCTATTAGCACTCTTATTAGTTGTTGTTCCTTATAAGTGTTTTGTCTTTCTCAAAAGTCTTCCCACAAAGGGATAGATTTGGAGTTTAAATGTTGCACCTTCGATCCAAAGCAAACCCTTTCACACAGGAAGAGCATGGATTTCCATCAGAAGATTCCAAAGAAAACAACTATTACGAAATTTTTTGGTGGAGTAGTTAACAGAAAATGTGTGTTTCTGAAGGTAACAAAATCAAGAACATGAAGGAATGTCAAATTTAGCCAAATAAGAGAAGTGAATTACAAAGCAACTAAAAATAAGTTTTAACATTTTTTCTTAACAACCTCTAGACTCCTAATCGTGCTTGAAAAAAAAATAATATGAAACCGTTTATAAACCATTTGCATTATATCAATCTCAGGATAATCTGACATTTCATTCTTAATGTTGGTTTTCCTAATTCAGTTTTTTGCTTGAAATGCAACAAGTCTATCTGCACAAGGTTGCTGTATTGGCTGTTGGCATGAAAAGAAAGCTTCCTTTCTTTTTATTTTGAAACTTGTTCCAGAAAATAGAATGTTTTGGAGTTTGTGGTTTTTTTCTTCTTCTTCAGTGATTTTGCTGTTTCAGAATTTATTTTTTTTTCTGATTTAGAAAGTTTGTGCCTAATAAGTGGATTTGAGCGCGATGCTTAATTAGATGACTCCTGAAGTTTTCTTCCCACACGTTATTTTTCATAATTCTGTAACATTAAATTTGAATCTTGATCCTTAAAAAAGTACAGATAAAATGACTGAATGTGTAAAAACAATATGATCATGGCAGTAAAGATAATTAAAGTTACTATATTCAGTCCTACTTAAAAACTACCTGCTGTAAAAAATATCATACAAAATATACCTAAGAATAAGAAAAATCTCATTGAAAATATATCACGTATTTCTCTTGCACACATCTCCTTCTTCCTCAGTATGTAGCAATATTCAATCCAGCTACTTTTGACAGTAACCTTTAAGGTGGTGATTCTTTGGAGGAATTAACTTTGAAAAAATAATTTCATTCTTCACATATCTTGGCTTCTAGCATTTGTCATCATTTACTAAAGTAGTTGAAATCTTACCGTAGGATGGGGACCATAGGAGGCTGAATGAATGCTAAATTTGCTCTGAGTCTGTGCTTATCCCATCATATACAGGACTGTAGATCTTCTTTAGTCTCCATAGCAATATTCTACATTTATCCATTAATATAGGAACAACTCAATTAGTGGCTCTGTAGGGATCAGAGCATAACCCTTCTTTCCACAATTTAATAGCTACCATACATCATCAAGATCTAATTCCCAGGCTGAGTAGGATGTAAATGGAAGTAGCCCACAGATCCATTTTTTAAAAACTTGAAATCTTTATGACTTAATACTCTTTCCTAAGTCCGGTTGTATTGTGCATCCTGCAATTTTTCCTAAAATTCACACCTGGCATCCCACAGATTAATATTGCTGACTGTTTTGTGGTTACTTTATTTGATTTCTTGATACATCTTTAACATGAAAGGAAATTATTTGCCAACTAGAACTTGTTTGCATTGTCAGAGGTTCATTATCCCAGAAAAGTAATAATTTGAGATTTAGAACTCTCTGTGTTTTGTGCTCTCATTGGTCTTCAACATTATTACTTGATCTGCTTATTTCAGAGAAGGCTGCTGGCAACTCACTGACGTTCAAGATAAGTAATGCTCTTACTTACTCCTTTTTATTTGAACTCTAGAATTCCCTGTTCCTTCTTAGGATAACTTTAAAAGAACTAGAGTTCTCTTTTAACTAGATATAGTTCACTGCACAGTGTAAGATGGAAACAAATGGCAAGGAAGCAATTATACAGAAAATTTTCTGAAGACTATCCTTATAATTCACTAACCATGAATCAATGAGCTCACACTTAGGCAATCAAAAATAGAAAAGGAAATAAAACCAACCCCCTCAGACTGTACACAGGCATACTGCACATGGAACATATTAAATACTCCTGCTGGTTTATTGCTTTTGTCACTATTAAAGAACTTAGCTAAAATACTGACTTTGGGTCTATGAATTGAAAAAAAAAAGAAAAAAAGAAAGAAAAAAAGAAAAAAAGAAAAAAGAAAGAAAAAAAAGAAAAAAGAAAAAAGAAAGAAAAAAGAAAAAAGAGAAAAAAAAGAAAGAAAAAAGAAAAAAGAAAGAAAAAAAAAGAAAAATGAAAGAAAAAAAAGAAAGAACAAAAAAGAAAAAAAAAAAAGAAAAAAAAGATAAGACTCAGTTGGAGCTTTTCCTTCTCATTACCAAAGGAATCATGCCCAAAGACATAGGACAAAAGAGTGAACAAATTGAATACGGAAAAGAAAAAGGCTGAATTAAGATATAACAGAAGTTTTAAAAAGTTAAAAGTTTGCTGTAAAAATAAGCATAATTTTTCTTGTTCACTATGGATAGAGTATCAGGGAAGAAGCTAAGCAAATCTTTGTTATTGGAGGCTTTTAATAAACAAATAACTACCTAGAATAGCTTAAACTAACTACCAACTGGTATTCCCAAAGTGCAGGACTGAGGTTTCATTGTGAACTTTGGAAATGAATACAGATTATGACTTCTCCATCAAATGCCTTTGGTTAGACATCAACAATAAAGGTCAGGTTTTTTTCTTTCCCATACAGTTTTTGGCTTTTATTTTTAATTTCTGCTTCTGCACTGGAAAGTTTATCTTGGAGTAGAGTCAAAAGTGCTAATAAACCCCAGGTAAAGTAGACTTCTCTGTACTTACAGGTGACACTCATAATATCCAATTTGACCAAAATGGAAGGTGTTCAAAAGCTTAAAAATAAGTCCATCCATCAGTAGGTTTTGATAAGCCCTGGAAAAACATGTGACTTAACTGCTCAGATTCAGTTTTTGAAGCTTACCCATCTTCAGTGATTATGGTGTTGTTTTTTTTTTTTATTTCTATTTTATTCTGACTGTGGTTAAAATTCCTTAGATAGTTCTTAGGGGCATTAGAAGGGGAATGAAGTGTATTATTTAAATAAAATTAATTTTAGTATTAATGGTATTAAGTTCTTTTTTTTTTCCCCGGTTTTAAAAGTCTTCTGCTAATAACCATAACCACATCAAGTATGGTTCCTTTCCTGGTAAATAATATTCTGAAGGTAGAAAAATACAGGAAAACACAGAAATGTCAAAAATAGAAAAAGGCTGTTGTTTAAGACCCACTTGAAAACAAAAGGTAGAACCATGAAAGCCACCTAGTATCTCCAGACTAGCTGAGCTGCTTCAAATCCTACCAGTTACATTTCCTAGCAGGAATATGAACAACGGTTACTTAAACAAATAACAAAAAACAAACAAACAAATAAACAAATATTATGGCTGTCTTCAAGTTCCCCTTTATGCAGGCTCATTATTTGTGAGATGCATGACTCCAGTTTGTCCTACCACAACACTCAGAGATTGCCATCTACCAGTATAATTTTTATGACTCCATCTCACTCTCTGTTTCCTTTCTCCTGAAAATTCACAGCTCTTCTTCCATCTTCTTATGGGCATCTTCACACAAAAGAACAAAGGGAAAGACACTTTGGAAAAGATGATAAGAGGAAGCATACAGAAGACTTCTAACCATTTACTGTTCAGTTTTTGATACCTGAGGAACTGAAGTCTGCAGAGCATCAAGGTGGTTATAGTTCAGATATGGATGTCCTCTCTACTTTTCACTCAACAGGCCAAAATAAGAAGGCAATTGTGAACTCTGTGGGAAAATGCTGTGTGTTCATTTGAGTATGTTGAACAAATCCCTTCCACTCACTGTTTGACTAACTGCCCATACTCCCTTTGCATACACCTAGTCTGGTTTTATTGAATGTGCACAGTGAGTCATGTCATGTGACAGAAGGTGGCAGCATATGGGTATCCTGTAACACAGAAATAATTGAACGTCTGGCAAAGCTGAGTGTCATCATTAAGTGCAGTCTTTGCTACTGTACAATCTTTTCCCATTATCCTTTTGTGGTTTTCATTTCTTTGACTCAGAACTTCACAGAGAACCGCATCCACTCATGACTACAGAACTCAAGCACTGCCGGAACATAATGAGTAATAATAGATGTCCTTGCTAGGACATCCTCTCCAGATTAGGATACAATGCTATTTGCCTCAAAATCTTTGCATGACTATCAAACTGTATATTATAAGTAGGGAAACAACAGTGGGAAAGTGTTATGATGTTACTCAGCAGCATGGTTTAGAGTCTTGTCTCCAATTCTTTATGTGTATACGAAGTGGAACCTGCTTTCAGTACATAATCTTCTACTTATTAGAGGAAGTGCCCATATGTCCACTTATCTCATATTTAGGATTCTTAATTCTACTTTAACATTCATTGTTCTGACTTTTCCACCCTGTTTGATTAGTTACATAAGTTTCTCATTTAAAGGGTCACAAAATTAGTCCTGATGAAGGTACAAATTGAGTTGCAAATTCTGTAACACTGAGTTTGCTACATATTGTTGTTTCATGGGGCATAATATTTTTTCTCCTTTGTGTTACTTAAATTTGAATTATAACACATTCTCAGAAAAAGAATTTGCAACCAGTTTAAAATCAGATCCATTTTAATAAAAAATAATTATATTAATTGTTTTGAACTCTTACCAAAAAAAAAAAAAAAAAAAAAAAAAACAAAAAAAAAACAAAAAAAAAAAAAAAAAAAACAAAACAAAAAAAAAAAAAAAAAAAAAAAAACAACAAANTTTATCTGCCGTACTATCAATCCATGTAGTTGAAAATCATGAAGGAGCAACAAAAAAAACAAAAAAAAACAAAAACAAACAAACAAAACAAAAAAAAAACACCAAGAAACATAAGTGCCAAATTACCTTTATTCTCTGCTGTCATCCAAGATTTTTGTGGGCAGAAATCCCTCTCTACATTCACAGTTTTATCCACAGTTTTCAGTCTTAGTGTCCTTTAATTATGCCTAAGGCTTCTCGCTACAGGAAAGGTCTTTAACTTGGTATGTTGCTGTTAAATATGTAATGAGTATCTAATGCTTGGAAATTGTGTTTTGTAAATACTTAGTAATAAATATATATTACGAATACTCTTGCCAAATGGGTTCCAAGATATACCCTAAAGGTGTTGCTATGAATGATGTGAGTTATTACAGTACACCTATAGCACGGTATACAAACTGGGGATTGAAGAATCATGGAACAAGTGCATGCATACCTGCAAGGCAACAGGAAACACTGGAAATGCAAAACATAGGAAGTCAAGCATGAAATCCTAGCCCCAGTGAAGAAAATTGCAAATTACAATTAATTTAATGGGGGACCAGGCTTTTACTCTAAGCACAGATGGAAAAAAAAGAATACTTTCCAGCTCCCCAAAGCTATTTGTGTAGGTGATGCCATTTGTGCATAGTGCCAACTAATTTTTCCTTATTAAAACTAATGATCCATAATTGCTTCTGGAATGGCAGACCATAATAAAGATTATAGCATGCAAATCTGAAAATTACTGGTTCAGCATGGTGTCAAAACTTAGCAGATAATACATATATGGACTCTCTAAGAGAGTCCAGAAATATCCTTATTATTAAAGATGAATTTTTGTAGTTATGCATGTTCAAGTATGTTAATGCCCCAAGAAGTTACTTATGACAGTGTGTATGCAACAGGATTAGAGAGCAATTCCACCCTTTAGGAGCCATATATGTGCCTTTGAAATATTCCAATTCCCTGACAAAGTGACACTCCAGCATGTCCTGTACTCTGTATGTTGCATGATGGAGACCAGGCAAATGGGTCAGGAAAGAGCCTGGTCCTAGTCTGGATTATCAAGACATTTTAAAGCTGCAATATGACCACTCAGACCAAAATTACAGACAATATGATAAAATATTATCTGGGATTCATTTGTGATTATCATATTCTTTAAAATTCTTTTTCCAAGCCAGATATTACAGAATTTTTGTAGTGTCTCAGAGATACATCAAAACGTGGTGAAAACTATAAAAAACGAATTACATACAAAACACGAATATTTCCTTTCTCCCAAAAATTTTTGTGTATTTTGATGCCAGGGGTCCTGTTTTCAACAGGGGAGTTATTCCCTCGTTCAGTTTTCACCATTACTGTCTTATTAGACATTGTTTGAGTCTACATGTAATAATAATAATGACATTATTAATAATTATAAATATAATAGTATCAATCCTAATCTTCCAATCTATTTAAATAAGCTTGACCAGGGCCTATAGACAGCATAGGGAGAAAAAATATGCAACTTTTATCTCCTTTAATCATACCACTTTCATATATGAAATATATATTTGTTGTTGGGATTATTTAATCGAAATGCACAAACATAATTTTCCTATGAGAAAAGGCCCACAGAGCGCTAAACTTTTCAAGCACCTTTGTTCTCAGTTTTACAAATGTTCTGAATTCAGGACACAGAAAGCAAGCATTTGTTACATTTTAATGGATAATTACTACAAAATAATTTATGGCTGCAAAATGCTACACATAGCAGAGAGAGCCTACAACTACTCACGACCTAGTAAATTAAAACTAAACCTTCTGCGTGCTGAGTGTGTTGCATAAGATTAATTGGATAATATTAGGCTGCCTCCATTATGAAGATCAAATGCAAGGAGAAAAGACATAAACTTTGCTATGTATCAATGTAACCTCAACTCAGCAGTTGCTGGTTATTTATTGGGCATATAAACAGATGCACTTACTCCTGTTGTGGCAGCTATTCAGGATGACAACGAGAAAAAAGAAAATTTCCACCATGCATAACTGAGAATGAGATAAAAATAGATCTTATAAAATGAGGATTACATTTGGCTCCTTTTGGATTCAGTGACTACTCAGCACAAGGCAAGCAAGAATTTGGGTACAAAAAATTATTCTGTCAATTTTCCTACCCTTTTTTTCTATAAAATGTGTTGGACTATAATGACTCAAAATTTGAACTGGCATCAATTTTATTTAATTAAAATAAAATAAACATTATTTTAATAATTTTAATATTATTTAATTTATTTAATTATTTAATAAATTTAACTAATTAAAATTAAAAAAGCATTCCTTTCTATTATTTCAGACTTGCTTATAAATTTTGTTTTGTATCTACCATACAATGAAAATGATTGTCTGTAAGCAATTTGGCAAAATTTATATTATTGTAAAAATACTTGTAGATGGTCAATGTGAATTTGTTTCTGGTTTTTAAGATACTTGGAATTTGATGTCACCATGAATTTGAATGCACTTGGGAGCACCAGAAGCCTCCTTTCAAAAGGAATAAAGTCAGTCTTTGAAAATAAAAGACTGATGGGAACAAAATTTAACAACTAAATTCTGCTGTCAAGTGTACTCTTTTATAATATTGTCCTCAGAGGTAATATTAGTATAATTATAACTGAAGATAGTCTATATAAGACTTGGCCAAACTTTAAAAGTTCAGTTCAAGCCACTCAAAATTTTTGTGTTGCCTTCAGTAGTGACTGATTTAGTCTTGTGTAAACATCTACTACATCAGACCTGCTGTAAGCCTGCCCCAGTACAAGCCAGCGACACATTCACTACTATCCCACTTTTGTGCATTGACTTTGAGGAAACTATTTTAAACATTATAAATGTCTTAAGTGACCTCATTAAAACAAAGGAGTATTCCCATGGGCAGGATTCTCCCCATAAATACACATGGCCATAAACTTGGAGCAAATTCTTATACTAGTGATTTAGTGGATTTATCCTAGTTTATCTTAAGTTGAAATGTGCCTCTTGATCCTTGGTGTCAGGGTTCAACTGAATTAGAAAACACTGAGGAGCGAAACATTCCATTAGAGATATGTGGAATATTAGTAAGTGCAATATGATTAATAAATGCAAGACTTTGGTAATTATTATTCCACAACAGCAATATTCAGTGTCTAAAACGCGAGCATGAAATATATGTTGGAGGAATACTTTGTTCAGCTAGGAGGGCCAGTGTTTAAGGAATATGTTTTTAAAAATAAAAAATAGTGTTTTCTGAACAACTGACCAGGAAAAAATTGTCACTAAAATGTTTTATGAGGTACAAAAATGAAAATGTGTTTTGTTTCTGACAGATGAAAATTTGTTATACTATGACCGATTGAATTATAGATGAAAAAAGAGATATTTTAGTCATTATTCATTACTTTATTTGAGGAAGTAGATTTCTTCAATTTTGGTGTTTTCTTTCTTTTGACATAAGTTATGTCTTCATAAACAATATAAACTCTTAGATTTCTTACAGTTGTGGTCAGTCTACATTTTAACATGATAACTGAATTGCCTTGTGTAAAAACCTCCAATCATACGTTGCTAAGTAACCATTCACTTATGAACAGTCTTCTTTTAATTAAAACATTAACAATCCAGTACATGCTCTGCAAATTCTCTAATTGCTTGGCACAATATCCTTCCTTTTCCCACAAGTTTTACATGACAATTATTTTTATCTTGTTTGGAAGTCCTGAGTTCCCTCACTGGAAATGGTCTTCAAAGACATCTTAGAATAAATAAGAGAAAGAGGCTAAGCACAGTTATTATTGAAATATTGTTGATTAATCCTTCCTGGGGGACTACAGTACATGGAATTTTTTACATATATAAATATATGGCATTAGTTATTATTTATTTGCATTATATACAAACCAGAATTTGAAATATTTGAACTTTCAGAGAAAAATATGGTTGGTTTATGCATTATACAGAATGGTTTTTTAAAAGAATTAGTCCTAGAAATGTACATATAATAATCCTGGAAACTCTGCCTATCACAGGAGAAAGTGTATTGCTTTCCCCTGCCTGATAATTCAAGGTTGCATTGGACTTTTAAAAGTGTTGTTTAAACAAAGTAAATTTTATTTTGAAGTAATTATATTCTGCTTCCAGAGATAATTTCTTTTTTTTTTTTCCCCCACTGGTTATATGCAAATTGTGAGAAAAAATACTTTGCTGTTGACAAAATATGCCACATTTAATACTAAAACCAAAAAACTCTTCAAGTTTTTTACTATCACAGCCTTACTTTCCCCTCTTCCTCCTCATTTCCCCTCTTCCTGAGGATGTATTCTTCAATTATCTCATTGAGAGTAAGATGTGTTCAAGGTTTTGGTCAAAGAAATGTCAGGAGTATGTTCCCAGAGCTTGAGAGCAGAATCAGGCTGAGCTGAGTTTAGGTTACCATGGATTGATTCCTAAAGTATGTTGAAGGATAGGGGATACATGCTGACAAGACCACCCCCGGAAAAGACATGAATTCTAATTCACAGTAATTATTACAACGTTAATAATGGTCAAAGATCAGGAAAAAAAAATAAGCAACAGCTTACCCCATTTATAAAGTCCTTAACTCTCAAAGTTTCTGATCAAAATTTCTTGATTTCTTATCAGAAGTTCTTGCACCCCCACCCCAAGCTTTAGCTTTTCCTTCTTTGCTCTATTTTACTGTTTATCTCTGTTGTCTTTGAAAGTCTTGGTGCTGTCTGGGAAGCACCTCTTAATGATTAATTTTCTGCAGAAATCCACACACAGTTCTGCATGTGATAGAAAACTGGATAAAGGATTAGAAGACAATGAAAACTACTGGGTTATTTTCCAAAGTCAGCCTAGACAGTGCAGTTTTTCATGTACTTCCAGGAACAAATGCATTGATGTTGCTGAGATCTCATCTACATTCACTTAGAACTTGAAGGAGGCAAAAACTGTAACATTATGAAATTAAACAAACATGAATTAAACCTGAAATCTACTTCAAAATAATCACTACTCTTAGCTCTGATGGGAATGGGTTTTCTTTGAATCCCATTATACCAGGGAGTGTGAAAAGAAGTTAAATCTCCATTCTGACTGCTTTACTCTGTCAAGCCCATTCAACATTTCATTAATTTTAATTACTGCCTTTGTAAATAGTTTATGATGTTCTGGCCATGAGCCATGCTCCTTTGCTTGATCAGCAGGTTGCCAGTATGACATTCATTTCTTTTCCCTATGACATAATGAAGAAAATAAGCTATTCAGTTAGTCTATCAATTCCACTTTAACAGTCACACTTTAATGCCTTGAATTTACAAGCTCTTTAGAGCCTTTCATTTCCATTTTTTCTTAGCTGTGTCTAACAAACATTACAATACTTTGGCCAATCTTCAGAAACAAAAGGTGTAATACTGTTTCTCAGTGTCCAATGTTATCAAGATGTTGCTGTGCACGCAGATGAATCTAAACACATCAGAACACCAAGGAATTTCTTATGGGACTTAGCATATATATCAACTGCACCAAAAACCTTTAACAGTTACTAGTCAGTTTCTAACACTTATTTTGGTAAAATATTTCCATGCCTATAGCAACAGCTGTCCTAAAATTCAAATTCATAACAGTAAAAGAAAGTAGCTAATTGCACTGAAGGGGGTGGAAGTTTCTGTTTTCATATTGTTGTTAAAAACACATACACAAAAAACCCTCTTATCTCACAAAACTTTTAGGAAGCTGCTTTCAACTAATTCTGATTAGCTGTATGTCTTGCTTTTGTATTTCTGGTTTTCTGTAGGGTAGACCTGTAAAAAAATAGAGTTAATGGAAGCATGAAAGAGTGAAGTTAACTTCCTCTCACGAAAACCAGTTAGTGCTCCCTAATAAAGGCAGAAACCTAAATGGTAGATGAAAAGTGCTACACATTCCTAAGAAAATACTGAATAATTTTACTGTTCATGTTGAGATAAAAAAGACGTTAATGGAAGTGAAAGGATATCTTTAAATATCTTTAAATGTAATAGAAGAAAATATTTATGAGCCAGACTTACACAGAAATTTGTCTTCTGTGTTTCAGAAGGAGATTTGTCCTACTTTATGTTACAATGAAGCATAGCTTTAGGGATTTTAACCCCTGATGGTGTTCTTTTGTTGTGCTCTGTTTGAAAAAAAAAAAAAGTAACAATTATTGTAACACAGTAGGACAACCTCTTCAAAATTACTAAAAGTAGAAAAAGCAGAACAATAAAAAATTTAAATATGTAAGCGTATTAAAAGTTTATCCCAACTTTTCTGGGATTTGTTTTCGACAAAGGTTAAGTCATTGCAGTACTTTAAAGAAAAAAAGGACTAAACAAATGGATATCCTAAAATCAAACTGGATGGAGAATTTGGTAGGAACTTAAAAGATCTCCACAATAAATGCAATCTGAAGTTAAGCTGAAAATGGTTTTTCAGTAATGAAACTAGATTTTGCATACACAGAGATTTCAAAAACTCAGAATCTGTCAGTAATGGAAACTTTCACTAATTGCATGTAAAGGCAGGTAAACTTCACAAATAATACATAACGAGTCTTTTAATTAATTATGTCAACATTCAAGGAAGATGATGTGATCCAGGGTAATGTGTGTGAGGCAGGTTGACAAAAGAAAATAGATCAAGGGAGATATTAAGCCACAATATATTAAAAGAAAAATTCCTTTAAAGATGTTATATTGACTACCTAAAAAGTGTATCACAGTAAGCTGCTAAATTTTTTTTCTAGATCATCTTTTTAATTACGTGAGTAAAGAAAACTTAGCTTTGCCACAAATATGCTAGAATTGAATTGAGCTTATTTATATATTTATAATATATTCTGCAAAACACAGATCTCTATCTAGCCATCAGATTCTTTTCACCATGAAAACTGTTTTCTGAAGTAATCATTTATGTTTTGTGAAGGAATCTTCTCTAAAACAAATTTTTAATATTGTTTTTTAAATTATTTTATTGTAAATAAGCAAATGGCAGCAACAGGAGCTTATTTTCATTTTTTTTCTTACTTATATGCAAGTTCATGGTCATTTTAATATGTTCCAGGTAAGGGTGTATAACAAAATCAGTGTATAACTGATTATAAATTCTTTTAAGTGTGAGATTTTAATTTCCATAACTTTATTTTCTTCTGCTTGTGTTTTCATTACCTATGGAAAGAAAAAAGTATTTGATCTACCACAGTACTTCTAACAGAAGGTACTGTATATAACCCCAAGTTCCTGTAAAGGCCCAAGATCACTTGTAATAATGAACTTGTATATTTTGCTTCCAGAATTTATTCTGACCTTTTTCCAGTGGTTTTATATCAGAGCACATAGTATCAATTATCATTCATTTCATTTGGACAACAGAGCTAGAGAAATTGAAGATAACTGATAGTACACAATTAAAGAAGCTTCATACAAAATGTGTCAAATAACAAATCACCTTCTTTGGAGTGAAAAATGAAAACAGATAGCGCCATTTCAAAGGAAAAGTGAACTTTTACTGAGAGTACCGCATGACATTATCTTAATGCACACATTTGCAGAAAGATGGTCTCTGCATATATATATATATATATCTATGCATAGTAATCTATTCATATCAGTAGATATTAAATTCTCTAACAACTTTACTCTGTTTTAATAGCTGCAGTAGCTTCTAGATGAAGACACTATATTTGCTAACAGGCTATTCAAAAGTCTCCTGTCTCGACATAGTTATGTTTGAGTACAACTCTTTGAAAGAATGAATGGTCTCCAGAGTCCCCCTGAAACTTACTCACTCAATACTTAACAATGCCATTTAGAGTTAGATTCCTGACTATATTTCCGTATTTTAATTTCTCTCTCTTAATTTTGAACCATAAGCAACAAACTGGCCTTATTGCTGCAGCAGAAAACCAGACCTGAATAAAAACAACAGAGGCCTGAACATTTCCAAAGAACATGATCTTGGAAGAAAGCACTACGCAGACAAAATGCCAAGTTTATTCCTTATCAGTCAGAAAAAAGTTATCCTGCATGAGTCATTTCAATTTGTCAAAGCATCTCGGAGAGGTTTCTCTGCTTCCGCTGACATCACGAATTCATATTGGCTTTGTAGAAATGTCAAGTCAGCTCTCCTCTGCAGCTGGTCCAGCAGCACATCACAGGGAAGTCAGATGCACACCTTCACTGCTGGAAGGGCAGCTTGATCTTACTCTGCATATTTACTCACATAAATTTCAGAATCTAAAGACAGGTAGACAAAATAGAGACCTCTATCTATTTAACCTTTTCCATAACTAATTTTTTCAAAGTTCATCTATCTCCACAAAAAAATCCCCACACTCTTGAAGGGATTTTGCAGATTTCAAAATACCTTGTCATTATTGTTAGTTCACCAAACAACAGTAATAAATCAGAGTTGAAAAAGTGGTAGAAATACTGACAGAAACCCTTCCTGCACATCTGTAAGGGGACAACTCATTTATTTGGAGGTGTATAGATGGGGAGAACGCTAATCAGGTGGTCACAGTCAGAAAAATGGCTCTTATGGCTGCACCTCACAGTTCTCCTCTGAGTTGACAGAACTCAGAAGTGCTAAGAACAAGTCAATATTAGCACTTCACAGAAAAGAAGCTATACCTTTGGTTTGGAAGGCTCTGTCCTAGGTTTAATGTATCAGAGGACCCCAACATGACACATAATAGAAAAATGAAAATCATTATGTCAAGAAGCATGTTATAGCACTGTAATACAAGTGCACATAAATGTTTCAAAGTCTGTGTTGGTCATTTTGCTCTATTGACATATGTACACTGTGGATTCAGAGGAGGAAAGATATCCTTATGACCACACATTTTTTATATTAACTTAATATGTACATGGTATTTTCTATCAATATATATTTTTAAAAACAAAATAGACTAGATCCTGCATATTTCATGCGCTAGGTAAAACTGACAAATATCATTTCTCCAAAATACTAGGAAGAAATAGACAGCCATCCTTATAATACTAAAAAAACAAATGTCAGAGTCTACATGTACAGGAAAATCTTGATACATCAGCTCTATATGACAGAAAACAAAATATACTTTAATATAAAAAAAATGTACTTCTTTACAACTTACAAAGGTGGGGGTTTTTATTTTCCATGTGACTAATCTGAAACTACATATTTTTTATTTTTATTTTGCTGATTTTTTTTTTTTTTGCAAATTCTAATATCTGAGAAAGTTCTTAAACCAGATCTTCTATTCAGATTCATTGAGCAGGATTTATAATTCTATTTAGACTTTAGACTAGCATGAAGAACTTACTACTAAAAAATCCACTTCTCATTCTGTTGAAAAACTGCCTGCAAACAGGTTGCCTTTGGCTAACATGAAATTTTTACGTAGAGATGGATTATCATACCATTAGTGTCAGTAATTATCGGTACATCGATTGTTCACATGCAATTCACTGCAAACATCTGATAGCCAAATTTTGACCTGCAAAGAACAGTGTTTTGAAACAGAGTTTTCGCTGATATATTTTTTCCTAGAGTGTAATAGTGGGGTTAATTGAGCATAGCTTTCAGGTTTCAAGCTCAGAAAATTCTAGGGATGTGCAATGTCAAATTTTCTCTTTCTTTAAAATTGTCTAGCAACAATTTAATATTTTTGCATCTGTAGAAATTCCTACTGGTAAGTTTATTCACTGAAATTTTCATTAGCATACTAAAAATCAAATAGTATAAGAAGGGTTACTAATGATCTCATACTAAAATTACCATAATGAATCTAAAAGAAAATATGTTTAACAATACAAATAGACTCAAAAGAGTTGTTGGA
>VXAY01006571.1:1376174-1387508 GCA_013399855.1 Oxyruncus cristatus | reverse complement strand
TCAAAAGAGTTGTTGGATTTTTACTCAGCTCTATCTGAGATGTACCAGGACATTTGCATTTTGAAAAGCCAAACACATCAAGCTGTGCTTTGTTGGTAATAGCAACAGTTACATCATCCATCTCCTTTTCGGCATCAGGCTTCTTTCATGTAGTAAACAACAGTTTTATTCTCAGGTGAAATAGTCAATCTATTAGTTGTGCTTTAGCTATACAGCTGCAATAGCAAGTTGGCATGAATTTTATTAGGTCTGGTATGTTTTCTGTCACTTTCTGAAGCTGTAGATTTATACCTGTCTTTGTATTCAGGCCCATTTAAAAATGAAATACCATTACAAAAAAAATACCAGAAAAAATCCCACTTTATTCCCAAAATGAGCAATTAATATATGAGCTGACATATGGCAAGGATATAAAAATTCCAAGGTCATTCAACAACTAAAGTTAAATAAAAGTTAAATAGTCTCGCCTTACTACTCATGTCCCTGAGTGGACTTGCTTTCAAAAATATTTTATGCTTAACAGGCTATGAAAGTGCAGAGAAATGTTTTCCTATTTTATATTCTCAGCTTAATTAAAATGGTGCTATTAGTGTCGTTATTCCAACAAAAAGTGAGATTATCTGATGTGTGTTGGTTGCTTGTGGGAAGTGTTGGTCTAAAATGTTTTTCAGCACTTCACAGTGAACTAACTGATTTGCTAATAAAACCTGAAAACAAAAAACATGAAGGGAGATAATAGAGGAAATGCAAAAATAGGTAACCTAATCAATAAATAAGGTATATATTTTCTTCTTGGCTAGACTAGAACAACCCATGCCATATTCTGTATCAACTTCTTAAGGTACGACAATATCTTCTGACATCTGTAATAAATTTTAAGGTAAAAATTGTATCCACCAAATAGTCACAGAATCACAGAATTGTAAGGTTGGTAGGGACCACTGGAGGTCATTTGTCCAACTTCTCTGCCCAAGCAGGGTTCCCCAGAGCATATCACTCAGGACTGTGTCCAGACAGCTTCTGAATACCTTTAGTGGGGCAGGCTCCACAAGCTCTCTGGGCAACCTGCTGCAGTTGCACAGTCACCTGCACAGTAAAGAATGCTCTCCTCATGTTCAGAAGGAACTTAGTGTGTTCCACGTTCTGCCTGTTACCTCTCATTCTGTTGCTTGGCACCACCAAGAAGAGCCCAGCTCCATCCTTTCAACATCCTGCCTCAGCTCTTCCTCACGAGAGAGATGCTCCAGTCCCCTAACCATTTTTGTTGGCCTCTGGAACCAGTCCAGGAACTCCATTCTCTCTTGTGCTAAGGAGCCCAGAACTGGGCACAGCACTCCAGATGTGGTCTCACTAAGGCTGTGTAGAGGGACAGGATCACCTCCCTCAATGTGCTGGTAATGTTTTTCCTAATGCCGTCCTTCTTGGCCGAGAAGGGCACACTGCTGGCTCATGGATAGGTTGTTGTCCACCAGAATCCCCAGATCCTTCTCTGCAGAGCTGCTTTCCAGCAAATCAGGTCCCAACCTGTACTGGTAACAGGGGTTATTCCTTCCCAGGCACAGGACCCTGCATTTGCCTTTGTTGAACTTCAGACAGTTACCCTCTGCCCATCCTTCCGCCCTGTTGAAATTCTCCTGCAGGGCTGCACAGCACTCTGTGGTATTAGGCACTCCTCCCAGCTTTGTATCATCAGCAAACACTCTGTCTATTCATCCAAGTCACTGATGAACAATTTCAAGTATTAACCCTTGGGGTCACCATTAGTTACAGACCTCCAGTTAGGCCCTGTGTCACTGATCACAGCCCTCTGACCTCTGCTGTTCAGCTAGGTCTCAGTCCACCTCATGTGTATCCCCTGCCTACACCTGAGATTTGACAGGAGTTCCTTGTTCATCCATGCAGGTCTCCTGTCCCTTTTGTTCAGTTTCTTGCACACAGGAATTCAGTTGTCTTGAGCCTGGATGAAGTTATTCTTGAATATTAACCAGCTCACTTAGACACCCCTTCACCTCCAGGGCATGTTCCCACAGGATTCTCTCAAGAAGGTCCCTGAAGAGGCAGAATATAGCTCTTCTGAAATTCAGGACTACAACCTTATTCGCTGCCCTCCTCTCTGCTCGCAGGATTCTAATCTCCATGATCTTGTGGTCACTGTAGCCAAGGCTGCCCCCAACCTTCATATCTACTATGAGAGCCTCCTTGTTAGTTAGTATAAGGTCCAACAGCACACCTTTCCTCGTTGGGTCCTCCATCACCTGCATCAGAAAGTTACAGCCAATGCTCAATCAGTATTAATCATAACCAAAACCTTGTTCAGTTGCAATCTAAAGAATCACTACAGAATCTAGGTTAATTTGTTAAAATTTTGCAACACGTACTCAAAATTTCAAAACCCAATATGTTTACTTTCAAAATATTCAGACCATAATTGTTCAATTATTAACTATGAAATTGTATGTGAGACCAGTTTAGGTCAGTTTAATTTATGAAGGGGAAAATAAGTAAAGAAAAAAAGTAATTTGTGAACAAAATTATATTTATATTTGGTTTTTAAGTTAAAAAGAAAGATTTTTTTTATTTCATATTTTTCTATTTACTTTTTTTTTAAGTCATTAATTTACTTCTATCTAGATTTTTTTTGTCAGCTGAACAACTGTTAAAACTATAAAAGGAAA
This sequence comes from Oxyruncus cristatus, assembly GCA_013399855.1. Lineage (NCBI taxonomy): Eukaryota > Metazoa > Chordata > Aves > Passeriformes > Cotingidae > Oxyruncus > Oxyruncus cristatus. The sequence continues at coordinate 1,384,833 of VXAY01006571.1, read as the reverse complement.
TTCTGAGTCTGCTACCTAGAGTTTCACTACAGACCTACCCAGTCACAACAGATATATTATGATGATGTTCTCTGCATTACATTATTTAAAAAAAAAAAAATCAAAAAATGCTAATTGGCTTATTGTACTGCTTTGGTGAAAGGAATTGCCCTCTTTGATCTGCAGCATAATGAGATTTATTTTCAACATCAAAGTAATCTATAAAAACTGAAAAGGAGATGAGCAACTACGTATTTTCACGTCCTCTGAGGAGCAGGGTAGGAATCAGCAATGCAAATTCCATTGGATGAAGGGACAGGCTGAAAGAAAATTAATCCTTGAAGAAAGCAGCTGAACTTTGCATTCTGTCACAGTGCACTAAAAGACCTTGAACCACATTTTTTTCTCTTACACTGCTATAAATCTGATAGAAATCTATTGACTGCCATAGGCTTGGTCTTAATTCATGTTAGCGAACACTGGATCAGAATCTCGTCCCTGAACTTAGTCTTTTTTTCTGGCTATATGATAAACAATTTTCTGGCTATATAATAAACAATTTCAACATCTACACTGGGACTATTAATGCCCTTCACCTGCCTATACCAAAAGAACCCAACATTGGGAGACAAACTCTTGTGAGACTCTTGAGTCTCACGCTGCCCTTGAGCAACCTGTGCAGATCTCCACACAGCATTTTAATTGGCTCTTTACAAAGGCTTTCTATCCAGGTGTCTTTAAGTGTGAACCATTTCAATACAGTCATGGAAAGAGGCTCATAGGTAAAATGTTGAACTACACAGTATTTCAGCAGCAGTGTCATTTGACAAAAATGTCATTTATTTCATCTAATTGTAAAAGACATTCTAGGAAAGAAATACTTGATACAGCAAACTCTTTTTCCAACATTGGAGAGATTTATTTTCTTAGAAAACAGACAAAACAATTTGTTTTAAACATCAAAATGTAGAGGTTTTAGGATATATTTCAAATTTATACCGTTATGACATATTCTTCAGTTTCAAACAGAATCGCATAATGCAGCACTATTTCAGCTAACAATTTCTAAAGGAAAGAATGTTCTTTCTTTTAGATTCAGATGTTCAAATTATCACTATTTAAACTAATTCATGTGCCCTTCATTGAATCTTTTTTCATGGCAAATGGAGAAAAGTGTTATGGAGCAGAGTACAGCTTGAAAAATTTCAGATAGCTCATCACAAGGGCATGATGTTCACATAGAAATATCCTGTTTTCTTCTTCTTAAGTATTAGTTTTCAATGGATCCTCTTGTGATTTCTAAAAAGCATCAAGTATCCAATTCCCACAGATAGATAATGCTGAGTGTGCAGCACTTGTGCAAATCAGGCTATTCATATGGATCCCTAAAAATAAAATGCTGTATGGTGGAAACGCTTGGCTTTGTTTTTTGGAAGCAGGAAGTAATTTGATTTTTTTAATATCTGTAAAACAGTGTAAGAAAATGTCTTTGAGGCAGAAATAGATCAAAAGCTTATGAAAAAGGTCACTCACAAGACAAAGTTCACAGAATTGGGTAAATTTTTAATAATTTTGATGGGGGCAGAAGACACAACATGTTGCAAATATATCATACTAAAAATCATGTTGAAGAGTTCCATGTTGATATTTTTAGAAAAAAAAAATTCTCATTTTTTCCAGTTTACACTATAAATTTTTAAACATCAATATCAAAATTCATTACTTCTACTAAAATAAAATATATAAATTACCTCATTTTAAAAATGTTTTTGTTTCAATGAAACTATCAGTGCTCCTCCCCTCCTTTCTTCTCCCTCCCCTCCTCTCCCTTGTCATCCCCTCCCTTTCAGTCCCCTCCCTTCGCCTTTCCACATTTCCACAGAAAACTCACTCCCAGCTCTGTTAGGAATCATATAAATTTTAAAATCAAACTGAAATAATTTTTATCTGCAAACACAACATAGAAAGACTGTAAAACTTGTTCTTTTGATAGTATTTCACAAAAAATATATAAGGGGTTTTTTTTTCTAAAACTGTGCAATCTTAGTATGCTTGTTTATCTTCTTCTATTTCATTTGTCTTTAACTCTAATTAACATGGACACCTAGTCAAAATTTATTTACTAAGTTGAAAACATCTTGTATAATTAAACATGTTAAATCACTTATATAATAACAGTGACATTCAGAACTGAGAAAAATGGAATGGAGGCAGCTCATAGGAATATCTCCTCTTGAAAATATATATGTAAAATTAATTTTAGTTCTGGAGCACTTTATTTGAATGCAATACCAATGTAGTACTACTTTTTTTTTTTTTTTTCAAGTCAGGGTTAAGAACAGCCATTAGTTGTGCTTACCCTGGTGGAACGACTTATAAGACCCACCTAAAGATCTAACTTAAACAAGAACTTAACACCAGTTCCAATGCAATGCAAGTATTAACTGGAATTATAGATGGATATGGCAAAATTCATAGATGGCATTAATTCTGATTTTTAATAAATTTTTTATAATGTGCATGCATTACTTAATTTAATGATAATTAGAGGTTACTCTGAAGACTGGTACTATATGCTAGTCAACAGATCTTACAGCTAGGATTAGTGGCTGTTACCTGTTAGCATTCTTATACCCAGAATGACCCGCTTTTGGCTGCCGTATTTTAACCTCTGGCTCTGGCAATCTATCACCCACTTCATCCACTTCATAACCCAGCAGTGTGACGCTTAATGTTATGTAGAAACCATTAATGCACATCTTGATAAGTGCCCCCCTTCTCTGCAGGTCCATACTGCTGCTATTCTAATTATCTTGACTAATATTTAATGAATCTTCACTACTTAATGAGGCTGCTGTCTTTCAGACTGCTGCCTCTTTTGTTCTAACTTCAAAAGACACGCATCAATGAAGAAGTTAGCCAAAAACAAAAACAAAAACAAATAGTTCCTTTATAGCTGATAGTTGAAATACACTTAATATTTGCATTCTGTCCTGGCTCTTGCAGCTGATTCATACCCAGTGCCAGGCAATTCACTCACTTAAAAATTTAGTTCCTTGCAAATGTTTCCATCATAGTGACCATCAAAGATAATAGAAATTTTGCCATGAAGAAATTAAGTTAATAAAAATTTGTAACAATCTTGTGTCTTAAGGGAGACACCTAAAATTAAAAGAACTTCTGAACTCACTGAGACTGTCAAGGAATTTCATAGAGACAGTTATGATTTAACCTACTCCGATAGTGGATAACCATCACTTGTAAATTCCAAAGGTTAACATATGGATTTTGATGACATGATGCAACATGAAGAGTAGCCTGCATGTATGATTTTTTAACTAGATCCTGGTAAAACCATTTGAAGAATTTTCTAGCAACAGTAGCTCTTGTTTGTACCTTAACAACAAATAGCTTCTCTTCTTCTAAACGACCATCTGTTTTCATGGTTGCAGGCACTTAGGGAAGATGAAAAAACGTTGGAGTGAGAAGATATCTTCAGTAACTACAGTGGCCTTTACCCTTTGCATAGAGGGACAATGTTATCTTTGTAACTTAAGTTTTATGTGATCATATGGAAACTTTTGGTTTGCCAAAACATATTCTGTGTCTCTAGGCTTTATGTCAAGTCTCAAAACAGAAATCTATATTAAAATTACTGTATGAAAATAATTATTAGAAGTTAATAGAAGCAACTTATTCCTTAGAAGAAAGTGTAATAAAACCGTGTTATAATCAGCTTCTGTTCATTATTCATAGGTGAAGGATTGGGTAATACAGCTGAAAATGTGAGCATACTTCTGGATGTTGGGTTTTTTTCAGTGCAAATTCTTTATAGAAGACTGATCAATCATATTTTTGATAGGCATGGTATTACTCATTTTAAATTAAGCACTTATGAATTAGAGCATACTATGTTTATGTTCTAAATTGCAGAACAAGATTTTCCAGTTAGCAGGGAAATTCACTTTGATGAAGATTGCATACAGAAGCTTCTATTGAAGACACATGGTGCAAAATCAGATAATTGGTTTGTATTATACAGTATTGTAATATCAGCTGATAACAGTGGACTTGTAAGTATTAACTTAAAACTAGAACAGCAAAATAAAGATACATCCAAAAGAAATGCTGAAAGGATTTCAATTTAAAAATATATATATATAAATATACTCTTAGGCAAATGATCATTTTTCATTTGAAAATATGAATATCTTTCTTAGTTAAAATCAGTTCCATCTGAAACTTGAGAAACTGTGCATTTATTCATTCATTCATTCATTCATTCATTCATTCATTCATTCTTTCATTCATTCAGAGAGGCACTGTAGCTGAAAATGTTCATGTAATAAAGAATTGGACTAAAAATCAAAAAGTGAGATCTTCTTTCAATTCTTATTGAATGTAATTGTAGTTCCATAGTCTGCATTGGCATTAGAGATGTTAGGTTTGACACAAGAGTCAGGCACAGGCATGTCCCCATATCCACATGTGTAATGTGTATTAGACACTTTTTCCAGCTCACATATTTCTGCTCCCCTTTGTGGTGGGGGTTCTCACAGTACATGTCAAGACTCATATGCTGTGATGCCTTGGACATCCCAGCCTGGTCCCCCCCACCATGTACCCTCCCTCCATTTCAGGTTAGGTGTGGCCTCAGTTGTGACAATGGCCAGTATGGGGTCACCATTGGTGCCAAATTAAAACCTGAGATGAGTAGGTGCAAATCTGTAACTGTTAGACTTGATCTATTTCAACAGCAATTTAAAAGTGGAGGTAGGCTAACAAAGTTAAAAGAAGACTCAGCAGACCAAAAAAGGAGAAGTTAATAGATGTTTTGGTAAATCTGAATGCTTGAGAAAAGTAAAAGCAATGAAGAATTAAATGCATGCTGAAAATTACATTATTTATTTTTCTGATTAACTGTGCCTTTGTTATTCACAGAGATTTTTGTGAAACATTTAAAAAAAATGTTCCCAAATTAAGTAAATACTTGCAAAGGATTTGGCATAATGTAAAATAAGAAGCACTTTGTATTTATCTTTCTCTCATTATCAATACTAGTTACACAGGTCCGGTGTTTTTTTCCTTATGTGAAATGATTATTGCATCCAATTAGAAATGTACCTCTACTCAGTATGTCAAAATGGACATTTCAAATGTTTTCTAGCTGCCAAGATAAAGATGTCCTCATAAGTGTGGGCAACTGTCTGGGATTTACTTTGTCAGAGAGCTGCTGTAATAGAAATTTGAGCATAATTGAGACATTTAAGCTGCCCCAGTGCAAGAAATCCTCTCTGTACATCTGTGCTTCCTGGAAACTTAAACACCAGGGACTTCACTATAATTTGCTTAATACCATGTTCCTGTCAGTAATGATGTCTATGAATTATCCTGTTAATCTTTCCAATGTCAATTTCACAGACAGTGGTCATCACAACTCTATTAAGTTTCTCCAGGTAAATTCACTTTGCAGTAAGATACTACATCACACAGACACATTAGTGTGAGCAGGAACTGAACCCAGCTAAGAAACTCTTCTGGCCCGAGTGCCACAGCATCTCTCCTACAGCTGTGTTCCTCTGTCACAGAGATGTGTGAATGAACTGAAGGGCCTGAGTGACGGTTCTGTACTGTTTCTCAGGTGAAGTTGTGCTGAAACAAGTCATGCTACAAGACAACAGTTGTCAGACCAGGCTGAGATCAGTGGCCGCAGAATCAGCTCTGGTTCTGAAAACTAGATTTAATGAATCCAAGAAGTTCATTGTGGTTATACCAAAGAGGTAGGACTACCTCCTAGGTGCCCAGAAGCTACATTTGTTTTTAACAAAGATTATACTACCTCAAGAAGGAACAAATAAATTCCTGGTTGCCAGTATCTAACTTGCTTGTTGGTTTTATTAAAATTCAGCTACAAGTAACAAAACTGTACAGAAATTTTCTGGTTTTGTAGAAATAAAAATGTCAAACTCCTTGCTCTCTGACAGATATCATATAGAGAGGTACAAACCTTTCTAGCCATGAAGTGGGAGCAGTGATTTGAAAAGTTCAAAAATTATGATAAAAGAATGTTTTCCACCTGTCCTTTTTCAGTCTTCATAACTGAGGATGTTTCACACACTTTCCTCTGTCAAGAGAAATACAAATTATTCTATTCCTAATTAACATTTCTGGACAATTTATTTTACCATCTGTCATTCCTTCAAACTTATCTTCCTCATTTTTGCTTGGAGGATCTACTAGTGGTGCAATATATAAACCAGGATTTCACCGGATGTTTCAGAACTTATGTATTGTTTTCTATCTTTACACATGCATTGGTGCTCTGTGTGTGCAGCAGAACAGGAGCAGTCTTTAACTGTAACACTTAAAAATATGCAATTTAATAACATATACAATTTAATAACAGCATAAGGCTGTTTAAAAATTTATTGGCCTCAGTTTGAAAGGTCCTTTGTTATTTAAACTGTGACATTTCAGGTAATTTCTCACTTCTTCACAGCAAAATTAGCACAGTTAATTTTGTTTTCCTGGGTATAGAGCTTATAGGAGGGAAAGAAATTGTTTTTACTTTGCTTCAAACTTTAAAATGTCATTTATTTTCACAGTGTCATATTCCATATGTGTTATTACGAGGGGACACAAAACAAAATGGAACTTCAATTTAAAATGAAGTTTTTAGCTAAAGTAAAAATGAAGGTAGACATTGAAAACTATAGGCAGGCTCAAGGCATAGTAATTACATTACAATATGTGGCAGTGCAAAAATCCCCTAATTGGAAAGCTCTGGAAATGAAAAAGTGCTAAATAAGAAATAATAATCTAATTCAATAATCATTGAAGAAAATTTCATTTTCTGTATGTTTCTGTAAATGCTTGAAGTGATGGAACTTTTGCATTCAGGATTTGAGTCCTGAAATGGAATGAACGATTTGAAAAAAATCATTGATTCATACTGACAATGATAATCAAAATATTATCATTTTCTTCTGCACAAAATGTCATGATTGTACACTTGAAGGATTAACTCTTAAAATAGGAATACAGTATCCAAGAAGAATCTCAAGACAGTGTTATGTCAACAAGTTTAGAGAAGTGAGAAATTGGCCTGCAGAGTTTACGAGGAAGGTGATGGGCATAGCTAAGAGAGGGAGTTGCTCAAAGTGTTGGGGATTATTGTTGCAGACAATTCCCCCATTAGAACTAAACCACTGTTTTGACAACAGCCACAATTATCAGAAAAAAGAGAGATGAAAAATCTATGAATAGTCTAGCCACCACCCAATATAAAAGAAGTCAGTGTCTAAGTACTGGAGTCCGACAGCAAATGAGATTCCTACATGATGCACTTAACATCAGCAGCAGTGGAATCACTGTCTTGTCTCAGCTGAGACTCAGTGCTCTGGGTCTGTAGATCTGATGGTACAAATCATTCGGGTGCTTAACAGAATCACTTATTCACATCCTTTGGGACCTACTGATAACAAACACATTGTTGTTATTTTCTCCTTGAATATTAAAATTACAGACAACTTGTTTCTTTTTGTTTCTAGAGCAAAGATATTACTTTCATTTTCTTGGTCAAATTCCAGGTTTTTTCATCAAAATTTCCCCTTCAATATCATTGTATTCAAAACTTCCAATAATTTTTGCACTGATTTTTGGCATATTGCTGCGTCCCACTAACTACTGCTATTTTCTACCCGCAGGGGATATATTTCTCATAGAGGGATGAGATCACATTCACACAATGGTTTTGCTTTGTCAGAAAAAATTGTTTGGCTGTTAAGTTTTCTGTGTATATGTATCACCAGTTATCATCAAAGTCCATTTTAAAGCCATTAGAGTTTTTTAAAAATTAGTCTATCCTTTGAAAAAATGCTATAAATTATTAATTGCATGTGTATAGACCACTCAACACAAGTGTAGCCATTTATTTGCTGTCTATTGTTTCAGTGGCATCTCATAACAAAACTCTCTTTGTTATACATGGAAGATTTTGAAAAATAGTAATTGGAAATGTATGGAAGAAATTAGTTGACTGACATGAACCTGGCAATGAATAAGCATCAACTACATAGTACCGGCACAAGCATTCAACCTGACAGTATCTGTTTTCTGTAAGTAAAAGAAATTGAAATATTATTGCATTTGTATTTGCAAAGAGGTGTTTTTATCAATGCTACTAGCCAGTAACTCCATCTCACATGATCTGGTTGGCAGCAACCTGAGCCCCAGCTGCTGCGAGAAAGAGGATGGATGGGTAGCCCATGAGTTCATATGTTGCATTTTTTCCATTAAACTGATGAATGAATGCCTGGATACAGGCCATTCCATGGGTATTACTTATCTTTGTTTGCCCAATGTTGTACTAGTTTTAATAGGATCTGTTTTATCCTACTGCTATTCATTCAGAATACCTTTCATAGAATCATAGAATCAGACGGGTTGGAAAGGACCTTGGAGATCATCAAGTCCAACCCTTGATCCAACCCCACTGTGGTTACTAGACTATGGCATTAAGTGTCACATCCAGCCTTGTCTTGAAAACCTCCAGGGATGGAGAATCCACCACTTCCCTGGGCAGCCCATTCCAATGGCTGATCACTCTCTCTGGAAAGAATTTCTTTCTAATATCTAACCTAAACCTCCCCTGGCACAGCTTAAGGCCGAGCCCTCTTGT
>VXAY01006571.1:1255723-1375786 GCA_013399855.1 Oxyruncus cristatus | reverse complement strand
TTGGAATCAGCCCAGCTCTCCAGTCTGTCCAGGTCCCTCTGCAGAGCCCTCCTGCCTTCCAGCAGATCGACACTCCCTCCCAACTTGGTGTCATCTGCAAATTTACTAATGGTGCACTCTATCCCTTCATCTAAATCATCAATAAATATATTAAACAGAACTGGGCCCAACACTGATCCCTGGGGGACACCAGCATTTCAGTTTCCCCACTGGAGGAGGTAACATGTCAATAGTTCACCTTTGTCTCCGTTCAAATTTCAGTGCTGGAGCACAGACAACAGTGGATGTTAAGCAAGGTGCTCTGATGGTCTTCGAAAAAAAAAATACTATTTGGGCACACATGAACCTGCATCACCATATGTGTGGCCACCAAAATAAATGCAAAATTTGATCATAAATTATTCAGCAATTTCACATAAAGTCAAAATATGCAAATACCAAATTGATTTTGTTATAGATGTGTTTCCAAAGTCTTTCCTATAAAGTTCTTTCAAAGACAATAAGATAGCTCTACCCAATACCAAAATAAACCAAACCCTTAATTCTTGATACAAGACTTAGTTTAGTAGTTTAGGAAGAGAAAGGTAGATTGCTAGCCTCTGTCAATATAGTTAGCTATTGCTATTTACATTTTACTCTTGGCTACAGTTCTTTGAATTTTTATCAGTAATCTGTGACAGAAGAAGTGATTTATTTTTTTTTAGGGAGCTTACTCAATAAAAATAAGTGATTGTATGGACAATATGTATTGAAACTTTACAGAAAACTGTGTGTGTGAAATATACAGTCAATATCTATTTTGATGAAGCAAATTCAAGGTCAGAATGTAAGTACAAAAAACAGAATGCCCCATCCTTGCAAGGAAAAAATCTGAAAAATTATGAAGTGAGATAAAAGCTCTTTATGTCTGAAAACCAGACAAGGCCAAAAAGTAATTCGAAGGTGACAGATTACATGGAAAATACACCTGCAAAATCTGATTTATCTCCTTCTCTTTTTTAACCTTCCACCACAGTTTGGTGTTTTGATGGGCTGTGACACCTTTCCTTCCAGATTATATGGAAAAATTAAAGGTGTTTCACAAAAGAAAGACAGGAGGTAATAAAAAATAGAGGCAGTGCTAGTGATATTTCTGAAAATAAAAGTTATTAGTTGGGAAATGAGTGTTGAGAAAACAGTGTTTTTTTCCGACCAAACAGGTAAATGTAAAAAGATCCAAAAGGTGGTTTTAAACAGAAAATAGCAAATGAGACATTAGATTCACATATAAGAAGAAGAAAAGTGAGTCACCAATACAATTTGAAAGGATTATAGGGAATTTTGTTGCACTGAATACTTTTTACAACAAATGCTTGATATTTCTTCTAAAAGAAAATAGCTGTAGCTCAACTCCAGCTATTAGACTTACAGCAAGAATCAGTTTGCTCATTAGCAGCTCAGCTTAAATTTCAAACNCGTAGAGACGTCACAGAAGTCTCTAATTGGCTACCTAGCCGGAATTTCACCTGGAACTAACCATCTTCTACCCTAAAACTGAGGGGGATGGGCTAAACCATGACAGAAGGTGACAGATTACATGGAAAATACACCTGCAAAATCTGATTTATCTCCTTCTCTTTTTTAACCTTCCACCACAGTTTGGTGTTTTGATGGGCTTGTGACACCTTTCCTTCCAGATTATATGGAAAAATTAAAGGTGTTCACAAAAGAAAGACAGGAGGTAATAAAAAATAGAGGCAGTGCTAGTGATATTTCTGAAAATAAAAGTTATTAGTTGGGAAATGAGTGTTGAGAAAACAGTGTTTTTTTCCGACCAAACAGGTAAATGTAAAAAGATCCAAAAGGTGGTTTTAAACAGAAAATAGCAAATGAGACATTAGATTCACATATAAGAAGAAGAAAAGTGAGTCACCAATACAATTTGAAAGGATTATAGGGAATTTTGTTGCACTGAATACTTTTTACAACAAATGCTTGATATTTCTTCTAAAAGAAAATAGCTGTAGCTCAACTCCAGCTATTAGACTTACAGCAAGAATCAGTTTGCTCATTAGCAGCTCAGCTTAAATTTCAAACAAACTAAACCATGAGTCTAGTCGTCTCCTGAAATGTTTTTAATTCTGAGAAAGCATTGAATTTCTTCTGTGTCTTTATAATGTCTCCAATTTTCCAAGCTTTTAAATAAAATTTATATCAGTGATAAATCCTTTGGAATTTTTTTAATGAGGTGAAATTATCTCAAAATATTTAATCTCATATTTTATTATTGTTTCTGCACTACTTTTACCAGGGAATTCATAATACCTGTCAACAGATAGGAAGAGACTGGGTCTCAATTATCTTTGAATTCAAGCTGAACAGATGCTATCAATTTTTAGAATATTGTGAACATTTCTTGTGTTTCTGATACGTTAAATTAATTTTAATCCAATTAAACAAACATCACATTCTTGTATCAATTAGTTGCTCTTCTCATGTTTCAGTTATATAACATCATTCCCACAACCTCTCTATTATTAATGAATAATGTTAATTATTATTTGTGTTACTTGTACGCTGTTGAAATTAAAAAAAAAAAAAAAAAAACCAAAAAAACCCACACCTCATATAGACAACACTTTTTTTCCTTTTTGTTATAGCAAGTTGAAGGACACTTGAAATAGATCTCATGAAAAAGATGTGAACACTGTATTCCTTATACTTTTAAAATGCATCAGTTGAGTGGATAGGTCAAACAAAGATTGCCAGACAAGGTCAAACAAAAAGAGTTTGGTGCTAATAATGTTGTCATTCATGGCAAGGCCTCTTTTATAAACTTTACAGAGTAAGCATGAAGTTATCTGAGCAGAAAAAAAGGACTTGTCATTTGTTTTTTACTTCTGACGTGTTGACTATTCAAGTCAAAAGTCATCAGTCCAGCTAAAGCAACAGAAAAACTTAAAGCAGAACAGGTCACTAGTTATGCAATAATAAAAGAACTCTGAGGTATTCTCTGACAGTGCAACTAATGAATAAAGATGAAATTTGGGACAGAAGAAAATACATGAATATATCAATTAAAATGAAACCTCCTGTTCAATTAACAGGTTCTAATTATACATCAAAATTCATTGCTTTTTAGATTACTGAAAAAAATTTATTGTGTAGAACTTTAATGTAAGTGAACCTAAAGTTTTCAAAAATGCATAAAGAAACAAAAACATACTGTCCGTTATTATGTTACTGACATTAGCTGCAATGAGATTGAGCCTATAAGCAAGAAAGGAATATCTAGAATACATGCCTAAGGAGGAATGATACCTAGCTGTAACAATAAACCTCAAGAAAAGTATATTTTTTCCTGTTTGTATATGTATGATTGAAAAAGTATTAACAGATGGCATTATTGTGAGCAATCTAATACACTCCATTTACTTGAAGGTGTACATGTTTAGATGGTGAAAATGTTTTTATTGTTGGGTTTGGAGTTGTCTGTTTCTTTTATGAGAGCAATACGTCAGGAAAGCATTTGGGTCTAGCTGCCATCTGACCTGGTGTAACTCAAAAAGGAGCTGATACCTATCAGATCTGCTCTCAATGACAGGGGGAAAAAAAGGACATAGACAATGTCAAAAACTTTTCCAATCACTTTGTTCACCCTGCTTCCTTTGGGAAGGCCACTCCAGTTTCTGGGATTCACTAACAGAAGTAAGGTGTGTGTGGGGGTTTCTTGTAGATGAGCAGCTCACTGAGGTGCATTCACAAGGTCTAGAGAAGGTTTTGTTGCTTATGTACCTAGAGATGATGTGTAGCGTGTAACTAACCAACTTCTTGTGCTGGCTGTCTCTTTATATCCTTGTAACTTTGTAACTGTATCAAAAATATCTTATTTTGTTTTAATAATCCTTGTGTCAGAGTACAAAATCAGTATATCAAATGATTTTTAAAATTGCTGCAATCTTTTGGGGTTTTTTCCTTACATTGTCAAGAAATTTAATTTTTATCTATGGCAATTTAAAAATTATTCAAATAGGTTTCTCAACTGAATTGATGTGTGTTGCAATAAAAGGAAGTAGTTCATACAAATAAATTTACAATCAAAGTGAGAAACTAGTGAAGCACCTAATGTGTTGAAAGTGTTCTGTGATGAAGACTGTGAAAGATCAGTATTGTCTCTAAGTCCAATATCTGAAATTTTTAGCCTCTGACCCTTGTGCATTTCTGTTTCTTAGCTTTGATTTATTAGCATGCTTTTATCCAACATCCTTGATCAACTATGTCAAGGAAAGAGTTTTATTCCTCATTTTTATTTTGGTTTCTTATTTTATGTATGTTATTACATTAAATCAAAGTATCTAAGTCCCCCAGTCAACTAGCTCCTAAATATGAAGCAGAAAATACTGCACGGAAGAGGGAGTTGGGTAATTCAGCTCATAAAGAAAGATCCCATATAAGATCTTTATTTCAGGCAATGTCAGATCAATGGATTATCCACTCTTCTGCTGAGAGCTGGTACTGCGAAAATCAGCAGGAGAAAACAGGTTGCTGAAAAATACCCTGAAGATCTGCCTCCATCAGATTGATATGGCTTATCTGTATGTTTTAGACTCATCAACTCTCCAAGACTGAGGTACTTACCAGAAAAGTGACTTCTGATATCATAAAAGCTGTATTTCAGAAGGACAAATATTTTCAATTATTAGACACCCTCAAGTTAGACAAGCAAAGATTTCAAGAATCTAAACTTCGGATTTATGCAGCTAGATAAATTCATCCTGTGTACTTTCAGTACAATCTCTCTGCATCTCTCTAAAACAGTTTTAATTTTAAGGGATGTTGCAAGTGTGACTGTCTGGGAGACTGAAAGTGTAAGTTAGGTAAATATTTAAAGGATAAGTAGTTTTTGCCATTTTTATCTCAACTGCTTATCCAGTTCCCAAAAGCTGCTAGGGCATTCCTTTCAGTGTACTGGAAAGTCCCCCAGAAAACACACTGAAGCCATCAGACATACATATGCACCCAAGCTTTCCCTGTTCTCCCTGTAGTCTTGAATAGATTTGGTTTCTAAATGACTGCTATTGCAGTTAAAAGGGTTATAAATTTCATAAATTCTGATTATGGACTTGTATTTCTTTTTATTGATCCTTTTGGGGAGGCTAATATAATAACTTAGATGAGGACGTATCCGCATTTGTTGGGAAAATTTGTTCAGAGCTATGAAAATGACATTGTGAAATGGCTTAACTGGTCCTTTGCCAGCATGCTTCCCATCAGGATATAAGAAACAGAGTAAGAAAGACCTCAGATTTGTTTCACAATGACAAAATAGCAGGTAATCATGCTGCATAGTTTTACCCTTCAAAAGATTGAAAATATAGAGTAAAAAATTTTTTCTAGGACTATCATAACTATACATTATAGAGCTAATGTTTAAGGATTGTGGTTTCAAGAGGATCTCAGCATTCAAGGAGTACTGAATCTGTAGTTTGCTTCCTTGCAGGTTATGCAATACGGCACATGAGAGGATATATTGCCAGAGTACAAAAAAGTTCTGGAATGTAATATCTCTGGGAGAGAATGTGCTGTGCTGGATTTTGTTCCCTGTTCTGCCATTCGAGCTCCATCTGACCTTTGACAAGTCCCTTAAGGCAGAGTGACAAATTACATTGCTGTTTAAATCCAAAACTAATCTCAAAATCCTAAGACAGGACTAATTGTAATATTGAAATCCCCTAAGATATATCAATCTCTTCCACTGGACAAACCTAGCAACACATCAGTTTTTACACAGTTCGGCAGCTACAACCCATACTTTCCCCTTTTTCAAAGGCAATGCAACAAGCTCCTTCAAAAAGCAATCCGAAGCAACAGTGGGAAAGACTGAGAAACTACTGCTTCTATCAAGCACAAGTCTGTCTGGATGATGTGAGTTTGGAACCAGGCAAGGAGGGAATGATTATCTACACAATTAATCCAACAGTAAGGCTACTGCAGAAGAAACAAAGCTTCTGGGTCTGCTCATGGTGCCTGCCCACAGTTCCAGATTGTTAAGGCTTAGGAACCTGGTAAGAAGATGAAGCTGTCCTACTCAGAGCACTATGAACTATGAAGTACAAATACTATAGGCCTCATTCATGTTTTCCTCCTTGATTATCAGGCTTATTAAAACGAAGAACCCTTTCTAATTATTAATTTCTGTAGTTCACCAATAGAGTGATTTAAAGCATTCCTTTTTTTCCAGGATAACATTTTTTGTTTTCTCTTCTAACAGAGGCATTTAAAAATCTAATAATCACAGAAACTGGAAATTTGTATTCAATAAAACAAACTGATACTTATCCTAGAGTGCCCAGCATGCGTACTTCTCATGAGGTCGTGCATTTCAGCAGTTCTCACTAATAATCACATTAGGCACAAGTGCTTCAAATAGACCAGCACTGTCTTTACTGCTCAGTTGGAATCTTATACTTTTCCTAGTTGAATCCTGATTAGAGACACATCTAAAATTTAAATGGCTAAGTCAACATACTGCATCCTTCAGTTCCTCAAAACAACCTTGGTGTCGACCAGCTTTGAGAGCAAACCAAAGGTTTTAATGTCATGAATGGCAGTTTTCACAAAACAAAACCACATCCCCTTCTCCAAAGCTTGTCCAAGAGTATTTATTTCTAACATTCACTTTTGAATGTTTTTCTGCTTGGTTAAATGTTTCATGAATAAAGGTGAGTCAGTATAGTCAATAATTAAGAAATTAAGAGGTCTAAGGAAGGCTTAAGAAGAACTGAGATATTTACATGCAACGGTTTATTGTATTAAAAAAAACATTGTAAAAAAAACAAGAGTTTGTGCATTTGTCCAAGGATGCTTAGCATGGTTCTCATAAATGAAAGAGGGTTTTTTAACCAATAACAATGATAGCTCTTTTTATATAAACATAACTAGAATTAATGTTTTCACTTGAGAGGGAGATTTATTTCCCCTACTTGCCACTTGAGCTTGATGGCTCCAAACACGTGTTTCTCATTTTGTATGTATTCACAGATATTTTTTCAGTGGAGCAATCCCAAAATTAATAAATAGTTTGAATAGGTGTTTTCAGATCGACTAAACTCTGATAGCTACTAAATTCTGCTTATTATTACAAATTTCTTTACATCCCTTATCTTTTTGCTACAGGAGCAAGTTGAAACGTAAAGCCATTCTTTTGCCTGAAAAATTCCCAACCCTCCCCAAATATATTGCAATCTCTTTCCATTAAAAAGTAGATGCTTTCTTATATATGAACAAAAACAATTTTACCCTTAACTATTATATTCTTCTTTCAATGTCCTCTATCAGAATTTTTAAGGGCAGAAATTTTTGATACAAAAATAAAATACTGTAGCAGTTTATTAATATAATAAATATTAAACTGCACGGATCTGGTAAGTGAGAGGTCAGTAACCAAATCTGTTTATTCAAGACAAACAAGAACTTTTATATTCCTTCTGAAAACCAATGTCAAAACACGTGAGTCTAACAACAAATAACAACTTAGCAACCTACTGCACTTGTGTGCCAGAGTACCTAGAGGGAATACATTTCCCAGGATGCTTTCCGAGCAACCTCACTGTAACATGATCCCTACAAAATATTGTGCCTATACATAGGAAAAAGGTCAGAATATAAAGAAACATAGAGAGGAATTTCCTAGCTTTTGCTTAAAGGAGTGCTTCCCTAGCTCAGGCAATATTTATTTACAAGGGCAGAGCAGCTCAACAACTTAATTCTGGAAGAATTATAATCTACATCTGCTACAGGAAGGCTTGGCTTTGATTATAGTTCCTTTTCCTAGCCATCAGCAAACTGCTCTGCTTTTACCTTGAATGGATGCAGCAAAACTTTGGAAATCTGATTCAGAATTAGTATAGTCACAGCTGTCAGACCTGTAAAAAGTCAAGTAGGCATGTGTATTAAAAATCCAATGGCGCAAGTATATTCAGTCCTTGGTGGGAATTAGATAACATGGGTGATATTACAAACCAAGTTGCATTTACATTAAATGAGCTCTAACCATTTCATACCTTATGAAACTTTGTATATTAATATTTCTAATGTTTACAATTATTTAATTCCTCAAAATATTCATGGTGTTCCAAATTTTGGTAGAGAATATCTAGATGCACTAACCTTTGCAGGATATTTTCTTAGTTCCTTTTACTGGCATCATCATATCAGGACAGGCCATATCACCAAGGGCTTAATATTGTGTTTACATGGCTAACGAGATGGAAATGACCAGAGAATGGGGTTCATAAACAAAAAAACAATTGATTGCCCACTCTCTGAAATAACAATGGCCCCACTAAAAGCCAATGAAAATCCTAAACATTTATGTTCTTTCTAAAAACTAACTTAACATTCCCTAAGACCTTACACATTTCAAAAAGCTTTACTCTTAGGGTAAATAAATACACTTTATAGGGCATTTCATAATAGCAAGAAGGAGATTAACAAAATTATGTCCTCATCTGTGTCCAGTTCTGGGCCCTTCAGTTCATGAAGGATATTGAGGTGCTGGAGCAGGTGCAGAGAAGAGAAACAAGGCTGGTGAAGGGACTCAAGCACAAGTCCTATGAGGAGAAGCTGAGGGAGATGAGGTTATTTAGCCTGGAAAAGAGGAGGCTCAGGGGAGACCTCATCACTCTCTACAACTATCTGAAAGGAGGTTGTAGCCAGGTGGGGGTTGGTCTCTTCTCCCAGGCAACCAGCAGTAGGACGAGAGGGCATGGTCTTAAACTGTGCCAGGGGAGGTTTAGGTTGAATGTTAGGAAGAAATTTTTTACAAAGAGAGCAATCAGACATTGGAATGGGCTGCCCAGGGAGGTGGATTCACTTTTCCCTGGAGGTTTTTAAGATGAGAGTGGATGCGGCACTTGGTGCCATGGTCTAGTAACCATGGCAGTGTTGGATCAAGGGTTAGACTTGGTGATCTCAGAGGTCTTTTCCAACCTGGTTGATTCTATGATTCTATTCTATAATCTATAATTTCTGCGATAATGTTATAGATATATGTTACAGTAAGTCACTAAATGACGAGATACCATATGCAAGTCCCTTGCACACACACCATTCCAATAACTGGTAATGAACTCTGCTTTGTTTTTGCAGAGAGAAAGGAAAAAACACTCTTCTGATTCTGAAAGATTTTAGTCCACAGTAAACACTGAGATATTTACATGCACAAACAGGTTTGGGCTTTACTAAATAGCTGACCAGAACAGTTATAAACACAGCAGGCAAACTGTTTGTTAATAGCACTGGTTAGTTCAGAGGCGTTATGCAATTTAAAAATGAGAGTGTGATTACTCAGTGCTTCATAAAATTTGCAGTAGACAATTACAGACTGATTCACCCACATTTTTAATACCTCTCTACTAAGCACATTACAAGCTTCTATATAATTTAATTTTTCTGAATGGATCATTTGTAACCCGAATACACCACATTGTCTTGTTGTTCTTTATAAAAGTAATGCAACCAAATCTAATCACCATATACAAGGGGTGGTATCGATAATAATGTTAGGTCTGTGGGTTTTATTACAATTATTGTATTCAAGTGGAGATCAAAAGGTTAATTCTCAATGCGTTCCACAGTTATTCACAATTTCAACCTATTGACTGAACTATAGATCAAGGTAACAGTTTCTCCCTGGCTAAAAAGAAGAGAGTCTTATTTATTTCCTTTTCATTGATTAATCCCAAGTGAAATTAATGTTTAATAGCTGCATTGTTCCAGTACATGTACATTTTGACCTTCTTGTTAAAATAAACATGTACTTCAATGGTATTATCAATATCATTTACTTGAAGAATCTTCTTGTACTTGGGAAATAGGAGTGTGCTTCTATTTGCTAACTAACGATTGTTTTTTGACCTTTACAGAAGCAGGTTTTGTGCCTATGTAGGTACAGATTTATTCAAAAACCATTTAGAAAATTTCATTCTTAAGCAAAGAAAAAAAACCCTTCTCTAAATATGGAATAATAATAGCAACAACACCACCAACAACGTTTGTACAGTGGTGCAAATTTAATTATTAATGTATTTTCAAACAATAGGCAGGTGCAAACTTCTTTGGTGCCTCAAAATTTCAAACAAAATTAAATAGGTGACCTCTAGCATCTGCCCTTATTGTGCTACATGGCACAAATATTAGGAACTAGCATTGCTCTTCAGCAGTAGGACCCACCTCTTCATCAAGGGTTTGATGAAAACAGGTGAAATCTTTTGCAGGCAGAAAGACTGTGATGCTAATCTGTCTCATGCTTCCAATCAGCCAGGAATGAATAAATAATCCACAATGAGTTTGGAACTCATTTGAACACATATGAAACACCACAATTTTAAAAAGACACAGATTCAGAACTCAAAATATCTGAGAAGACTGCAGTGAGGCAGACAGTATTGTACCATTTATAATAATAGTCGTATTCTTAATCACAGATCAGACCAGTCTTTCAATGTGTAGACTTTCAATGCACCAAAACCTGTGGTGATCTAAACCAATCTCTATCCCTTTGTGAAATAATATTCCAGCTAAGAAGAAACCTGCCTTCTGGTCTGTTTAATTAGCTTAATACTACAAGCACAGATGGCATTTGGAACCGAAGTTGGATAAAACGCAGTGATGGATCTGTTTCCTCATGAAGCACTGGACTAAGCTTATCATCACACTTTACATCTCTCCCAAAATTGCCTTTGCTCTCTATATGAGCTCAGAAGCAGTCACAGCGGGCATCACAAAGCTCTCAGCCCCACAGTCAGAGCAGGATGATGAAATACATTTCCAAGCCATCAGAAACACAGGTTAATTTTGTGGGTGTAAGTTCCCTCTGACTTAGGGACTCAAGCACAAGTCAAAACGCAAATACTTTAATAAAACAGTTAGGACAAGTGTTAGTCCTGAATTTCCACCCAGATCTGTTTTCAGAGGTTCAGTCATAAAAGTGCACAATCAACAAAATGTTTTCCTTCTGTGAATAATACATTCTTTATAAACCTTTACTCCTAAAGCACTACCACACTTTTAGGAGGTAATTATGATTGTTCCCATATTACTGCTGGAAAATGATGCATAGCTCCCGTGATTGACTTTGCCAAGGTCAGGAAATGATTTAGTGGTGCAGCTCAAAATAGCTTATTCCAAGTCCTCTGTTGTAAACACTGGTCTCCATTTCCTCCATCAGGCAATTACCTCTGGGGAAAAGAAGATTTGAGGATGCGGGAAGAGAACAATACACAGTTGGTAGTCAATACTGATGAAATCAGGTAATACTGCTCTACGCTGGTTAGAAAACCTGCTGTGCTTATCTAGATGTAATCATCATCTAACAATTATTTCTGGCAGTATCTTACAGTATTTCTGTCACCTTTCCACTGACAAAGCCTTTATTTCTTATTATTGCATTACTTATAATGTCTTTTGCCAGCCCACCCAGCATGCTTCTTAAATAATTATAAGTTGTAATATGTTTCTGGCAGCAGAGACAAAGAACTCTACTTCTACCAGTGGGAGATTAGCACTCTCCTTCATTAACAACTGTAAAGAATATTCTATTATTACGAATTACAATTTTTATTACTGTTATTATTATTTAACAGCAAGCCACATGCATTGGCATGTTTGAGATGAGAAGGGGTTCCATTTTCATGGTGAGTCCTGCCATAAGAGCATTTCAATGATGGGTCAACATCCTTGTATCTGTCTGTTTAGATATTTAGAGGCACACTTCACAGGGCTCTCTTAACAATTAACAACCACATACTCAGTAAAGAATAGTCTACCAGATCCAGATAGACTTTCTTTCTCACACAGATAAGCTCATCTCTTCCAGTTGTTTGTTTTGTGGGTTTTTTTCTTGTGTGTGTGTGGATGACATTGTTTGTTTGTTTGTTGGTTTGGTCTGGGTTGGGTTTTGGTTAGTTGGTTTGGTTTTGCTATTCCTTGTTTGCTGTATTTGCCCACTATTTTTTTTCTAGCAAAATTCTAGCAAAGACATGAGTCTTCCTTTTGCCTTAAAGCATTCCGTCACCCTTGTGGTGACAAAAAAAAAAAAAAAGGGCAAGATGTACTTTAAAAGATTTTGTGAAGAAGGGTTGCTTTGCTTTCCACTGTTATTACACATCATTGTTACTGAGGGAATTTTCTTTAGCGATAGGAAGTTTTTTAGATCTCAGTCAGTTCTGTAGTCTAATCATCCATGTCTAATTACCAGCCTCTAGATATAATGAAATGGCATGGGGGTAGGGAAAACTGGCTGGGGTGGGATTATAGTGGGATAAATTGGTGCTACTAATAAAAGAAATGTTGTGAGAGTGCTCTTTCCTTTGAGAATGATAGCTTGCCTAAGTTGCTTCAAAAGGCTGAGACACATTACAATATCTGTCCTTCTGGCTTCAGTACATTCTTAAGTGGTTTTGCATGTAAGGAAACAAGGCAGTAATTTTAAAAGATCAACCTTCTGTGCCCAAAACAAAATTTAAGTTACGACCTTCCCCCTTGTTCTGCCACAGGGAGTGTTTCATACCTGCAGGCAGATTATACTCAAGTGGCTGAGATGGTTACACTCCTCCATTGTTGTTCCAGCCTTTTTGTAAACATTTACTAGCACTGCATCAGAGTCTACTGAGCAGTTCAGCAAACACGTTAGGACACCAGACAGTAGCATTTTTGGAAATTATCCAGATCTCTGTCACTTAGAAACACTGATAAATCACATTTATTTGTCTCTCCAAAGGGGTAGGTAAGCTGCAGTTGAGGTTTGAAGCAGACAGCAAAGATGGTAACCATTTCATTCAGCCTAGCTAAGTCTGATGGTATGAGTCAAAAGTGCATGATGCTGATACAAAATGTCTTAAAGTACAGAAATGTTCTACTGATGCAATATACGGGAGAAAAATAGCCTTCTTAGTCGGCATAACAACTGGTAGTAGTCACCCACAGAGTCTGTACACAGTTGTAATTCACTCTCATGGCTGATCACAGCCATTTCTGAACTCAGGACTGTCATCAAACAAGTCCTAGGGAGAGAATTGCAACCTTGTGTGTGCAGTAAGTGGCCATCTATTATTTCAGTGTCATAGGTTTCCCAGAGGTCTGCTTCAACTGCCAGATTTATTTCCGTTCCTCAACAAAGACAGAACAATTCATATTTGTATAGTATTATGTGACACTGGATCCAAGGAGTTGTCATCACAATCAGGCCCTTTTTTCACTAATACCCCTACTGAACCTAAAGCAACAGGGTCTATTAGAAATAAGAGGCATGTTTCCAGACCTGGATACACTTATAGCTGGGTCCTCTGTCTGCATGGGAGCCTGGCTGGTCACAACATATCTGATCGGGAAACTTTACTGTAGACCCACCCATAGGAATAGCAATACAGGCTATATCTACACCCAGAAACATGAAATTTAGAACAGGAAAAGTTTCACTGTGATTATTGGCTGTTTTTACCCATTCTACTATAGATAATAATAGAAATTTCAAACTGAATTTCCAGGAACCACAAGATGCAATTTTACAGAGCAAAACCTCATCTGGATTATAACATTCTCTATCGATTTTTCATGTCCAAAAAAATTGAATTTAAACTGATATAGACTCTGCAATCAAACCTCCTACCTTAATATATACATCCAGGCTTTTGAAGGAAGAAGAATTTTGGATGGTGGATCTCATGCTCCTCACATACATATTCAAATGACTATAGCATTCAGCAACTTGTATATTGTAAGGTTTCTAGATAGTCTTGTATTTGGCATAATACTGTTCTTGTAACGTGTGGATTCTTGTCCTCTAGATAAAAATGTATTTTAGTTGGTGTTTTGTTTCCAGGAAGAAGAACCTTGACTAAATCTATTTCAAAATTCTTTCAGTTTTGAGCTTAGGGCAATTGAATCATTCCTCAGTTGAGAGATGTCAGTGTTATTCAAGACAGAAATTTTCTCTTTTTCCCACCTGCCACCTGTGCCTGAAAATGTAACATCTTACTTCTTAAATGACAGAAGCACATAAAGAAATTAGACTTTCAATAGCATTCTCCTTAAACTTTTTCAAAAGTTTAGGATACCAAAATGATAATTCCCATACTGTCTAGAAAAGGACATTTGACATGTTATCAGCAAATAGCCTCACAAACCTCTTCTGGTTTCTGATGTATACTAAGTACTACAGTGCCATGCCCAAAGACAGAAAGCACATGTAGAGAATCAGAAGTGCCTCTAATCTAGTTTCTAAATTCACTGCTAAAGATTTCACCAATACACTATGAAATTTTACAACTTAATAAATTATGCTTGAGAACAAAGAACTCCTTTAATTATTGAAGATGACATAAATCATGATGCTTAAGAGACCTTGAGGATACTTTCATGGCTACTAATGGGAGTTCATTTATGATGGTCACCATAATGGCTACTGAAACTCTAGCTGGAGTGACAAGAATGTCTGTTCAAAACGGATGGTCTCTGAGATAAGGATCACAACCAGACACTCAGCAAGAGAGGTAAAAATGTTATAGAAGTAACTATAAATAAGAGAAAAAAACTCACTGTGGATACATGATTTATGCTGGATAACATCTAATCCCAGGGAAGCTTTCTCTGTAAAGGCTTGTTCATTTGTTTATTTGCAACATTTTTGATTTGATCATCTACCTTTGGTTGATTTTATTCCACATGAGAGCAGACCCTGTGGTACTACACAGAGCTGTTTGCTATGCAGAAATCTGTATTAATATCAACTTATTAATTTTTACTTTATACAAAGCACTTGGGAAAGGACAGCTTGTAATGTTTGAAATAACAGTAAAGGCACGTCCAATTCATCTCATTACTCCTTTTTATTATAAGTAACTCGTGCAGAGTAATTGCTTGGTCTAATGCCCATGACCCTCTAAGTGTGGATCTAGGCATAAGAGGTAGCAAAAGACTTAAGGGAATTTCAGCAAGAGAGACTGTGAGATTTGCAAGGCTGCTCCACAGAAACAGAAACCTTACCTAAGAGGTGATGTACATGAAAAATTGTGGATGTTTCACCGTTTAATTCTCTGTATCACAATGTACTGTTTCTGTGGTATTTTAAGTATATTTTCAAATGCAGTGTCATCTATCATCTGTATAATGGGAATAATTCTCACTCTTTTATCTGAGAAGAATCATCCTGACTTGCACATAGTAATGACTCTTTAAACATACACTGCTAATGAAAGAAACTCTGTGTCTTTGAAGAGAGGTGAGAAGCTAATAGAGAAAGAGAATGTGCGACAGCTTCTTTTAGTAGCACAGGCCCAAGACAACTTACAATGTTTGTGGACAGCTGCTATCAAACTGAATTATAGTTAGAAAGGTCCTAAAGAACCCCCTTTTAAAACGTTCGACAAAGCCAAGATCTTTTTGACTGCTTTAAGGAAGTCTCATAGGTGCATGACTTACGAAAGCAGAGCTAAGGGACCACCACCATCTAAGGGAACGACAAGTATGTTACCACCTAATACACCTAATACAGGAGTTCCAGATGTCAGCTGTCACAGCATGCAAACTCCTGTAGGAATGTTTCCACCTCCTGAGCAGCCAGGTCTCAGATAAGTCATCAGTAAGTCTCTCCTTTGTTTGCTCATCACCTGCTAAAAGGGAGTGATAACACCTGCTCACCACCTACTGTGTATTTGCTTCTCTTTAGGATGTCATTAGTCAGTTAATGGCTATAAAGAAAATGGGAAATATTAACAAATATTCACATCAATTCAAAGGTGCAAATTGGTGTTTGCTAGTAGAATTTTCTCACTGTGCAGCACCTCTTACCAAAGTCTGCCACCTGATGCTATTACAGCTGATAATTGAGTCAGTCTCACCAGGAGTGTTCCAGTGTTTTGGACAGACTTTCCTTGGGAGTCTTTTCATGCTGAAATACATTATTTTGAATGCTACTGATAAGGTATTTTTTTGATCTTTGTATTTCCTGCATAATCCTCAAACCACCCTGAAGATTCCGTTTTAAGCTTAATGCCAGTTTGGGCCTTAGATTTTCTGTTGCCAATTTTTCCTGGCATTAGGTACTTAAATCAAGACAACACTTCGTCACCTACAGAATTTTCTCCTCCTCTTACTTTAGGAGCAGCAAACAAAAAATGATGATCGATGTTATTTCGTTTTATAAAATCCTTCTGAATTCTGTGGTAAATACATTAGACCACTACAGTTACCTCTCCTTGCTACAAGGCTAACCCACTGCACAATTGAATCATTTCAACTTTCTCTGTTATCCAGAAAAATGCATGTGTAATTAATCCCTACAAGTAGAAGCAGATTCATCAGGGGAGACTGATTAAGCCCATTTTAGAATTACACTGTACTTTTGTGGAACAATAGGACTGAATATCCAGAAATTTTTTACAGAGGAAGATAGTTGAACTTCAGGCTAAATGTAGGGTCAAAACCACCTTTTTTTTACTTTTTTTTTTGCTTTGCATGTGCTTAGAAAATATCTCCTACGTTAAGAAAGCACAATTTGTGAATATTTTGAGTGCCTATATGGTAAACTGTCAAGTCTTGTCAAGACTTTATATTTACTTAGGCAAAATAAAGAACAAGCTGAAAAAAAGTTCTAAAAGCTGAAATTGCTTAAGTTATGTGGTCATAATGGAAAATGTTTTGTGATAGTATATGCTTAAGGTTTTACTGCTATCATGTTAAAACTTACCTTCTTGTTAGCTGAACTGACAATTTTTTGAGAGACCTCATTGTGGCTCAGTGAGAGGGCAGATAATCTGTCTCCTAAAAAAAAAAAAAGGCAAGCTTTTTGCAGTTTTTTTTAAGTCAGATGAATTCTTTTTTATTGCATTACCTTTCAAAGAGCTGAGGTGGTTTTTTCTTTTACAAGAAGGAAACAAAGAATGAACAGATTGTGTTATTTATAAATACAAAATCAAAGAATGGTTGGGTGTTGTAAGGGACCTCTGGAGATCATCTAGTCCAACCTCCGTGCTCAAACAGTCTCACCTAGAGCAGAGCAGGCTTCACAGGACCATTTCCAGGTGACTTCCCAATATCCCAGAGAAGGAGACCCCACAACATCTCTGGGCAGCCTGTTCCTGTGCTCTGTCACCTTCAAAGTCAGGAAGTTTTTCCTCATATACAGATGGAAATTCCTATATTTCTGTTTGTGTCCCTTGCCCTTTATCCTATTGTGGGAAAAAAAATCCCCCTTTTAATTTAAAAGACGGCAAAATTACCTGTAGAACAAGGAAAGCGTGTTGAAGAGAGGTTTATTTGCAGCATGCTGCGGTGCTCCTGCATCACAGAGGAACGGAAGCACACCGCTTGTTTGAAAATTGCGCTTTTGTATTTTTCGAGCTGTTACATATTCATNACAGTCTTCACGGAGCGCCTAAAACCCTCTTCCCCCGCTTTGTCCCATTACCAAGTTTATTTATTTATAACACCCTTTATACTTCCCACCACCAGGTAATTTTATTTACAATATTTCTTATACTTCCCACCACCTAGTCTACCTACTTATAATAAAACCAGATTATTTTATTTCTCACACTATCCCTGCTTTGCACAACTGAAAGGGCCATGGCCTCATCCTCTTGACCCTCACTTCAGACACTCATACACATTGATAAGATCCCCTCTCATTCTACTCTTCTTGAGGCTAAATAGGCCCAGCCTTCAGCCTTTCCTGATAAGAAGGTGTTCCAGTCCCTTAATTATCTTTGTTGCCCTTTTCTGGACCCACTCCAGGATCTCCATCTCTCCTGCACTGAGGAGCCCAGAACTAGACACAACACCCCAGATGCAGTCTCACTAGGACTGAGCAGAGGGGCAGGATCAACCCCCACAACCTGCTTGCAATGGTCTTCCTAATGCAGCCCAGGATATCATTGGCCTTTTTGGCCAAAAAGGGCACACTGCTGGCTCATGGACAGCTTGTTGGCCACCAGGACCCCCAGATCCTTCTCTGCTGAGTTGCTTTCCAGTACCAACCTGTACTGGTGCCTGGGGTTGTTCTTTTCCCAGTTCCAATACTGTGCTTTTGCCTTTATTGAACTCCATTAGGTTCCTCTCTGCTCAACCCTCCAGGCTGTCCAGGTCTTGCTGAATGCTCTCAACACAGAATTCTCATGTATCAGCCACTTCTCCCATTTTGTTATTATCAGCAAACTTGCTGAAGGTACACTCTGTTTCTTCATCCAGGTCCTTGATATATAAACTGAAAAAAACTCAGTGCTGACCCCTGGGGAACACCACTCACTACATGACTCCAACTAGATTCTGTGCCACTAATCACAGCCCTCTGAGACCTGTCATTCAGCCAGTTCTCAGTCTACCTCACTGTCCACTCATCCACTCTTCCTGAGTTTTCTTATGAGAGGATATCATGGTAGACAGTGCCAAAAGCTTTACTGAAATCCAGGTAGACAGCACCCACTGCTCTGCCCTCATCTACCCAGCAAGTCATTCCATCATAGAAAGTTATCTGGTTGGCCAAGCATTATTTCATCTTAGTGAATCCATTTTTACTACATCTGACAACCTTATTTTCTTCCACATATTTAGAGATGGCATCCGGGATGAGCTGTTCTTTCACCTTCAAGGGATGGAGGAGAGACTGAGTTTCCTGGGTCATCCGTCTTGCCCTTTTCTAGGACTGGAGTGACATGAGCTTTCCCCCAGTTATTGGGAGCTTCTCATGTTATCCATGGCTTTTCAACGATAATGGATGGTGGCTAAGCAAAAAAATCTACCAGCCCCCTCAGCACTTGTGGGTGCATCCTATTGGGATGCGCCATGGGGCCTGTGGATTTGTGGGTGTCAAGTTTGCCTAAATCTTCTTTGACCAAGGAAAAGTCTTCCTTTCTCCATACTTTCTTTCTTGCCTCCAGGGGGTAGTATTCCTGAGAGCTAGACTTAGCAGTAAAGACTGAAGCAAGGAAGGAATTCGGTGACTCTGCCTTCTTTGTATCCCTTGTCACCAGGGCACCCACCTCATTCAGCAGCACCTACATTTTCCCTAGTATTCCTGCTGCTTGAAGAAAGACTTGAAGAAGACCTCTTGTTGTCCTTGACATCCCTTTCCTAATTTAGTTCCAAATGGCCCTTGGCCCATACTTTTTCATGATGAACTATGGTCTAAATATTTCTGGTGAATCCAGTTTTATAAAACTTGCCTAAAGTGGCTCAAATCATTTTTATAGACTCCGAGGGTATGAACTGAGTACTGCTGATTCAAATACCAAACAATATTCTAACAATTGAACTAATTTCCCCCACATAACTCCATTTATAATATCACCAATTATCATAGTTTAGTTGTAAATCTCATACCATTAAGTGTTCTGAAATCTCTCACTACTTTCATTTTAGTAAAATAGATTTCTAGCTTCATCCCTCTAACTTCCTCACTTCTGCAGATACAAAGAAAAAAAAAAAGGGACCCAAGGATGTATGCAACTAGGATGTTTGTCTGAGGAAGTCAAGGCCTGGAGGAAGAAGCAGTGTCTCTGGTTTGAAATGGATAGATTTGAAAATTTGAAACATTTCAAGGTTCTTATGCTAGAGTCACTAAAGCTCATATTGTTGGTCAGCAGCTCAGAACTTCACATAAAAGCAAAACATTGCATTTAAAATCTCTTCAATCTCTTCTACTGTTTTGCATCATTCAGGGTCTATTCTAACCACAATTTACTCTCATCTTCTCTCCCCATCCTACCATTAAAAATTTCATTCTCCTATTCACAGACTGAGTTTTTTGGTTTTTAAAATGTTTTCTTTCTCTTTATTAGGAATTTCATGTGCCCTTCTGGTAATAAAAATCCCTTTCCTCCAGTCACATGACTATGGCCATTAAAAATCATATGTTCCTGAGGAGATAATGTACTTACATTGTTTTAGTGTGGAAATATCAGTTGTACCTCAGGTACACAATGCAATCTGCTCAATAGCTTGAAGCCAAAAGACCTTGTTTTCAGGTATTCAATGCTATTACACTGATTACCTTCTGCTTCTGTTGTTGTTTGTGTTGATTGTTCTCATCTGTCTAAATTGCAGGTGTGGCTATAAAGTTCTTAGGGAAGCCTGTCCAAATCCCAGCACAAAATCAATTAACAGCTATTAAAAAGACTCTTCTTAAAAAAATCTGAGCATATAGTTATGGTTTGAATTAGTTAGTATTGAACGCACACCCTTCAACACAGTCGGTGTTCAGAACCCCACTAACAAGTGTCATTACCTCACTACCTTCTCATCAACAATCTCTTGTACCTCAGTCTTATTTTGGGAATCTCCTTTGTGAAAAGAACAAAACCAAAACCAACCAAACAAAAATACACCCAAAAATTAAAACGAAACTGAAAACAGAAGACTGAGTTCAGTTTGAAAAAAAAAAAAAAAAATACAGCAGTGTAACTGCATTGATCTGGGTAGAAAAAGATAAGAATTCAGCCCAGGGACTCGATGTACTGATATCTATATCACCCTGCTCCTTGTGTTGCTGTCAGTTTTCTCTTGCTTATTTGTGTGGAATTCTTTATCCTTGCAAAATATGGAGAAATTTCTTGTTTATGTGCAACTCACTATTGTATTAAAACACTGTTTCGTGAAAGGGAAGCCTGTGACTAATGCATTGAGGATGCTGCAATACTGTGGAATTAGATTGGATATTAGCACAAGGATATAGCAAGGACAGTTTAATGGAAGTGTCACAGACAAAAAATATCATATGCGTATGTCTATGGTCAAAGGAAAGAAGAAAGAGGAAGAGCTCAGCTCCATAGTTAGACACTGAGAGTACTCTGACTGAGGACAAGACACTCCTTTATAGAAGGAGGATTGCCCACCAGAGGTCTGAGGTTTCATGGTGTGCATTTGGCACTCCTCAAGGTATTTTCTGCTCTGTTTCTCAAAAGAGTTCTACTGGCTTTCTTGATGCCAAAGGCATACGATTTAATACAGCCATTCAGTTTGAGGTTCTCAGTAGTCATTACCTCTTTGTAAATTA
The DNA here is from genome assembly GCA_013399855.1 of Oxyruncus cristatus. Classification (NCBI taxonomy): domain Eukaryota; kingdom Metazoa; phylum Chordata; class Aves; order Passeriformes; family Cotingidae; genus Oxyruncus; species Oxyruncus cristatus. Next base: position 1,354,758 of record VXAY01006571.1, on the reverse strand, counting down.
TCTTTGCTCTTCTCCGAAACAAGTTTATCCAGAATTTGCTCTTCACTGCTGACAACATATGGTTATATATTTCATACAGAGATAAGCAATATACTTTTGGTAACTGTAAAGTATCACATTAAATTACATAAATAAAATTCACCCATTGAGGATTCACATATTAATTTGGCCATAGCTCTGCTCAAATCTGTTGACTTTTCCTTCAAGTTTTCTCACTGTATAAGTTTTATTTCCTTAATTTGTACTATTTTTTTAGAGCTTATTTATTTTATAAATGCTCTTTGTTCATTCATTTGATGAATATCAACTGATGATAGCGAAACAAACCAAAGCTGGGGAAGTTACATTTTAATTCAACTCAGGATCGAGCAGGAAGTTGCTTTATTTAATGACAGGAGGACAGATTGCACCACTAGGAGGGAAAAGAGATGTTAGCTATAGCACAGGGGGTAAATGAAATGTTTCCCTTGTCTGCTGGTAAGACAGTCTGCACATACAGTTTTGGGATTAATAAAGCCTAATTGCAGACAAATTGTTCTTATTATTCCTCAAAATTCACTCTGCTTTTGGAGATTCTGCTCCACTGATACGCAGTTCTCTAAAATACTTGAAATGGAAGGGTGCAGGATTCTTCTATCAGGCATACAGGTATACTTTTGCAATTTTTCTAGATCTTTTTATGAGTCTCTGTACATAAATGTACATGTCTATTTATATCAGCAGACGTGTGTGTGTTTCTGTGTCTGTGTCTGTGTTTGAGAGCTTGGAAAATACTTTGAGTATTAGTATGTATGCTTGTGTTTTCATACTTTGGAAATAATCTATGATACTTTGTTTTTCTTTCTCTTCACTTCCTTAGTAGTCTCTCGGAAGCGTATTTTCTATGAGACAACCTAAATCATCATCTTCTTCAGGGATTGTGTCTTGTGATGTTTTACATGGTAATTCACTGCAGTCAACCTCCAACTTTATCACAGGAAGTAGGCTGTGTTTCACAATGCTATACATTGCCTTGTATCCATTCAACTCCTTTCTCTATTACTCCAAGTAGCGGAACCATTTTACATTTCCTTTATTCCTGTGGCTTCATTTTCAACTTGAGTTCAGAATCTGTTTTAAAGATTCATATGTAGGTATGCATGTGAATAAGTACCAACAAACTTGACAAGTGGACAGCCAGCTATCTCCATACCTCAACACTTATATCACACAAAAATTGAAAATAAAAAGATAATATGTCCACAGTTAAATAGCTCAATCATTTATACAACTAATGCAGATTTTCCCTGGGACTAGAGCTGTGGCCACAGACCGTGATCAGCGCCTAACAAGGCAGTAAGCTCTTTGTCATGTGATGCAGCAGTGCCTTTAGTCTACGTGATTCCCATTTTACCTGAATGTATCTAACATTTACCCATACAAACGTTGTTCATCCAGAAAATGCAAAATGGTTTTACCTTTGTGCACAAACATGCAGTAAAACGGTACAGTCAAGCAAAGCAGCTCCACAGAGCCTTCACCCACACAGCACACAAAGTACTACATCCTGGAAAGACACACACACTTCCCATGCAGACAAAGAACTGGCATTCTCACAAGCTCCTGAAAGGTGCATACTCCTCCGTTCACAGCTCTGGCAAATGGGTTGCTGCAGACATAGTGTTAAAATCCATTTATTATCTTATGCACACACTTTTCTTTTAAAAATTGCCGTGGAGGGAAAGGGGGCTATTCATGTGTCACTCTCAGGTTTTTTAGTTTTGTGTTGTTGTTTTGTGTTTGGGGTTTTTTTTATTTTTCCTAATTAATTTTTGATTGTTTGCTATTCTTCAAAGGCCAAAATTCAATATGTAAAAATGCTTTTAAAAAGATTAATCAAATTCTAATGTCAAATTCAATAAGCTCAGCTACCACATTCACATCACATAACAATATAAAGAAAAAAGGCAACGTTGTCCCAAATTTCTAATATTTTCAGAGATGCTCGGAGTTGAAAATTAAGGATGGGTTACCGAAGTGCTTAGAAACCAAACTGATATTCAGAAAATGGACCTTACATAATGTTTTTTCAATTCAGTTTATTTATTCTGAATCCTGTAGCCATCACTACACTTTAAACTCCAGGGAACTGAAGGCACAAATGCAGAGTTATTTTTCTTATCTAGTTTGCAGGGAAAAGCTGAATTTCAGGTCCTCATGAAGTAGCATGATTAGTTACTGCAGAACTGTTTCTTCCCATACCTTTGGTGCATGGCAAGCCTGCAGGTATGGCTCAGAGTGAGGGTCTGCTTGAAGGGGGCACCACTAGGAAACACCATCTCCAGTAGGCAAAGCTCCTCTACAGGTTCTCCACAGATGAAAAGATGGCTTCGACAGCTGCAACACAATGAGGACTCCAGCTCTGCTCTAGGGCTGGTAATGTCCCATTCCAGGGATGGTTGGCTGTAGTTCCTTTACAGGTGAAATGATCCATGCAGTCTTAATATGACTACTCAATCCATGCCAGTAAACCTGGGCAAGTAATAAAAAAAAAAAAAAATTCAGAGTGAACTGATAAGTGGTGGAGACTGGAGGAAAGGTTTTGATAAAATGGAGATGGATTAATTTGAGGATTTTGCAAATCATTGTTTCATTTTCAGACTTAATGTTTAATGTAAGAAAAAGATTGCTTTTTAAGAAAATATCTAATGTTGAATAATTTTTCCCCCTGTGTTTTCCTTACTAAATTATTTAGGATTAAATTCCCTTCACTTTAGATATTGAAAGATACATGTTGAATCCTAAGCCTATAAACATACTTATCCTGCAATCAGGAGGATTCGTGAATAAAGCAAGTACTCTCTGGCAAAAAAAAAAAAAAAAAAGATGTTATTTTTAAATATCATAGGGCAGGATTCATCTAAGTCAAAATTAGCCTAGAGAAACAAAAACTTTAGATAACTAGTTTAGAAGGTAATGGATTATTCCCTAAAGTTCCCTATTTTTTTCTTCAGTGTCTATAAAGGGAGCCTAGAGTAACCACCTTACTGTCAAACATGGAGCTTTTGAGACATCTATGTTAGCACAGGTGTTTTCCACTCTTCCAAAGTTCCATACTTTGTCCCAATTTTTTTAAGGCATACATGGCAAAATTTAAAGATTGCTTTGTTCCCCCAAATCCTGTTTGTACTATATTTCACTTCAGTCAGAACATTTCCTCTGGTGAGTTCATGTTCTTTTCTGATGCAGTGAAGCATTAAGCATCTGCTTAAGTCAAACCTTGTGAATATTTCTACTCAAACCCAAGAACTATGCTACATAAAGTTTACATTTGTAAGTTCTTTGCTGAATGATGTTTATAGCATGGATCTTATTAAGAAAACAGTTCAGACAGTTCACATGTTAGTTTTGTATGTTTTATTTGGCTCTTGCTCTGATACCAACAACCAAACATGTATAGTTTCTTTATGTGTACTGCTCTTTCTCATAGTGGCTATATAACTATTAAGTTCCCTAAAGCAGGACTAAGATTTTGTTCGAGAATGAAGCATCCAGGCATGAGTTTCGTAAAAAATATTGTGTTAACATTATCAGAAACTGCTTTTATTTTGCTCTCTCTGTATAAATGATACATTTAATTTCGATGTTCTTAGTTCTGAGGAGTAGGAAAACAATAAGATGTGAATTACTGTGTGGTGGTACTGTAATTGAATTAATGTTTTACCATAAAAGAATCTCCACCAGTCATTTGAGGCTGTCCTTTATGTACATTCCTTCAACACTTTTGCAGACTATTTACATGAAATAATCAACATTCCAGAATTATGTTCAATCTTCAAGAAACTGCTATTTCCATACCAGTGTACTTGAGCTTAGGTAGCAAAAGCCCCACCTCCCCTTCTACTTTTGATTTTGGTGTCCTAATAGCAGATGACTTGATAAAGAATTGTACAGAGAAAGATCAGTTATTGTGGAGAATCCATACTATAAAAGTTGGATTGTTTAAGAGAACACAGACTAGGGCTGAATAATTATGCAAAAGATAAATCATCTAGCCATGTAATTAATTTGGAATTACAATGACAATAAAGGTACAGTTAAATTCTTATTGATACGTTAAAATTGTGATAAATGTTAATATATTTAATTGGTATTTAACAAGATAGCTGTAGCAAGTTAATTAGATATCCATTTACATACTTCATAAGTGTCAGCATTTTTAACAATTAAGCTGACATCTAGAATACAGTTCAGCCTTGAGTATTCCTGGATACAACAGGTATAATAATTAGCACTAGCTTCATTTTCCCTCAGATCCTTATAAAATGGTCAGGATGAAATTAGTTAGAGGGAAATTTCCTTTCCCCTTCCCCTTCCCCACATTAATTATCAGGCCTTAATAAATATAAAGTACTTGGTCCATAGCTCTCACAAACTAGACAAACTAGACACTAATAGCTCCTGCATAATTTTGATGTCAATATCCCTGTGCCTCCCCTTCACATCTGTAAATGATTGATAATATTCCAGCTGACGGTTTACGAAGAAAAGATAACCATGTTCACCATGACTACAACATACCATGGTAAATTTCTGAACTGGCGATGCTAGAAAGTACAGAGAAATTAAACCCAGAAACTCTAAGCCTTTAACTAACTACCACACATAAAAAGCAAGAATGTAAAAAGTTATGCCTAAGAACTTGAGTCACTTTAAAAAGTCAGCAAGCAGAAAATGTCAAAACAGTTTGTCAAATAAGTTTATAACACTTTTTCATTTTCAAGAGTATCTTAATCATAAGCATGCATAAAAATGGCTATGAAGATAAGTAGATCTTCTTTTTTTTTTTCTCCTCCCTTTATTTTTTCTCCCAGACACTAAGATAAAAGGAGACTGCCAAGGTTTTTAAAGATATCATTAAACAAAGAGTGATGATGGTTCTCTTAGATTTCCTTTGAAGAACATATTATATAATGCTTGAATTACAATGAGAGAGATAGAGACACTTGGATGGGAAGAGTGGGAGATCGCACAGGAGACAAGAAATAGAGGAAGGTTAAGATGGCTGAAAATTCTCAATTAGTCCCAAGCATTCTTATCTGATTTAGTCTCATGTGACCTATTTGGAGATTGTTTCCTACCAGAGATGCTCACTATCATGGGCAGGATTTCCAGATCTATTTGAGATTTTAGTGAAAAGGTGTCTAAAAGTGTTAAAATGGTATAATGAAAACACGCAAAGTAATGGTCTGCATGTTTCCAGAAAGAAAGCTCTTTTATTTATTCTGATATTTTACCTAAAACAATCACAGCATGCTTTCACTATGTTTGTCTGGGAAGACACTGCTCTCCCACCCACAAGAGCGCACTGGGCTCCTTTATAGAGTCTCCGGGAGCTGGACTCTTGTTCTGCTTGGCTAGCAGTTAATGCTGAGTAGCACTGAGGAACAGGGGATTAAATGGTTTGTTTTGGGATGCAGGAGACTTACCCAAATTCTTCACTAAAGCCCACACATTTTCTAGTAAGAACTTCAGTGGTTTCCAATGGTTTTAGCACATGGAATACCTTGGACCTATTTGGCAAACAAAAGCAAGAGTACATGATTTATTCTAGTAGTAAGACAAAGTACCGCACATATAAACCAAACAGACTATATTAATAAAAAGTATTTATCTCAATAGTACTTTCAAACACAAAGGAAATTACAAGATTCTTCTGAAAGTTTCCCAAGATTAGTTCAGTTTTGCAAGTATTTCTAAACTCAGATAAACAAAATTCAACAATGGCAACACTCTGGCCATTAGTATGTTGACTATGTCCTTTTTTTTTCTTCTTTCTCAGTCGGGTTTTAGTCCTTAGTGGCTCACTGGCCATTCAACGCGTCACTCTAGAAAGCTTTCAACACATATACAAGTCCCAGATTTATAAGACTTTACCCAATATTTCCTGTATATTTTCCCACTCTTAAGTTTACTCAAACAAAATGATGACCAAATTTGTACTTGGAATGTTTACTACATCCTTCTTCTACCAAACATTTTGAGCCCAAAAATTTTAGCAACTAAGCACCATTTTTTCAACTAGCTGTGCTGTAATGATGCCAAACATGTTGACTTCTGTTAATCTTTCTTTAATTTTTCCTTCAGGTTCATAAAAATTCAGTATGTACTTTACAATATTTCTCTAGATTCTAAGTATCATTTGGATATCAGAGAAATTATAGAAATTGTTATTAGTGTTCTAGAAAGTAAAACAAATTCTACTTCCTTCTGAAAATCTATAAATCTGAAGAAGAAGTAATTTGCTATTTGGCTACTGATATGCATGGAATTAGTCCAAATTAAAGCCAAAGTAATTGAAAGTAGAACTGTCCTTTAAAACACATTCAAAGAACTGTCCTTTAAAACACATTCAAAGTAATCAAGGAGTAAATGTACTAATTTGGATTATTTTTGTGAATTACTGTACTAGTTATATTTTCTTAGTCAAAGTGAAAAACAGTAAAATCAGTAAAAACCTAAATATGCACTTTTTTTCATAAGAAACACTTAAAAGCATCTAGGATAAAAAGAATTGTGTATGGTCACTAAAAATCATCAGTACATATTTACAAAAAAAGAAATAAATTATGTGGACACTGCAATTAATAACCAATTAATAAGAGTGTCATAGACATACACATCTGACCTTTGTAATCTATGGTCCCACTTCAAAAGAGCTGTGATGAGTGCAAATATCAATTAGACAATAATCTGCATGAGGACAGGACATTTTCAGCCCCATATTTTTCAGGTAGACCTGGTGCCGTGCTACGATCCTGTTACCTGAACAAGTCTAACACTTGCTGGTGGGCAAGTATTGGAACTTGAATGTAAATATGCTTCAATGTAGTCAGATGTATTTTTTTACTATTTTGGAAGTAATTTGCTATTGAAAATTTTATACAGCACAAAATTGTGATTTCACGCATTTAAAAATAAATAAATAGATAGGTAAGCAAGTTAATTAATAAAAGGCATATCTATAGACCAGTATATATATTTGGTCTTTTCAGACAATAGACCCTCATGATATTGTCATGGAGTTGATGTTTGGGTTATCCATATATTTCTCTGTACTTTAGGAACACTTGGTACATTCAGTTATTGGGTTTTCTGTAAATTCAGAAGACAATAAGAAAAAGAGGAGATAACCTGTATAAAGAGTACAGTTTGTGCATGCCTCCTGAGCTTAAATGTCATGAGAACTAACATACCTTTGGAATCAAGTCTGGGATCTTGAAAGGTTTTAAGATTTTCCTATCCATTACTCTGGACCTGCATGGTGACTGCACTCTGTAAGAGTGTTTAGAAATGTACTGATTTGCTATACAGGAAGGAAAACTCTAGTGTTTAGTAGCCTGCATCTGTGTGGACTGATGGAAGTTGAATAATGCAGTTGAAATTTGACTGCTACCTTCCAAACTTGAGTTTTGGTTGACTCTCTTGACTACCTTATAGCTGCAATTGTCCAATAGACTCAGAAGCCAGGGAAGAATTTGGCAGATGTACACAGGATAATGATTCCAAAGACTTCCTCTGATTGTAAATATGAAGAATCAACTTTTCTTTTTCCCTGGTTAGGTGTTAAAGAGCAGACATTATACTTTCCTGAGGTACTTATTTAGGGCATTTACTGAATCTAAATCCTTAACATATTTACACTGACTTTGAGAAAATTATTCTTTAAAAAGATTGCTTCTATACTTAGTTTTCTGTTAGCCTGTGTGATAGAAAAAAAGAGATTCACATTACAGTCCAGGTGCTATAGGCTTTCTCTCTAATCAGTGCAGAAAGATCAGCATTTTAAGAGAGTGAGCTACATTTTGAGGAAGCAGATTCACCTGCTAGGGTGCTTCACTCTGCTAACAGTACAGGGAGTTAATAACTAATCAACATACTAGTTGAGTTTTTTCACCTAGAGGAGTGAAGTGAGAATGGATGAGCCCAGCCTAGAAACCAGAAGACTCAAGGCTTCTCAAGAGCTTATGCTAACAAAAGTTTCTGACTCTATTTCAGTTTTCCAGGTTCATGGCCCACAGGTGTAGGTAAAAACAAATATTATAATTTACAATTGTTTTAGCTTTTTTCCTAAATAATGTTTACACCTCTTCAGAATTCTCTCAGTCAGCTTGTTAAGCTTGTCAGGATTCAGAAGGATCATTGCTGAGGGCTGGCTGAAAGAAGCATTCAAACTTCTAGGAGATTTCAGATACTGCTGAAATTAGCCTGGGCTCTGAAGTGGTATGGTTATCATAAAAGTTTTCTGTAAATACCTTTTTGCTCTCAGGTAGCAAGCAATAGCTGCACAGAAATATTGAGGAAGTTTTCTCTGAACATATTATTCTAGAAAAGACCTTTCATTTTTTATTTGGTGACTTATATGTTGGAGAAACCTTGTTTTCTTCAAACAAGGTCCCTTAATCATTTTTATGCAACTTCTGTGTTTAGTTTAGAAAAGGTGTTCTTGTGAGAGAAAGTAAAATACCCAGAAGAACTGTTACTCCTGTACAGTTCAACTCAGTTCTTATTCTCCTAATAAATTTATTATTTTCTTGTGACTTGTTTCTAGATTTTTATTTACCATTATTTATTTGCTATTTTATTTACCATTATTTACCATTATTCTATTCACTACATATTAGTAAGTAGCGAGAATCATTCACCTTCCAACTGTAATTGGTGAGTGGATTTTTTGATCTGATGCCATCAGCATAATATGAAACCAGGTGGTATTAAACCAATTAGATTTTTTTAATTGATTTTTGCATTTTATGCAGTAAGGGAAATTCATTGATGTTCATTTTGTAAATGAGGTAACAATGACTTTTGAAACATTGCCAGCTCACAAAACGTGAAGTCAATATCACTTCATTAGCAAATTAATGGGACTGATTTTATAGTAAATAACTAACAACTGTGAAGCTGGCAGATCTGAGTTAGTAGTTATTCAGAGCATCATATTAAGTTCTGAAAGTAAAGGAAAACTTCAAAAATAAATTAGATTTTTTTTTAATCAAGAGTTTTATACAGTCCTTGAGTGTTTAATATTTTTTGCCTTAAAAAGAATTGTGTTACAATTATTTTATGGAGTAAGTATGAAAGTTTATATTCCACTTAGTCTGTGTCTTTAAACACAGGCCTAAATACAATGGAGTGAGAAATCACATTTCAAATTGAAAAAAAAAAAATCATTTCATGTTGCTCAAACAATTTATCTTTACTTTTTTCATGCAGGAAGGAAAAGTTCTTGAAGTAAAACATTCAAATGAACTGTTTGAGCTTTTTTAAGTTGATAAATAATGGTTTTGTTTGAGCTTTTTTCTGTTTGTCTTTTGCAAACAAAGACATTGTTCTCGTTACTTAGTTGGAATTGAAACATTTTGAAATGGCAAGTGGAAACTCCTAGCATTTTTCTTGTTTTCCATCCATTTTTCTAGCTAAAACACTATGAAAAATTCAAAATGAATTTTTGAATTGTTTCAGGCAGATGCATTTTTCACTGAGAAAAGCTTTTGCCTGAAGAGTTTCCCCCAGCTACAGTCCTGAATAATGCATTGCAGGTAGCTTTGCCCATGAGATCACAGAGGCGATTGTAAATTTTACTGATGTTCCTCAGGAAATAATCCCTCTGGAGTTCTCTTCAGAAGGAAATCTCACTTTTGTCCTTAAAAGCTCTGCGTGTTCTGTATCATCTCTATGATCAGCAGCTACACTAGAGAATAACTGAAACAAAGGCTCTGCTCTTTCCAAGTGCTTCTCACCCCTTTTTCAATGAAACAGAACTATTTAGCCTCCAATCCTAACCTAACTCTTGTCCATCCAGCATGATAAGAACTGGATTCTGTTTAACTTCTCCCCTATCAGCATTTGAAAGTAGTCAAAAGAGAGAAAACCTGTGTCAGGACTTTGAAGCAGAACCCATCTTACTGCATTCTTTTAATGTAGTCACTTGTGGAGTAGCAAAACCCTTTTCCTCTCCAAGCCTGGCCCCTTTTATAGCATCTATTACTGTACTTTAACGTAGCACAGTCACTATCTGTGTAATATCATTTAGGTTTTTCATTTGTGTGACCTGTGTCTCCTCTTTATTTCAGTGTCTAACTACAAGTGAAGGCATAATTCAGCTTTTTGATTTTGACTCAAATTTCAAGTGATAGATTTTCTTCTACAGGATTTCTGATATTCTGAAGAAAGTACAAAACTTCTGGAAAACCTAAATGCATTAAAAATACTGTATTTGGATAAGGGTTGCTTTTCTGATTATTCTATATGTCAGTAGAATTGTTTCAGTCAAAAGCAATATTGAAATGCGTGCAGGACTAACATAATTATATCTATTAGAATTTGGAAAAAGGCAAGGTTGTCATTAATATTTTACATTCTTCCATTTATCAATTTTCAGTTCTTAAACATGAAAATATATAGCATATCTAGGTATTCATTCAGTTCCCAGTACCAAACCATCTTACGTGGAGGACCTTTACTACCAGGACCTTAAAAATTATTTCTTGGGCTTTAATTTCATTTAGCAGACTCTAGTAGAACCAATAGGTGAGGTTAACCCTAAAACAAAGATAGAACCCTGATCTCCAGGAGCATTTGGGTTCCTGTCTCAGATCCATGTTGAAGTATTTTCAAGGATATGAGCCTTGAAGAGTATCTTGACTACTCCTAGATAAAGAGGAACATGAAACATATTCTGCTTTATTTAGAAATGGTGCTGTAGAGCTGCACTGTAAGGGTTACTCCAGAAAGTTGATGGGTGATAGGCAGTTCAGGGTTTTCCAGGCGCACCAAGGATATTGACTTTCTGAAGCTGACTAGATGATGTGAGCGGCTTCCAACAATTCAATCTACTCCATTCAGAGCACAGCCAGTTTATAAGGGAATGCAATTTGTACAGGACTGTTTCAGGGTCACTGTGCTACAGTCCTCTTGACACAGCCAAAAGAAAGTCCTGAATAGAGGATGAGAAGTCTGATTGCTGATTAGCTTCAGTGTTATTTCAATCAATTCCCAGAAGGAAGTTAGCAATCTGCCCAGCATCCAACAAAAGATTGCTATTGAAGGGCCATTATGATGGGAACACTCAACTCAGAAAGGTTTGGGTTTTTTTTTTTTTAGCTTTTGATAAATCTGGGTTTTGAGGAGGGTTTTTGTGTTGGCCTTTTTTTGTGGTTTTGGCTTTTTTGTCAGCTACAGTTCTATTTAAGAACTTCGTGATTATAGGACTCTTTTACTGAATTTATGCCTGTGAAGTACCTTTGTTTCATTCATACTTACTACAGCCAAGCTGCATGGATTATTTAAAACTAAATACTCAAAGGAATTTTCTCAGAGGCAGTCCTCCTCCCACAGATAAAGTGCTGCTAAATTCAATTGCTTAATGAACATGTTATGATTTCTTTTGAAGCTAAAAAGATCAAAAGGGTATTATATCCATTTTCATAATAACACAAAATATCCTTAAGTGGACCTACCTTGAACAGTCCAGGTGTTCGTCACCATCTAAATACACAAAGAAACAAAAGCTTCCTTCACTGTGATTCAAAAGTAAACCTTTTGTTTTAACATGAAAAAATTAATTAAAGAAGAATGGAATAACCATTAGACTATTAATATGAAATATATTGATAGGAAAAGGGTAATGTTTTTAAATTCAAGGAAGATCAATTTAGATTAAATATAAGAAAGAAGTCTTTTGTGATGAGGGCAATGAAACACTGGAACAAGTTTCCCAAAGAAGTGGTCAATGACCCATTCCTGGAATCATTCAAGGTCAGGTTAGACAGGGCATCCTAATCTAGTTTAAAATGTACCTGCTTATTGCAGTGAGTTGAGCGAGGTGACCTTTAATGGTCCCTTCCAACCCAAACCATTCTATGATTCTATGAACATGGCAGAGGAAGCAAGTATCCTGATTTTCTGTTTATTGTTTAGGAAAATATTTAATATTTTAATCTTGCTTTTATCTCCCAGAACAGCAGAGAGCTATTACCTTCCTTCCTAGGAGTGTGAGGAAGATTAACACATTAGTACATCAATACACAGAGGCATTCAGATACTGTGGCAATATAAGAAATATAAATAATCTAAATGATTACAAGTATTTACAACTTCAAAAGTATAAAGAAACCTAAGAATGCAGATATATTCAGTGTGTGCATAATCTTAAATGTGTTAGCTTGTACAGTTCTGTGTTCATTTCCTCCTAGTTGCTATTGGATCAGATTAACACATTCCAGAAGTAGAAAGCTGACCTTTCTAATTAGTGTTGCAGACCTGGCATGATGGTATCTGAATATCTATCACACTGGTAATGAATCTTAAATCACTGCTGGTATTGTAGACCCCCAGCTGAAACACAGCAAACTATTTCATCAATGATGTCCATAGCAACTTTAAGATGTGTAACAGCTCTGAGCTACAAAAAAATTTCCAGTATCATTTTTGCTAGTACAGGGAGTAACACTAACTTGAAAATATGTAAGTAAATTATATTAAGCCAGAAACTGCTCTTTTTCTGTTTCTTCTCTGTTTCTATTTTTATTGCATTTAGACACAAAAATACATGGTCAAACAAGGAGAGTCAAGAGTATGCTACATGGGGGAAAAGGGGTTTAAGGAGAGCTGCAGTATAAGTATTAATGTAATACAGAAGAGTTATAGTCATAATTAAGTATCATGGGGGATAAATACCATCACTGAACCTTACTGCCTGTCAAAGCTAGTAATCAGAAAGAAGTGGTTGTCTGGGTGTGGCTGCAGACTCTGCAGAGACTTAGCCAACTCTAGGTATGGTCAGAAGTGACATTTGGGGGCTAAGCTTGATGAGATTTTAATCACATCCAAAACCAAGCAAGTTTTGAGCATCTAAATGATGGACTCGGGTGTCCAGAATGGCTGGTAACCCTTAGGTGTATTCTCTGTTTCTGTTCATGCCATTGCACACATTAATTGACACTTGAGCTCTATCTGGAGCTTTCTGGGGGAAATTGAAGTACAGTTACAATAGTTACAACAGTTTCACTGGTACTTCATCCTATTAACAATACTACTATGACTATGCTAGTCTAGCAACAAAAATCTTTCTGTTTCAGTTTTTTCACCTGTCATATAAAGTTTTACTGTAAGATCATACTGAAGTTTGTGTCATTAATGTCTGCACAGTCTAGTTAGATGCTAAGAATAAAAGCACTAAAACTGTTCCAGAAATTTATATTGCATATAAAAAAATTGTACTGTAAACAATTTACAAATAGTCTTACACACTGTTATGGTAAAAGTGTTACTTAACAGCCGCATTTAACAGCTAAATGTTAGCTAGCGAGAAAATGTCTCCCTGAGCCTTGCACTTGGGTTTGTGACAAACCAACACAATGCAGATATCAAAGTTGTGGGATCTCTGGTTGCAGATGAAAGAGGGTTTGGACGTGTGTATATGTGTGTGTGTGAGTGGGTGGGTTTGTGAGTGTTCAGAGACATTTTCCATTCTACAGCTTTGCATTCTTAATACTTCTTCATCCGTAACTGCCAGAATTCTACATATCAGGAGCATTATGAACAAGTCAGCAAATGAGAAGACAAAAGCTTTTCTTTGTTGTTAGTTCAGTTGAGTTATTCCACTACAGGTAAAGGATTTTGGAAGGTATTGAAATTTAATTGTGAATTATGCAGAAAATTATGTGAATATAAGAATAAAACCACAATTGAAAGTACAGTCGAGTAGTATGCTCAAACTGTTTGAACATCACAGAATCTGTTTATTTATTGTCATTTTTGGTCAAATGTTTGATAGTTTATGAAACAGGAAACCACTACAGTGACTTTGGATTATGCACTTGTATTGGAAAAGGATGTGTCATAGGCAAGGGTTCAGGGGAGCGAGAGTTGCGTCTTCTGTATTTTGCTGTTTCTGATTACACTTACAATTATGCCACCACAAAATTAAAATACTCGGACTCTTCATTATAATTATTCATTAGCACATGACTCTGGGGTGTGACTATTGCTTTCGGAGGAAGAACTTTTGAAACAAGGGAGTTTCACACAGGAGGAAGTGAACAACTGTGCTGCTGTCTAGAACTGAGAACTAGAAAAGACTGTCGTGGGTTGACCTTGGCTGGATACCAGGTACCCATTAAAGCTAATCTCTCATTCTCCCTTTTCAACTAGACAGAGGAGAGAGAAAAAAACAGCTAAGGATTCATGAGTTGAGGTAAGAGCTGGGAGAGGTCAGTTACTGATTACCTTCATGGCAAAACAGACTCAAAGTGGGGATAGTACTTAAATTTATTACTAACACAATAAAAACCAAAGAGTGAGAAATAAAACAATCTTAAAAAACGCCTTCCCCCCCCATCCCTCCTTCCTTCCATGTTCTCCCTCCTCCACTCCAGCGGTTCAGGGGGATGGAGAATGGCAGTTATGGACAATAGTTGTTTCTGCCACTGCTCAGAGAAAGGAATCCTTCCACTGCTCCCTTGGGGTCCCTCTGCAGAAAGACCTGGACAGACTCAGTCACTGGGCTAAGGACAACTCTGTGAGGTTCAATAAGGCCAAGTGCCAGGTCCTGCAGTTGACAACCCCATGCAGTGATACAGGCTGGGGGAGGAGTGGCTGGAGAGCTGTTCAGCAGAAAGGGACTTGGGGGTGCTGGTTGACAGCTGGCTCAATATGAGCCAACAGTGTGCCCAGGTGGCCAAGAAGGCCAATGGCATCCTGGCCTGTATCAAGAATAGTGTAGCCAGCAGGAACAGGGAAGTGATCATTCCCCTGTAATCAGCACTGGTGAGGCTGCACCCCAGGTACTGCACTCAGTTCTGGGCCCTGCACTTTAAAAGACATTGAGGTGCTGGAGTGTGTCCAGAAGGGCAACAAGGCTTGTGAAGGGGCTAGAAAACATGTCTCATGAGGAACAGCTGAGGGAGTTGGGTTTGTATAATCTCGAGAAGGCTCAGGGGGGACCTCACCACTCTCTGCAGCTACTTGAAAGGAGGTTGTGGTGAGGTGGGGACCAGTCTCTTCTACTGTGCCTGCAGTGAGGGGACTAGAGGAAATGGCCTTAAACTGAGAGAGGAGAGATTCAGATTAGATATTACAAAAGAATCTTTCACTGTTAGGGTGGCCAGGCACTGAAATAGGTTGCCCAGGGAGGGCAGTATCCCCAGAGGTGTCTAAGAGGCATCTGGACCTGGTACAGGATGTTACAGGGGTAGTGCTGGCTTGGCAGTTGGACTGGATGATCTTGATGGTTTTATGATTCTATGATTTCATAGAAGCATAACTGCAAGCATAACACACAGAAGAGTGAAAGCTAGGCAATCAGAAAGGCTTAGCAGAATAAAAAAGTGAAAAGACAAAGGTGAGAGAAAGCAAAACATGGGACTTGTCTGGGTTGACATCTGGCAGGGAAGTTTACAGCTGGTTTATTTCTTCTGTGTTTGTGGAAACTGTATTTTATATGTCCTTTGAAAATAAATAGAATGATACCAGACATATCCCTGCCTCCATCATCACTCTATTCTGCTGCAATAACCAGTCTGCAAGATATCTACTGTTGTTTAGCCATTCAGTCAAAAGGGCAAACAAATTTCATGCAGACTGGTTATCTATTATAAATGCTTCATGCTCTAGTTTAATTCATGCAAATAACAAGGATTCCAACGTTTTAAAAACTTGAATAAGAATATTTTAAATAAAAATATTTTATTAATGAGAGTAATCAAATCTTACTATAATATAAATGAACAACTATATCAGACATTTCCCCATGTTTTGCTATTGAAACTTCAGTAATAAAGCAAATTTGCCAACATTATACATTACTACACTATCCCGTTTGACAGAAAGTCAATATATAGATGACCAGATGGCTTGCTTTATCTCATACCTGACAGGTATGTATGGACACTTATAGTTAAGGGAAAAATGATCAGCAGCCATTGAGAAACCATTATGTCTGTCAATGTTTTTTTAATTGCTGAAAATGGGGATGGGAGCATTGGGTTGCCACCACTAATAAATCAATGTCTTTCCCGTTTTCTTTTTCTTTGTGTCTCTATGTAGAAAACCCGTGGTGTAACTAGAAAGCACCTGCTCGGATTTGGATGTATCATCCACAGTATCAATAAAGCTGAGGAAAATGTAGTTTTGTACATTTTCTGAACTCATTTCTGAGACAGTGACTTTGCTATTATAGCCTTCTCATCCATGAGATGTATATAAAAAAAATTATGAATACTCACAGAGATGGGACAAGACATTAAATTATATCTAAATACATAGTTCACTTTCTGGAAAACAAACCATTTGCATCCCTATGCATACCTTTAGTTTAAGTAAAGGAAAAAATATTAGGTATCTTTTGATCTAGTTTTAAGGAAAGAAACACAGATTTTACTTTGTTTGTTTCAATTCGGTTTTTTTAAATATACACTTACTAAAATTTGTTGAGATTAGCCATGACGATCTGGATCTTCATAATGTGTATTCAAGTAATTTCAAATAATTTGGGATGTCAAATGTTATTCCTTAGTATAATTTGTTTTTCAGGTATTAAAATCTTTAATTAATCTTGCAAGAAAGCAAAAGCACATTCCATGTAATTTAAGTGACAAATTGCACACCTTATGCAGTACTATCTGAGGCATGTATTTAATAAATAACAGTCAATCCAGAAACACAGTGAATATTCAGGAATTAAAAATGCATTGAAAATAATTATTTTTGAATAATTCATAAACAAAAATGAGAAAAACAGAATACAAATGTAATTTGTGTTATTTCAGACAGATCAATGTGCTAAATGGGAAAAATTAAAAGCCAGATCTGGGAACTACCATGAGACTGTAACAGGACTCTGTATCAACAATTTACTTCAATATAACTGAGTTAAGGATCATCCAAATGGTTCAGACTCAACTACAGTGTGAACAAAACCACCACTTGGAGAATCATAGAATACGATGAGTTGGAAGGGACCCACAAGGATCATCAAGTTCAAACCTTTACCCTGTACAAGACCATCTCCAAGAGTCACACTATGTGCCTGAGAGTATCATCCAAACACTCTCTGTCAGGCTTGGTGCTGTGACCACTTACCTGGGGAACCTGTTCCAGCACCCAATCACTCTCCGGGTGAAGAACCTTTTTCCAGTTTAAACGTCCCTTGACACAGCTTCAGGCTGTTCCCGTCACTGGTCACCACAGATCAGTGTCTGCCCCTCCTATTCCCATCATGAGAAGTTGTAGACTGCAGTGAGGTCTCCCCTTGGCCTCCCCTCAGTCTCTTCTTCTCCAAGATGAACGAACCCAGCAACCTCAGCCTGTCCTCACACGACTTCCCCTCAAGACTGTTTACCACCTTTGATGTCCCTCCTTTGGACACTCTCTAGTAGCTTTATATCTTTCTTCTATTGTGGTGACCAAAACTGCCACAATATTCAAGGTGAGGCCACACCAGTGCAGAGCAGAGCAGGACAATCCCCTCCCTCGACCGGCTGGCGATGCTTTGCCCGATGCCCCCCAGGACACGGTTGGCCCTCCTGGCTGCCACAGCACTGCTGACTCTGTTATGGGTTTACTTGTTCTAAAAAACTAAACACGGAATTTCTTCCCTTCTCCCTGCCCCACTGCGTGGGGGTGTGTGAATGGACAGGCTGGTTTTGCCTTGGGTATTTTGAGTTACACGAAAGAACTGGCCACTAACTTGACATTCCAGGCTGATAGCCTTGGGAGGGACCAGGAGACTCTTTTCTTTGTTGTTTTTGTTTTTTTTTCCCTCTCCATTTCGTGGTTGCAAGGACGAGGGAAGGTGTGCATTGCAAAAATCTGGGAGGCTGCTTTGTTCTCAGCCTGACTGCCTAGCTGGTTGGCACGCTGTTTTTCTGCCCCCACCCCGCCCAGGGTGGACCAGCTTGGACTTCATCGGAGAGGAACTATTTTTTGGTAAGAGAGTCACCTTTGGTTTTCCTCCCCTGGCTCCCGTGGTTTTGGCAGCGGATTTTTTTTTTGTGAACCTCAGCAAGGAAAGGGGAAGTCACACGGCCAGCAGCAGACAACATGAGTCCCTTTTGGGAAAAGCCCTTCCTTCTTCTTTTTCCCTGTACCAGAGAGGAGGAGGGAAGGGCTCCATTTCAGCCCCCCCAGCACACCAGGGGCCTCCACGTGGTGACTGCCAGAGCCCAACAGCGCCTCCTGTCGTCCAACACCGAGCACTGCAGGTTCTGCACCTCCAGCGATCCAACAGCGCCCCCTGATGACTGTGGTTAGAATTGCACCAAAAAGTACAAACTGAACTGTTTACTTTTAATTGAAAGAGATTTTTGGGTACAAGATTATTGTTCGGTTGGGGTTTTATGTTCTTTTGTTGTTCTGCCAATACATATATATCCTTTAATATAGGGGCTGTTATTTTTCCTTTCTCCACACTTTCTCAATTGGAGCCTCTTAATTTCAGATTTACAATTTCTTAGAGGGAGGAGTTTTGGTCTTTCTCATAACTCATCTTCCTTAGCAAAACAATTCTGTCTCATCAAACTTGAGACAGACTCATATTCAACTTGCCATCGACCTGGACCCCCAGGTCCCTTTCCGTGGCACTGCTTTCCAGCATCTCATTCCCCAGTCTGTACCTTGTCCTGCCCCAGGTGCAGAATCTGGCACTTTCCCTTGTTAAACTTCATGTGTTTGGTGATTGCCCAATCCTCTAATTTGTCAAGGTCTCTCTGCAAAGTCTCCTTGCTTTCAAGGCAGTCAATAGCTCCTGAGTTTTATGGATGAAGACTCAAGATCAAAGTTAAAAAGTGTACACATAAACACTCAATATGTTTTTAAACTAATTTTTTTTTGTGCACAGTAGTATATGTCACTTTCTGTGTGACAAGTTCTATTGATTTTGGGGCATATTTCTGACAGTTCAGCTCTAAATCTCTATTTGAACTCCCAGACACTTCATAATCTGCCACCAAAAAATCCCTGAATACAAATATTTTTATATAAGCAATCTTCAGTGTGGTAGGAGAGTTGAGACAGGACAGTCCTCTGCTGCTTTTACTGTGCAAGGTTCTTGACAATTCCATGTCTCTGTGTCACCAGGAAGGTCATACCCAGTCACAGACTACAGTCTGCTGAATGTGTAAGCAGTCCTGGAAAAAGAAAATGAGATTTTTTAAAGGTAATGATATTGGAGTCAGGTTTTTGGACTTCAGAGAGAAGCAGTTTAGGCATAAGTCATCATTTTTGAAAAGGATTAAATAGGAAAAAAAATACATTTCTGGCATCAGAGCTCTTATACAAATCAGCAGTGTAGTTGTAACTAATACTTCTAAGGGCCTTGGAAAGAAAAGCAACACTTAAAAATCACTGCATAAAAATAATACTTAGATATTAGTAACTATGAGATATTAGGCAACTTGAGTGAAGAACACAGACGCTTCCCCCAGCCCTCCTTGCAAGTACTATATTTTAAAGCTATAGTTTCCTGTTATATCGAGAATAGAATATAGTTGTATACTCCAGTTCAGAGCTGTCAGTAATAATCGCTCAAGAATACTACAACCAGCAGGGTGGAAGCCTGTTCAGTGTCTTGGTTTTCTGTCCACAACCTCCAAGGAATGGTATATAGGGGTACTGTGGTCAGAGGCACTCACAGCCTCAGTTCCACAGCTGTCTGCTTTGCATATACTGAAAACCAAACTGTAGTATGTGTTCAGACGACCTACACCAATCTATTCCTTCCCCTTCCCAACCTGGCGTGCTCAGCACCCGCTGCACTCTTGCTTTCGGTATAGTATTTTTCCATGATAAAGCACTTGAAAAGCAGAAAGTTATGTGCTGCTCTTACAAGCATTCATGTTGTTATTCTGCAAGTATCAGAAGGTTTGCCTTAAAGATGCTTCAAGGTCCAATGGATAAGTGAATATAATATATAATTCAAACTCGAGGAACAATTAGGGAGGTAAAATGTAGCTACTTATAGGATAACCTAGTGGTTAACCCATTACTATTAAGATAAATGTATTGTGATCTTTTAAAACTGTACACTAAGTCATCTTTTTTTTTTCTTCTCAAGCTATATGGGACAGTTCTCTGAGAAAAATGCAAATGAAATATGGAACACTTACATGAAAACAGAATATAATAAACTTAGGGAGATCCTTTGTCTAATAACTCTTTTGTTCTTATTTCCTATTATTGATGTCATTCGAGTGTTTATCATGGTTTACATTGTTGCTTTGTTTTCAGAAAGACCCAGCATCTTTGACAGGTCAGTAAAGACATTCATGTCTTTGAAGATGTTAATAGCTTTAAAATTATATAGAGGTAGTTTTCTGTTTCTGTTTCAGCAAATTCAAACTATCTTTTCTGTCATTAATCATTATGTTCATAAGTGATACTTGAAAAGTATTTAAGATTTCCTCTAGGAAATGTTTATGTAGCTTTACTGCATGACCATGTCAAGTCACCAGAAGCATTAAAAACTTTCCTTTTGTATGACCTTTTCATATACACAACCGAGAATCCATTTTTTGTGTAACACATGACAACTCAGGTCAACTTTCATGCGTTTCATAAGTCTTACAGTCTAAAATTATCTCAGTCAGCATACTTTTTCCTGACAGCTGAAGGAAATGACTAGGCACTCAATTCAGTGCAAACATTACATATTATTATTTTAATTCTCACCACAGCCACAGTAAACAGTAATCAGCAGGGATGTAAAAAGCATAGAGTAGAACATCTCTTCTTGATCTGTAAAGGTTTTCTTAATATATCTAATGCTTCTCCCACCATTACTGTGTGCCTTTATGGTTTCCTAGGATTGCGTAAATTTAAGTTAAATTATTCTGTTTCAGTCAAAATGGTTTCAGAATGCAAACACTTTGCTGCAACTGAGAGAGGTTGCTTTTTCTAAACTGATATTTGCAAATTTTGTTCTTTCCTGCCTCTTAATAAACTTTATCTATAACTGACAATTAACCTTCAAAATCCCTCTGGGCTGACATCTTTTTTTCCAATGGCACTGTCTCTGAAAGAGTTAGGAGTTAATTGCACACGAGAAGAAGGAAGAAGGTAAGTGCCCTCTCTATTAGACTATTGAAACCACTAGCTGTGTGAGTAATTAAAACCTCTGATAGCGCACTTTTATTAAGACTGATTCAGTAGAATGTGGCAGAAAGACATTGGGGTAAATGGGATCTTTTTTTCCAGAATTTCACAGGTGGAGCTTGGATAAGGTCACTGACTTTCTCAGTCATTCTCTAGCTGCATGCTGAAATCAGCAGACTTGATTAAAGTCTCTACATAGTTCAAGGCTCCAGCAAAATCAGTAGGATATGTCATAATTTGTTTGAAAAGGTCAAAAGCCAAAAAAAGAAAAAAAAAAAGTGACCAGACTGCAACAATCCATCAGATTGTTGCAGAAGAATATAGTATTGGTAGCCTCTATATTATTTCCAAACATTACAGTCTGTTAAAATAGTGTCAAAGGTTCACTTGTTCTTAAAAACTAAGCAGGGAATTTTTTTCCCTCCCCCCTGCCCCACTGTGTGGAAGGAATGTTGAATGGGCAGGCTGGGTTTGCCTTGGATATTTGACTGACGCAAAAGAACTGGCCAGCAGATTTGACATTTCAGGCTGATGGCCCTGGAAAGTCAGTGGGGAGGGGCGAGGAGTCTTTTTGGTTTTTTTCTTTTTCCTTCTCCTGGGAAATGACACACAGTTTGTTGTTGCCTGAACTGAGACAAGGTGTGGGTTGGAAAAGCTCCGAGGTTGCTTTTGTTCTCAGCCTGGCTGCCTGGCTGGTTTGTTGTTTTTTTTTTCTAGCCCTGGTTTGCCTGCACCCTGTTTGTGCCCCCAGCGCAGACCTGTTTGGACTTCATTGGAGAGGAATTATTTGGGAAGGGGGTCACTTCTCCTTTTCCTCCTCCGCTCCTATGTTTTGGCAGCGGGTTTTTTGTTCACATTGGCAATGGAAGGAGAAGTCACACTGCCAGCCTCAGACAGTGTGAGTCCCCTTTGGGAAGAACCCTTCTTTCTCCTTTTCCCCTTTCCGGTGAGGGGGAGGAAAGGACTCCATTTTTGGCTCCTCCGGGACACCCAGGGGGGCCTCCACGTGGCAACTGCCAGAGCCAAACAGCGCCCCCTACTGACCAACACTGAGCACTGCAGGCTCTGAACCTCCAGAGATCCAACAGTGCCCCTGGCTGATTGTGGTTAGAATTGAGCCAAAAAAGCGCAAACTGAACTGTTTACTTTTTATTGAAGGGGATTTTTGGGTATAAGATTATTGTTCAGTTTTTTCTTTGTTGTTCTGCCAATACACACATATCCTTTAATAAAGGGCTGTTATTTTTCCTTTCTCCACACTTTCTCAATTGGAGCCCCTTAATTTCAGATTTACAATTGCTTAGAGGGAGAAGTATTGGTCTTCCTCATAACTCATCCTCCTTAGCAAAACATTTCTGTCTCACTAAACTGAGACAAATAGCCTGAGCATGTTTTGGTACATCATGTTTTTGCAGGTGCTGGGGTACAACAGTGCTGGTCACATTTTAAACATTACCTCTCAAGTGCACAGGAGCAGACAGTTCTCAAATGTAGGAAATCAAGCAGATGAGGCAGAAGGCAGACTTAGCTGAGCAGTGATCTCCTCCTGCAGATATGCCCAGTGGAAGCAAGATCAAGCGACATGAGAAGAAAAAGGAGATTCTGCTTGCTGCCTTAGGGAGAAAATTCGTACAGCTAAAGCTCAGATGGATTTGCATCTGGCCAGAAGTGTGGAAGACAGTAAAAAGAGTTTTTTCAAATACATTAATGGCAGTAGGCAGTATAGACATATCATCGGCCCATTACAGGATGAGGACGGTCACCTCTCAAACAGGGACAGAGACAAAGTAGTGGTGTTTAACACTTTCTTTGCCTCTGTCTTCAACCCAGATGATGGACCAAAGCAGTCTCAGTGCCCTGAGTTGGAGGGCCATGACTGCAAGAATGATCAGCTCTCAGTCAACCCTGAAATTGTGCAGGATCTGCTGCTCCAGCTGGATCCCTACAAAGCTATGGGGCCTAATGGGATTAATCCCAGAATCCTCAAAGAGCTGCTGATGTCATTGAAAAACCTCTCTCAATGATTCTTGAGTGGTCTTGAGAACCTGGACAGGTCCCAGTGGACTGGAAGCTGGCGAATATTGTCCCAATTTTAAGGAAGTGCAAGAAGGAGAACCCCAGAAACTACAGGCCTGAGAATCTCACTTCAGTGTCTGGTAAAGTTACAGAGAAGATTATTCTGGGGAGTACTGAAAAACACCTGAAAGACAATGCACTCACTGGTTCACAGCCAGCATGGCTTCATGAGAGGCAAGTCCTGCTTAGCAAACCTGTTTATCAAGGGAAGACAGATGATGTAATCCTTTTGGATTTCACTAAAGCTTTTGACATTGTCTCTCACAGGATCCTTCTGGAAAAAATGTCCAGCACACAGATGGATAAACACATCATTTGGTGGGTGAGTAATTGGCTCACAGGTTGAGCACAGAGGGTAACAGTGAATGGGGTGACATCAGACCGGTGACTTGTCACCAGTGGGGTTGCACAGGGCTCCATCTTGGGCTCTGTGCTCTTTGACATCTTCATAAATGATTTGACGCAGGACTGGAAGGGATACTAAGCAAGTTTGTGGGTGACACAAAACTGAGAGGAGTTGTTGACACCCTTGAAGGCAGGGAGGCCCTGCAGAGAGACCTTGACAAATTGGAGGGCTGGGCAATCACCAACCATATGAAGTTAAATAAGAGAAAGTGCCAGATTCTGCACCTGGAATGAGGCAAACCCAAATGTATGTGCAGACTGGAGAAGTAGTGCCACAGAAAAGGACCTGGGGGTCCTGATCACCAATAAGTTGAATATGAGTCAGCAGTGCCCTGGCAGCCAGGAGGGCCAACCGTGTCCTGGGGGACATCAGGCAAAGCATCACCAGCTGGTCAAGGGAGGGGATTGTCCCGCTCTGCTCTGCACTAGGGAGGCCTCACCTTGAATATTGTGGCAGTTTTGGTCACCACAATAGAAGAAAGATACAAAGTTACTAGACACCATCCAAAGGAGGGCAATGAAGGTGATGAAGGGCCTTGAGGGGAAGCTGTATGAGGAGTAGCTGAGATCATTTGGTCTGTTCATCCTGGAGAAGAGGAGACTGAGGGAAGACCTCATTGTATTCTACAACTTCCTTGTGAGGGGAAGAGGAGGGGCAGACACTGATGTCTCGTCTGCGGTGATCAGCGATAGGATCCAAGGGAATGGCCTGAAGTTGTGTCAGGGGAGATAAAGGTTGGATATTAGAAAAAAGTTTTTCACCCAGAGGGTGGTTGGACACTGGAAGACGGTCCCAAGGGAAGTGATCATGGAAGCAAACCTGACAGAGTTTAAGAAGAATTTGAATGATTCTCTCAGGCAAACGGTGTGACTCTTGGGGATAGTCCTGCACTGGGCTAAGAGTTGGACTCGGTGATCCTGTGGGTCCCTTCCAACTCAGCATATTCTGTGATTGTATGATTCTAACCATTCTCTCCGAAGAGAATGGTGATGCGTGACAATGAGCAAGACATTGAGCAAAGGGAGCAAAAGACCCACATGGATGAACGAGGAGCTCCTGTCATTATTCAAGCATAAACAGGAAATACTGATGGCAAAAAAAGGCAAAAAAAAGGGTTAACAATGGTTCAACTGGTGTAGCTTGTCCTGTTTGCTCTGCCTGTTCTGCTAGAAGAACATTTTAGAAGTACTGGTTAATATCATGTTCTGTTCTGCTCACTGGACCAAAGTCCTTATTATAGAAAGAATAGGAGTGGTATACACAAGGTAATAAATTAGGTAAACTAGACGTTTGAATAAGATATAGAAGGCATAGAGCCAGGATTTTGCAAGCTTGAAGAATTCAGGTCACCTAATTGAGGAGGTCAAATTGAGGAAGAAGAAAATCAAACCCCAAAATGAGGAGGAAGGCCAGAACAACCACTACCAAGAGAAGAATCTGGAAAGCACTGCCCCAAGCTCCGCCTGGACTCTGCCCAGACTCTGCCTATTGTCAATAGATGTTGTAACCATATGAATATGTATGTAACCACATATTTAGACTGTATAAATTACACAATACTGCTTCGATGCCTTCGAGCAGGTTTGCCCAGTGCGAGCTGGCTTGCTCCCAGTGTTGAATAAATAAATACCTTTCCTGCTTAAAGATAAAAAAAGTCTCCGAGCAGTTCACATTCTGAGGTTTTTTTGGCTTCAATACACAAGAGGTCCAATCACTTGGAATGAATATAGAGATATTGTCAGAGTACATGGAAATGAGACAAGGAAGGCCAAGGCAAATCTATTCTGTGACAGTTCATTCTTATACATGTATGTGTATATACACAGTTTGTGCATCGTGACTACATAATTTTTCATAGGGAATAGGCAGAGTTCTCCTTCTCCTGACACCCAAGCCTGGAAACAAATATTTCCTGCAAAGATTTAAAGATTTCCATTCAGTGTTGCCATATTGTCAATACAAGACTTTTCTACTCTGGCAAGTAATGATCAAGAATTCTTGTTCTTCTGACTAGACCATTAACAAAATCAAGGAACAAAGACATTGTCCTATTTCAGATAATTGATTCCTGAAGTGGTAAATGATTCCCATATATCACTTGTTTTGTGTAATTGTATTTAACTTCATTAATCAAAGTAAATAGCAAAAAAGGTCCTTCTAGATTTTCTTATTTCTGCGTTGTCCTACCTTTTGTCCTGAAGTACATCTGAGAAGAATGCTGAAGCAGGGCTGAAGCCCTTGAGGAAAAAAGTGACCGGATGTGGGTGAGACTTTTGGAAATCACAGAGAAAAATAAATATGTATTTATGAAAAATAAATAAAAAATCTACCTTGCCTTAGGACATGTACATTTTAACAGTTTGATGGTATCTGGAGCATGAGTCACATTATTTTTTGAGGCCTACCTTTCCTGGCATGACTTCTTGACAAATGCTAGGTTACTAAAATACATATTATTTTTCGAGAGAAAATGACTACACTGCCTTGAGGAAGGCTTTCTAGGTACTTGTCAGCTAATCTGCTTTAACCAGACTATTAGTGATGAACAACTAAGAGTGGAGGAAGAGCAGAACAACATTTACTTTATTCAGGTTCTAACATCAGAAGGAAGTGGTTTTCTACAGTACTCAGAGGAAAGAAACAATTTGCCACTCCAGGAGATTTTCAGACAAGACTCCAGTGACAAGCAAATCAGGGACAGAAGCAATGCAATACTGCTTGATATTAAGGAGGACATCAGCACAACATTGACAACTGCCTGGAAAATCATAAATATGAAGCCTAGAGGCAGTTGGAAAAAAACTAAGACAAATAAAAAAAACCACCCACTCAATGCCCCAGAGGAACTGTGGCAATATTATTAGAAGCCACTCTGTATCTATTATGACAGACATGCAAAGACTAAAATCACTTTTTCTTGGTTACCAATTTAGCTGATTTAATTTCAGTAAATCTTCTCATATCTTGTCTTCACTGATTTTTTTTAGGTGCTTTGTGACCATATTTGCCCTTGGCAAACATGTGGCATAAGAGAGTACACAGATGCTACCTTCTAGAGTAAATAAAACATTGCAGAAACCCTATTGTACCTCTAACAATTTATTGACTTAGTACCTTTTGCATGCATGTGGAAACTGTCCATTCTTGGTTCTGTCAACCCTTTGTAGCCTGGGACACCTGACGCAGAAATAAGGTTTAAGAAGTAAAATGTTCTTGTAGTTACTCCTACAGCAAATCTTGAAAGTATACTTAGCTTGTGGACCTCCATAAATTATAAATGATCTTAATACAGCAGGTAATTGAGAACTCTCTCATATTTGCAGTACAATTAAAGAGTATAAAATAATATATAAAGCATCAGTATTAATGATTATTTTGTTTGCTTGTTTATGGCTGTTTTTTCTATGAAGCAAGAGAAGCAAAAGAAAAGGTATTAAATTATAATTTTGTCAATAATTTTATTAGTTTATTTTGTTGTAACATTTAATAATTTTTCTGAAAAAAGAAGCCAGAGGGAAGAAGTAGTACATGGAGTACCAACGGCTATGTCCTGAGTTCCTGTGTTTAAAGCTGATTTAACTATGTTCTAATATGAAGTGAATGTAGAAAAAAAAGAAATTAAATTCAGCAAGACACTTAAATGTCATTTCACATTGACATATCTGAGAGGGTTTGCTGACTGGCAATGGATGAGCTGAGGCAGCTCAAGTGATGGCTATACCTCTGTCATTGGACCTGTCTGACTTGATGAACTGGTCAAAAGATCAACAGCAGATATGAATTTAGACCTATGGTATTCAGGAAATAATTACCCTGCATTAAGAATAAATGACTTTGATAAGCAAATTAAAACAGTGTTGTTCTAGGCAAATAAGAAAGTCTATTAAAAAAAAAAATCCCAACAAAGCAACAGTTAATGTTTATTAATTAGAACTTTTTTTCAAAAAACTATTATTAATGTACTGTGCAAATTATACCCTGGCCCAATCCCTCAGTTTCACTGTCTGCTTGCTGCATTTAGCCAATGATCCAGCATTATTTATTTCAAGGGCTATCTGTGGTCTTTGATATGTATAGTAAAGATCCTACATGTTAAAACTGTTCTTTTCTCCTTGGCAAGGAATTTGGGGAAGAAACCAGGCTGGTGAAGGGACTTGAGCACAAGTCCTATGAGGAGAGGCTGAGAGAGCTGGGGTTGTTTAGCCTGGAGAAGAGAAGGCTCAGGGGAGACCTCATCGCTCTCTACAACTATCTGAAAGGAGGTTGTAGCCAGGTGGGGGTTGGTCTCTTCTCCCAGGCAACCAGCAGTAAGACAAGAGGGCATGGCCTTAAGCTGTGCCAGGGGAGGTTTAGGTTAGATATTAGAAAGAAATTCTTTACAGAGAGAGTAATCAGCCATTGGGATGGGTTGCCCAGGGAAGTGGTGGATTCTCCATCCCTGGAGGTTTTCAAGATGAGACTGGATGCGGCACTTAGTGCCATAGTCTAGTAACCGCGGTGGTGTTGGATCAAGGGTTGGACTTGATGATCTCCGAGGTCCTTTCCAACCCGTCTGATTCTATGATTCTATGAAAAGGTCACAGACAAAGGGACCTGATTTTTTGAGTCTGTGTCTGAACTTCATACAACTAGTGCTTGGAGCCAGGCAAAACAGTTGATGGTAAACAGGGGAGTAAAGAACACACCAAGCAGAGCCTTGCCTACCTCATTGTTTAGCAATCTGTGGTCTTTCCAACAACATACTTCTCACTCAGCAAAATCCGCCAAAGCATGAATAATCGCTTTACTGTTCCTCCATGTTTTCTCAAAAATGAAGAGACAGACAAACCATTAAGGGCTATGACTATAAAAGAGATACTTCTGAAAGTGGTTGTCGTTATCGTTGTTTTCCCTGAGATGAAGGTGGTTATGCCCTTTGGTCATTTGTATCCTTTTGGCTTCAACTGTAACTACTTGGATAGGCCAAGCTGTACAGCTGGTAATACAACTGACACTACATATCTCTCACTTGATAGCTGCAAGCACATTGACGTGCCTCGCTGAAACACGTTAGAAACTCACCCATGCAGTCAGACAGGCACGTGTGCAACTTTCTTCTGATGACCAACACAACAGAAGGGAATGGGACACCTCTGGTGCTTATGTTTGCGCGTCTGCTTAAGTGCTTGGACAGTTTCAACATAAAGTATGAAGTACTTTTACAAGAGTCAAAGTGAGTTAGGGAAGCAGTGCCAGGACAGTGAAAGACTGATGAAAGTAACAGGAAGAAACATGCTGAAATAAAGAATATCTTGCAATACAATAAATTAGCTTGTAGGGAGATTCTATTTAGGCATGTGTGAAAGAAGTCACTCAAAGACAAATACATATCACCAGAACAGATAAAATGATATGTCTGGCTTTGTAGAAAATAAATTCTGATCTTCAGTTAAAAAGCAAAGCCTTTGTTGCTGCTATTAGCAGCTTGATTCTGCTCATTGTCTTCATAGAAGCTTCAGTCAGGCACTGAGATTTGGGAACAAAAGATACTACCCACCCATTTGTACTCAAATTATTGTACTCGAATAATTGGCCCTGTGATACAGGACACAAAAGTTTCTGTATCTCTGTATTGCATATACCTCTCATAATAAGTAGGCAATTGCTGTAGTTCGTCTGAGGTTTCTGGCTGCATTTTTCCTTGGGGTCATAATTTCTTTAATTCTGTATTTCCTTGAAGTAGTTTTCTTAGGTCATTAATTAGCATACTCTTTGACTTGTTTCCTCCTTGTGATCTTTATCCTATTGCTGTGTATGAATGTGTTTGTGTTTAGTAGCATTTTTGCTCTCTGCTGAGACTCATACTTGTTACTTGGCAGATGAATGCTGGCGTGCAGAATGAATTCTCTGAACTTTTCAGGAGTCCAATTAGCATATGACAGTGGTACAAGGGGTTCCACTCTAGTGAGCCCCCCGAGTCACTCTTCACCGATGTGCAAATGTGCAGGCAGCTTGGCATAATTACAGTTTTGCATAATTATGAATAATTTTTGTTTATGGAGGATTAATGCATGAGATGTTATTACCATATGCAAAGGGTTACCTTTCCAATGGAAAGGAGATAAATGTTTATGAAGGTATGTTGTATGGGTTTGGTAAATATTTGCCAGAAATGAATATGTATAATTCCCAATGTGCAGTGCAGAGAATATTCAGACATACTAATAAGTCTTGGCGACAGTATGGGACTAATGCCATTTCACTTGCTATGAGCTGTAAAGGCAAATCTCATTCACAGAAGGACTTGCTGTTGAAAATACAGATATTGCACAAAAAGCATGAGAAAAATCCTGGTGTAAAGCGGCACATCTCCGTTAGATGATTGTATCTTAGTGAGCTTCCATTTTAATCTCTGTGATTTGGAGAGGAATCCTATCCTCTTCCATTTTAGTTGCTTAGCTGTACTGTAATTAATGATCAGGTGATATGTGAGGGAATTCATAGTGGGGTCTGATTTTCTACACTATCATTAAATCAGGGATTGAAATCAACGCACTGTAATCAGATTGTGTTTTCAGCTGTGCTGATGGCAGTCGTAAAAGACTATTTCGTGAATTCAACTACTCTCCAATGACCTAGTTATTAAATAATTATTTCTCTTGTTGTCTACATCTAAAGTTTATGCATCTTGATGGTTGATCCTTCCAGTACCTAAAGTGGGCCTACAAGACATCTGGAGAGGAACTTTTCACATGGGCATGTAGTGATAGAAAAAGGGGGAATGGTTTCAAACTGAAAAAGAGTAGGTTTAGATTAGATATTAGGAAGAAATTCTTTAGTGTGAGGGTGATGAGGCACTTGAACGGGTTTCCCAGAGAAGTGGTGTGTATCTCATCATTGGAAGTGTTCAAGACCACGTTGGATTGGGCCCTGAGCAATCTGATCTAGTGGATGGCATTCCTGATCATGGAAGTGGGGTTGGAACTAGATGATCTGTAAGGTCCCTTCCAACCTAAGCCTTTCTATAATTCTATAATTTGTCAATCACTTCATTCAGCCCCTGCAGCATTTTTTTTTTCTGCCTAAGGAAACAAAGTTTAGATATCACATAGAAGAAATGTGTTTCTATATTCATTTGTATGACAGTCTTAGCCTCACACAGTTGAATCTGAAGCTTCTTAGTCTATTTTGATTCAGTCTGACACAGGCTGTCAATCCCAGAGTGCTGTTTGCCTATAATTCTTATAATAATGTGTACAGAGAGAAGAGAGCTTCTTAATCCTTACTGCAAGGCAAAAGCTTCTGCGTGACCTCAGCCTTTACTGGACAATAGGGAATCAGTGCAGGGATGTGAAAAATAACAAAATACAGTAAACACCTCAACTGTCAAATAAGTCATACAATCGCACTATCATAAAATGGCTTGGGTTGCAAGGGACCTTAAGGAGCATCCCCCCTGCCATGGGCAGGGACACCCCCAGTAATTGACAGTTTCTATTGTAATCTAGCCCATAAAATGTAGTGATGAAGAATCAGCATCCAAATACAAAACAACATCACAGGGTACTTTTGTGAACAGGTCAAATATTTAACAGAAAAATCAATTGCTATGGTGGTTTTCATTTTTCTTTTTGTCTTTTTAATAATTTCTACAGGTTAGATAACACTTGAGTTAAAGAACATAAAGACTCCAGTGGAGACATAGAAAACTTGAAAGTGGTAGACCACCACTGAAAAGAAAGCCTATATCAATTCAACAGCCTCAAACACTTGTAGAAGAGCTGCACAGGGAACTGCTACAGTTTTAAGTGACATAACACATTCTTTGTAAAATTTTGTGTATGTGAATGTCAGCATATACACATAAACCTAACTGTATTCAGACCAAGGATACATGTTTAATTACTCTTCAGTAAACCTGTTAAGACATTCATGTGTTATATTATTCAAAACTGAGGTCTTGATGTTTTACTACAGTTAAGCATTTTCTAACCTTTTATTAAAATTTTTCCAGGACACTTTCACAGCTACATTGCACAACATTGTTAAAAAATACACTAGAGTATTAAAAGTAATCTAGAGTATTTACTCTCTCAGTTTGTCTGTTCCTACACATTCCTGCAGTCCATGCTTGCCTGACTGGATGAATACCTGTTGATATCAATCTCATGACAGTATGCCATTTCAATAAAACCTTTAAATGCTGGTGATGTCAGCCACACTGTATCAGTATCATATCAGCTGCAGCACAATGGGGTTGTTACAATAAATCTTCAATTCTTCTCTAGCTGAGAAGACTGTTAGTTTGATTAAACCTCATCCACTCTTTCTTACTTCTTCACTGTCTTCAAAGTACCATTTAAAATAGGAAACAGTAGCTGTTTATTGATTCAGTTACCTAGAGTGGAACTTGGAAATGGTACGAAAAGGGTCAGATTTCTTCACCAACATTCTTAACCAAGGCATTTTTGGTGCCTGCACTTACCTCCAATTGTCTCTCTTCCATTATCAACCTTCAGAGTCTACTTTTTCCTATTCATTGAGTCCTTTCAGTGCTGTCATAAGGTGGCAATGGGAAGATTGCCTTTATCTTTTTAAGCATTTATATTGGTTTACATTTTTATCTGTCTTCTTTCACTGAGTATTAAAACAAAATAGAACATGTCATTTGAAAGCTTCCTCTTACATTTCTCCATTTGAAAAATGTCCTTTGCAACACAGAATGTTTGTTATATGGTTGCTGAAAACTAACAGTTTGGGGTTTGTAACAATTGTTCTTATCCCAAATTTGCATTGATGTTTAGCAAACACTTCTTTTGCCACAATAAAAAGTGCTTTCTATTGAATAGCCACAAAGTGTTTTTAACTGAAACAATGTCAAATAACCAAAATAGTTATCTGTCTGAATGTTCTATATTTCTATATTTTTTTCAAGGAAAAATTAAAACTTGCAAGTTAAAAGGACTTTTTTTGTTTTGTTTTGTTTTAAAAAGATAATACTGTTTTGGTTTTAAAAATGTTTCAATATAAATCTCCTGTTTATTTCAGTTAGTCAACAAGAAGTGTCCCAGTGCCAAGGAAATATTTGGATTCCAAAATGCAGGTATACAACATTGATGAAATATAATTTTCGTTTATCTTTTAAAAAAACAGGCAGTGGTGACATGATAAAGCTGAAGCTAGACTTTAGGTCTTTTTCAGAACAATGTTGAGGCCATTAGAATAATTTCATCATCTCAGACCACTAAAATTTAGGAGTGAACCTAAAAAGTCAGCAGTCTAAATTTCATTAACATGGAAGAAACTATCATTTTCTTAAAGCCATAAAATAAACTTCCAAGATCTCATGATCTGCAAGGCTAAGCTTGTGCCTTGCATTAAAGCAACCCAAATGCAGGTAGAAGCAACAGGTAGTGAGCTGAAGGGTATGCTTTAATATGTTTGCCTTCCACTTTCTATGATTAAATTGAGTAATTTTATTTCCAGGACCCACTGACTCTTATTTTAACAGAATTTTAAAAAATCTAACAATGTTCAACAAAATAACAGAAGAAAAGTAAATACAGTAGTTTAGACCAACTGATATAAAATTATTTTTGTTTAACAAAGTTCATGGCTTTCATTGCCTTTCTTACATCCCAGTAAATCTAGGTAAAGTAGGTATTTATGCAGATGTACACAAATAAATTCTATTTAATTTTACCTCAAAGATAAATAAATTACAAGGGTTTCAGATATGGTCTTTTCATCAATTTAAAAAAAAAAAAAAAAAAAAAAAAAAAAAGCCACAGACATAGATAGTTGCTTTAGAAGCTCCATGCATTTTCTTTATAGTCAATATATATCATCAGAAGAAGGGTGAAAGGGCTGGATTTGTTATTTTGGAAGGAACATAAAGAAGAGTCTCTTAGTCAGTTCAAGACAAGCACTGCATTTCCTAGGTTTATTATGGATAAAATCCCTAAATTCTTGTTAAAGTCAATGGGCCTTTGCTGTCATGACTAAATAAATCTGACAGTTAACTGACTTTAAGACAGCAAAATGATTATAAGGTTTAGAGAACCTACAGCATCTCCTCCTATCTCACAGTTAGCAAAACTAATGCATCAGATGTTCAGCATCTTCTTTGTGGAACTAATGACATCCCTCATGATAAGACATAAGACTTCATATTTTCCCTTATTATGATCACAAAAGATAGCACAGCTTTAGAGAAGCAGTATGCCACATCCTTACAATGGATTCGACGACATCTCTCCTCTGAAGTATGTGGAGTAACACTGAATTGGATCCTCTGAGAGCAGCAAACTTTCATTTTAAACATAGTGCCAGACAGTACCTTCCTGGGGAGATTGTTTGTTGTTACTGGGTTCTGGGGCTTTTAGGTTGTTCAGGTTTTTTTACTATGGTAGAATGAAGTCACTCACCTCATTAGAATTTGACTAAGGTCTTCAATCTCTTTCTGAAGACCCTGCAAACAGCTACCAGACCACTGCAGGTTTTGATCATTTTTCCATTGGCTAGAGCAATGACAAAGCAGAAGAAAGTTCATCTGCTTTGCTGCCTCTATGTTTCCACTGACCAGCTTCTACAAAGTTGTTATTGCTAAGTTAATTTGATATTCTGGATCTCCCTATAGCTTGCAAGAGTTGTTATGAAACTTGCAAACTAGCTTTATAAATACAAAGTCAGAAACCCAAAACACATTATGGTTAATAAAAAGTTGTGCCTGACACTCCTTAAGGCCTATGCTAAGAATTTACATTAAAAAGTTGGTTTCTAAAAGAGGGATTTGGGGAAGCTACAGGGGGGTTCCACATTGTTTTTTTTATTTCACTGCAGTTATGTCGCACGGACATTCATTAACACTGCAATCCTATGAGTAAGCAGAGGCCATACATAGTTCAGTAACATTTTGAAAGGCCACAGGTAGGGTGACTTGCTACAAAACTTCGAATGTCCATTTCAGGTTACTTATATTAATCTACAACTCAGTGACACAGTGTTCTTTTTGACACCTGAACTGCTTAAAACCTAGCTCAAGTTAAAAGACAGTGATGTCTTAAGCTATTTATCATAATTTGTGAACCTCCAACCAATACACCATGAACAAGTTTCTCTCTAATAAACAGGTGCTAATTAATTAGTACCTGTCATCTTTATTCCTTTCAAAGCCACTTTAGTGAATTCTAGGAGAAAGAGTAAAAACTCTGTGGGTAAGGAGCCAAAGCATGGCATGCTCAGCCTAGAAGCAAGCTTTCCAGATCAAACTATAAAGTGCACCAAGAAGACTGGTGCTGTAATAATGAATTAAGGTTATGATAGGGACATATACACAAGGGAAGGCAGCATTTTAAGCACACATCTTTTGTTCCCAAGGTATTCAGCTGTGAACTTTTCAAAAGTAACACTGTCTTCAGAATTCTTGAGTTTCTATAGATCCTGTAAAATTTATCTTGAAACCTTTAGAACTGACCTTAAATACAACATAAAGAACTCATAGCACTTGAAAGTAAGATAATATGCATATTACACAACTGTAAATCTCTTTTTGGTGGCCTTTTAGAACATATTTCCTTTTACATTTTTAGTTTTCTTTCCAAGTATAATGAAAGCTATTGTGAAAATTAGAATTTCTTATTTCATCTATCAAACAAAAAATTCCTGGTATTCCCATCCACATCCTCAAAAATTTAAGTTAAATGATTTTGCATCAAGTCCTATTCTGAGCAGAGCTATTGAATGATGACTGCTAAATTCACCATAATCCCTGAATTATAAAAATATGATTTTAGAAAATTTTTACATCACAATTAGGCACATAAAATTTCTCTCAGTAGTCACTTTTGATTCATGCAATTCAAAGCAAATTGAATAAAGAAAAAGAGTTCTTATGCTACAGGTTGGGAAAGAGATAAAGAAAGGCAATGTGACACACTAAACCAGTCACTAAGAAGGCAGGAATAAAACTGTGGTCACCTGGGCAGTAGTCTAGCATCTGTATAAAGATGCTAGATTATTTAAGGACTATCCTTCCTCTCTCTTCCATGTCCATATGCCCACCATAGTTTTCCAGAAAGAAAACCAGCTTTTGTAAAGTCTTGAATCTCCTATTATCTAATCAGGCAAGTCCCTGCTTTGCAGCTTTTGAGACCAGGAATAATCCTATTGGAAATAATAGAGTTTAAAGAGGTGTTGTGAAGGCATATGAAATCCCTATGGAGGACATTGGGAAAACTGTTCTATCATCCTCTTTTGACCTTGTTTTTCAAACAAAACAAGACATTATTTCAGGTTTAAAAGAAGATAATCATGAAACCAGCAAAAAGAATGCTTTACTTGACATAAGTGTTTGCCGCTTAGTACTAAAGAAGTCCTTCCAGATGGAGAGAATGGCTTTCTTTGAAAATGCAGGAGGTAATTTAACAAAATTAGCAAAGCTCATAATGTCTTTGCGAAAAAAAAAAAAAAGTATAATAAGCCAGTTCAAATAAGGATAAATTTCTCAGTTTCAGCAAAATTTATGGCATGAATGTAACTCTGATCAGAGCTGAACATGCATGTTAAAAGCTTATAATTCAGAACCAGTTTTAGCTGGAACAACAGGAAGAAATGCTTAAAATAGAACATTTTCCAAAATGAAGGACATTTTTTTTTCTTACAGGGAAGTAATTCACTTTCCTCTGAAATACCGAGAGTCACTGGTGAAGGCAGAAGGCCTGATACAAATAGTGATAGATTATTATTGAATCCTATGTCCTCAGATTCTTATTAGTTTAAAGTACTTTAAACTAGAAATCTCACTGCTATAGCAAAGAAGTTTCACTCACATATTCCTCATTCACATTCAGCTGAAACAAGCTGTTGTTGTGTCATGAAGTGAGAGAAAGAAAGGGGAGTTAAATCCATTCAAATTAACTCTGCTAATGCATGTTGGACAGCCTCAGGTTATTAAGAGGCATTACTGTATTGTCTGTTCCCTCTTAACTGAAGAGATTTCATAAAACCCAAGTTAAGAGCATTCTCCATCTTTCCCCTTTCTTCTGCTTGAATGTTAATTTACAAAGCATCATTAGTGCAATAAGACACCATGAAGAAAAATTGGGTGAGACAAAACTAAATAAAAGGCATGAAACATGAGTCTTTTCTATATTCTTTCTCAAAAGTAATGTGGCAGTTCTTTTTCAAGTACATTTTTACACATTGAAGTTGTCTTGTCCTTTACCAAGAATGCATGTCCTGAGAAAAAAATCATGCTTCTTATATTTTCTGTCTGTTTGATATTGATTGTTACATCTAGATGACCTGTCAGTGACAAGTATGTGCTTATGCTGATGTGCTTTGCACTTGGGAAAACTTTCAAGAAAAAGATTTACATGGAAGTTATTGTGGATTACTTAGTGAAAACGTACATTCAAGGTGAAGGAGTGTAAACTAAACAGATAATTAAATAAAAGAGAGGCACGAAAGAGTGGAGAAAAAACTGTAATCTGCTATCTTGAGTAACAGGGCCCTTAGTCATGTCTTTAAAAAGTCTACCTTCGAGAGGGGCATGCTGGAGTAACTGAAGTCAAAATGCAATGTATTCTTTGCAGTTCTTCCATTGCCCATCTGTCTACTGAGATAGAAAGGAACAATAGTCTTCCAAATCCCAAAGAAATCAGTCAATTGAAAAGGACACAGAAAGGTATAACTAGTCCTTTAGATCCCTTTACAAATACCCGGATCTACCTAGTTAACCTCAAAGGCCATGCTTCAGCCAAAGTCAAATGAAATGGCTTTCAGTAAAAATTTTTCCTCTCCCTCCTCAGGTTCACTGGCATAAGTGTGTGCAAAATGTCTTACTTAGTCTTTCTTGGTCTTTTTTCACCATGTTCTCTTATTATTTCTTTTTCTCTAAGCCTTTAACAATAGATCTGCAATATACAGGCAGGTACATCTGAACGTACAGGCTTTTGGAAAGTGAATGCCTATATTGCTTTACAAGTTTCCCCAGTTACTTCTTTCAAGAAGAAAAACAAGGAAAGGCCATTATGTCACAATCTTTAGGTCACATCTTTTTAGTCGCAATTATTACAAGGTCTTTGATAACACTTTGACATTTCTATGGTGTGTTATACACAACAATCAATCATGACTCCCTCTCTGGAATACCTTATTAAGCATGGAATAATCCTACCTTGGCCTTTTTTGAAATACTCTTTAATTTCTTTCTCAAAGGTCTAGATATCACCACAAGAAACACTTTAGCTTTAGATAAATAAAGAAAAGTTGGTGCCTTCTTTGCCAGCCTCAAGTAACACTTCAAAATTTGTAAAACTGTATGGTGATTAAAAAAAAAGAGGTCATGTTTTGAACAGTGGCCACAGTGCTAACTTGGCTTATCACAAAGCTGGTCATTCAAATGACATTCATACACGGGACAGTCAAGCTGTAAAAGACCTACCTATATGAGCAGACTTTCTAAACTATTGACCCTTCAGTCCATTGTACCTTATGGAACAGCAATCCAAATAAAATCGCAAAAGATGAAATGCAGAAACATCATCGATCTTGTCCATGCAGCACTAAATTTGTACTTTTAAAAGATATTGAGTCATATTCTTGGGCAGATATTCCTTATTTATCCACAAATTATCAGGAATACTAAGAGTATCTTTGAAAACTGATTGACTTTTCCTGAAAATGCTGAGGAACCTGCTTCTGGAAGGAAGATAATTTTTTAAACACTGTTTCCAGCAACAGGAAACTCTTGGAAAGATTGCCCAGAACATTTTGTGTCTCTTTATTTTTCTACAGTACAACTTAAAGGAGATTTGCTCAAGCCCCATCTCTACGAGTCTTTGTGTTGTCTGGCAAAGTTGTTTTATCTTTACTGTCCCTTTATGAGTAAAGTTAGTCAACGTGTGAGGGTGTTTCATTACTTTTTTTCCCCTCATGGAAAATGTCATTATAGTAGTGACCACTTGTGCTTATTTTTGTTTTGGCCAAAAGTTTTAGGGGACTATTTTAACTTTCCTTAAAAATTAAACATTTTTCAGATTAGAAATTCTAAGCACAGACATTTTAAATTGAAAAATAAGTTACGAGTTTTCACTTGCTCGTGAAAGGTTGTCATTACTTTCTGCAATTGTATTCATTCAACTGGAAGACCACTTCAAGAAAAAAAATAATGGAAGTTTTTAAGTGATCTCCTTATATTTCTTTTCCATTTAAGTTTTCTGGAGTACAAGCTTTCCAACCCTCATGTTTTTGTTGCACTAAACACATTCACATTGAAATCTGTTTTTGAAATTCCTGGTGCTTTGCTAACAAAAATAATTTCTACCGTGTCCACTGTGAAGCCAGAGAACTGCAAGGACATTTGAACTGGAATCACTTGCTAGCCATTCAAGGCATATTAAGCCTGGTTTGCATGACTAACACTACATTTTTGAAAATCATCTGAGCGAGATTGCCATCCTTCCTGAATTGCTGGGAGGTGTTGCTTGTCCGGGGGGTTGTGTTGTTTTGTTTTTTAAAATAAAACCAAACAAACAAACACACAAAACCACCAAAAAAAACACAACCAGAATATAACGATCATTAGAGAAGCTAAAAGCAACTGGGACATACAGAATTAACCTGCCAATTTATGTACAGAAATTATGGACTTTTCCTCCTTTTTTCTTTTTTCTTTTTTTTTTTTAAATCTCCTGTGGCAACATTTTCCTTTATTTTATCTTTAAAAAGTGTGATTATGTACATAAATCCTCTCCAGAATGTCTTACAGGTTGTCAGTCCTTTCTTCTTTCCTCAGTAACCTCTCTTTCTCCTTCTTAACAGCTTCAGAAGATTTGAGACTGGGCTAGAGAGAAATGCAACTGTAGCACTTAAGGCAGGCAGAATGGAGAAATTCTGAGTTGGTCTGCTGTCTTTTTGCCAAGGGTCCCACCTGGAAGCTCACATAGCTTCTACGATGTATGAAATGCAACCTGTGGATTTAAATTGTCCTTAGAGAATATTCTCCTAAGTGACAACATTTGACATTTTCTAAAGACAAGGAAGGTCTAAACCAGGAAGATATTACTGCAATTACTTTACATATTACCAGTGGCAAGGAAGTTAAATTGCTCACCTTGCTGCCACAGGGAATTCAAAGGAGAACAGGGGAACAACATTTGCAATTTTTTTATATAATACTCTAAAATTAAAGCTATGGAGAAAGAGGACCTGGATTAAGTTTATTTTCACCAATCTTCACAACCTTGAAAAAAAGAAATAGACTATCCTATTTCACACCTTTTCAGCAATAGAGTCACATTTCTGGGACATTGCAGACTTTTTTCAGGTTGTATCTGACCCCTCTATAAGCAAGCAGTGAGTTAGAAAATCATATTATATACAGTAGCAAGTTAATTAATTTTTTTTTATAAGAACACAAGTGTTTACTTGCTTCTCTTCCTCAACAGCTTGGTCACTTCTTAGAGCAAAAGATCCCAGCACGAAATAGTGTTTTGTTTTGCTAAAATAGAATATGATGTTAGCCAAGTGACCAATTATAAGTAAAACTGTCTCACAAGCTCTGTTATTTCCTTACTCCAATATGAGTCTAATCATTCTGTGTCTCCTACTCATCAACTTGTACATTTGTGCCAGGGACCACTTGTTTGAAGTGTCTTGGGACCAAAACAGGAGTTTTGATACTGTTCAAGTAAGTTCCACATAATGTTAAGAGAAATTACTTCATGGGTTTATTAATTGTACAGTATCAGAAAATACCTCTCAAGAGCAAATGGAACTCTTTCAAGATCCACAGGACTAACCAATTTCAAATTTTTCTGAGTTCAGTTTTCAAAGAGGAGACATGAGGGGGTGAAGGCATCAAAAAGCAATAAAAAGGAAAGCCTTCTCATGCAAAAATGATGTCAAAAATTAAGAAAGATAAAATTAAACATGAATTCAGGGAGACAGAGAGCAAAGACTAGGGAGTAAGGTTAAGTGAAAAAAAATAAACAAATACACTTGTCTGAACTTTGGAGTTACAGAAATAGTGCTGTATATTCCATGCTGTATATTCCATGCTCTGAAAATTAATAAATTTTCATAGAAGATTTTAAATTCTCTACCGCAGCATAACTGCAAATTGGGCTTGCAAAATGAGATGGTAGAATGCAGATTAGTTGAATAGCTCATGAATATGCTTCCGTAGCTAGAGCTTTTCATGCCAAACTGCTATAAGTTTCATTGAATGTACTCGTTTAAAGACATGGTTAAAGAACTGTCTAAACAAATAAAAGCCCAATTACTCAGAGCACCTAGGCCAGGATTAAATCTACAGATAATTCCATAAAATATGACATTAATTCTTGCAAACAATGCTGTTGTTGAGGCAAAGCAGCAGCTGGCTGTTCCGCAGTGGAAGGGGAACTGAGAGTGACTGCAGGGCAAGTCAGGCATCCCTCACTCCAGCAAGAGGAGAAGAACCAGACGAGTTTCTGGCACAGTCCAGTGATCACCATACCAAAGACCAAATGAAGTCTAAGATCAAGCTAGGAAGTCAGTAAGACAAGCAAAGGTCTAGGAAATTATATATACCTAAGACAAGTCAAAACATGTTCTGAAGAAGCTGAATGACAAAAAAATCTTTTAAAAATAATTTAGAACCAGGATTTTAAAAGAGATCATAGGCATATAGGTTGGGATAATATAGCCTGGATTTTCTAAAGGCTCTGACAATTTCCCTGGACAAGCAAGCCTAAAGAACTTGTAGGTTATGGGACATGGGAGAACATCTGTCAATAAGTACAATATTGAATAAAATAAAAAAGTAAGACTAAATAGTTTCACACTGTCTGACAGATTACAGGGGCTTTTTACTGTACAATACAATGTTTTAAAAATTGCTGAGGAAAGCAATTAAATAATAAAATGTCATAGTATGTAGATTATGTAAAATTATTCAGGATATTACAAACCTCAGCTATCAAATAGCTGAGGAGGATCTCCTAATGTTATGGGATATTTGATAAACCCATACTATATTGGGAAAATAATGCTACGTACACAATGTCACTCTCCAAAATAGCTAGTTTAATTGAGAAAAATACATTTGATTTAATAATGACAACTCTCATTTCTCCATTGTACAAGGCAGTCCATAAACTCAAAGCAATGGACACTTTTGGTGCTCAACTACTTTCTGAGGCATCATTCTTTTCTCCATGACAGTTGGCAGTTGAATAGCAAACAAAAAAATTGGCAAAACAGCAGAATTGATAAATAACACTGATAAAAATGTTTGGTGCACCCCTAAGAGGGTTAAATCTCACCAGGTTGCTCACCACTTAGAAGAGTCTGCTGTATCTTACTATACAGAAATAATAATAGAGGCAAATAAGACAACGTTCACAGAGCCCTGCCCCCCAGTCTACTCTCAGCAGAGTAAGTGTTTTAAGATCTGTTTGAAGGCTGGATATCCTCTACAGGGGTAAGTTAGCCCTGGTCACAGATTTTGGATTTGAATCAGAAAAAGAGGAGAGAGGGAGTGAAGGAAAGCAAGATGCATAACAACTGTAATAAAGCAAACAATCTATAGGAGGAAAATATTTCTAGCAATTATTAGGTATACTCCTTCAGAACTAGATACAGTCATTTGTAAGGTTATTTTTTCAATAAATAATTCATTTAACAGTACAAAGCTGTACTTTTCTACAGTCTTTATTATCAGGTCAATTCCAAATTTTAAAGTAAAATATTCTTCAAATGCATGGGTTTTTTTGGTTAATGGGATAAACTTACAGTGAGTTGTGAAGAAAAAATTCCTACGAACAAAAGGACTTAATTCAAAAATACTTTCCATCTTTGGAAAAGGATATTGGAAAATATTTAGATCATAGTATTTTATACCCAGGGTTCTGAAATGGAATTACAAGCAGTACTTACATGATGTTCATGTGAACTGAAAATTCTCCACCTGAGTTACTTTTAATTAGAAAAAAGGTTCTGAGGTTCTGATCCCCATATTTACTTCCTGCAGCATAGATAGCTGTGTCTCATCCCCGAACGACCTTCTTGAATGGCATCTTAATTTCAGAAGTTAGAGCGACAAGTAGGATAGCCTAAGGTGGTTCAACCCTGGCCAGCAGCCAAGCCCCGCACAGATGCTTGCTCACTTCCCCACCAGTGGGATCAGAAGGGTAAAAGCCAGAAAACTTATGGGTTGAGAAAAAAAACAGTTTAACATGGAAAACAAGAGACATGCACACAATCAAAATAAAACAAGGAATTAATTCACTGCTTCCCATGGGCAGGCAGGTGTTCATCCACCTCCAGGAGAGCAGGGCCCCATCACGTGTAATGGTGATGTGGGAAGGCAAACTGCATCACTCCAAACATCCTTTATTTTTCCCACTGCTTTATAAGCTGAGCATGACACCACATGGTACGAAATATTCCTTTGGTCAGTTTGGGTTACCTGTCCTGGCTGTGTCTCCCCCCAGCCTCTCATGTACCCCCAGCCCCCTCACCAGTGTGACAGTATGAAAAGCGGAAAAGGCCTTGACTCTGTGTAAGAGCTGCTCAGCAATAATAAAAACATCTCTATACTATTGACACTGTTTACAGCACAAATTCAAAACATAGATCCATACTAGACATTGTGAAGAAAATTAACTCTACCCCAGCCAAAACCAGCACAACTAAAAATGCCGTTTATATCCCAAAAATAGTAGACATTTTTGACCCCACTGGACATGAAGTGCTAAAATAAGTAAGACAGTTTGACACAGGACATAACGAGCAGAAAACTGTGCTACTTTTTAGATGACAAAGAGATTTAACCTCTCTTGTTTCCCATTAAAGTGAACAAAAAGGAACATTTTAATGTTTGACAACAAAATGAAGATGCACAGGCAATAAACTAAAAGCAGGT
The DNA here is from genome assembly GCA_013399855.1 of Oxyruncus cristatus. NCBI lineage: Eukaryota > Metazoa > Chordata > Aves > Passeriformes > Cotingidae > Oxyruncus > Oxyruncus cristatus. The sequence continues at coordinate 1,311,253 of VXAY01006571.1, read as the reverse complement.
ACAAGGTGCATCACCTGCCAAAAAGCATCTGTGTGGGACAGATGAATGGGACTTTGCTGGAGATCAGTTATCATATTTTTAAGTTTTATTTAATCTTTTCTTCTCCATATTAGGACAATTTTTATGTTTTCAAAAGTAGCACGATGTTGTTTTCTAGATGATATTCAGGACAAATAAAAGGAGTCCTGCCCATATTAAAGGTTTAGTTCCACTCACTTTATAATTTAATCCTTGTCGGAGTTAATACACAAACATTCACTTTACTGCTTACAAGTAAACACTAACACATTATGAAACTGGAGTATTGGCTTAAAACCTAAATAAATAAAACCAAACTGCAGCTTTTATGGAGAAGGGAATGTAACTATTTGTCAGTCAAATAAATGATGCCAATGCACACTGGTAAGCAATAAAACCCAAAGTATTTCAGTGTTGGATCATTTCTCACATATTGTTACTGCCTGGCTCACAGGCTCAGGGATCTGACAACACTGAGGAAGGGTATGAGATAAACTCAGTTGCTTTTGTTAAGGCTCAGTATGAAGAGGATTTTGAAGAGGATTTTTTTTGAATTCTAATTCACTTGGATGTGCTTCTTAAGAAACTTCACTGTAATTAAAATCTGAAGTGAAATTTATACCACTGATTTACAGACTCATTGACTGTGGCAAAATAAGTTGGGAATATAAATGGATTTCTATATCCTGAAAATTATTTTCCTATTTTTCATCATAATTAACCTGAAGTGGATCAATTCATTCTTCTTGTGAAAAAGCAGACAAAATTCATGTTCCAGTTACTACTCAGACAGAACCCTGATATACTACAGAGGACCTCCAATTCCTCAGACATCAGCTTTTTCATGGAAGAAATGATTCTTAGTCACTTTGCATATAACTGAAGGGGAAAATAAAATCTTTTCAGAGCATTTCTAACTATTTGTATTCAGAACTGTCTTGTGATTGATTGTCTTCAAACTTTTACACTTGGACTGTTGAACTGTGCCCCATACACAATCAGATTTGATAGAAGCTCATTCAAGAGGAATTTACTTCAAAAACTAGTCTGGATAGCTGACTAGAAAATCAGATCCAGGCTAAACAAAAATCCAAACTAAGGTGTTGGAAAACGTCAGTAAGATTCTGCCAAAATGTAGACAATATCTTCTTTCAATTCTGATTAAATTTGACCTGATCAGAGGTCAACCGGTTCAATTCAGGTCAAAGCACTAGCAATACCTATCAAAAGTGTTCAAGAAGGTACTAATGATGAAAAAAATCCCTAAAACAGGAAAATTAAAAACTATTGGTGTATCTCAATTAGATACACAAATATGTTGGCCTCCTCTCAGTGAGGATTTGAAAGATCCTGCTACCTGGACATTATGCAAATGTGAGCTCACTATTTAAATTGCCTATGGGGATCTTCAGCCAACAGTGAATGAAATCTGGTAATTATATCATATTGATATGCACACTCCAAGAGTAAGAGTTATTTTCAAAGGTTAATTATTTATCTAACCCCTCTCTCCTCATCTTTCATATTCACACAGCTCAATCTCTGCAAAAACCACATGGAATAAGGTGGTTTTTTTCTTTACAAGTAAAGTTACTCCATCAAAGAATGCAAGGGCAGCGTTCCACAAAACAGGTACTAAAGATGACTGTTGAACATGGAATGTATTTAAAATAATGACAGTGGGAACAGTACTCCAACCTGCACATAGCCTAATAACATAAGATATTGAAATTATCTGATTTTTTAACCTATTAGAGACTGCATCTCTGAATACATATCCAGTTCTTGCATGCAGTTTTCTGACACTAGTGTGAAACAGTATATAGAAAAGTGATGACAGGAAAGCTGCCAGGAAACTAGGAATTCAGAATATATTTAAGTAAGACAACTATCAGAATTTTATTTCCACAAACAAAGGTTTAATATTCACTACTTTTAGTCAAGCCTGTACTTAGTCTTAAGAATTGATGCTTTTGTGAGGGTTCTTTTCCTTAGCATTTAGAGTCAGAGGATCATTACATAGTTTGGATTGGAAGAAACCTTTAAAGTTATAGGACAGTTATCTAGTCCAACCCCTCTGCAATAAGCAGAGACATATTCCAGTAAACCAGGATGCTCAGAATGACATCCAACCTGACCTTGAATGTTGCCAGGGATGAGGCACCTACCACCTCTCTGGACAACCTATTCCAGTGTTTTACCACTCTCATTATAAAACAACAACAAAAAAATCTTCCTTACATCTATGCTCAATCTACCCTTCTTTTAGTTTAAAAACACTACCCTTTGTCCTACGGCAACAGGCCCTACCAAAATGTTTGTCTGCATCTTTCTTACAAGCCCCCTTCAAATATTGAAAGACTACAGTAAGGTTTCCCCAGAACCTTCTCTTCTCCAGATTAAGCAACCCCTGCTCTCTGAGCCTGTCCTCACAGGAGAGGTGTTCCATCCCTCTGATCATTTTTGTAGACCTCCTTTGGACCCCTCCAATAGGTCCATATCTTTCTTGTACTGAGGACCCCAGAGCTGGATGCAGACCTCCAGGTGGGATTTCACGAGAGCAGAGGGTTGCAATCACCTCCTTCAGCCTGCTGGCCTCTCTGTTTTTGATGCAGCCAGGATACAGTTGTCTTTCTGGGCTTTGCCTGGTCATGCACATTGCCGGCTTATGTCCAGCTTTTTTATCCATCAGCACCCTGGTGTTCTTCTCAATCCCTTTATCCCCCAGCTGATATTGATATTGGGATCTGCCCTGACCCAGATGCAGGACCTTGTAATATAGAGAATACAGAAGGGGATGAAATATCAAAGACAGTTTAAAGACAATGAGGGAGGAGGGAAAAAGTTTTAAAATATTTTGGACTTATTTCCATCATATTCAGAAAATGAATGTACAAGAAATTCATTCTCATGGAAAGAACAAACGTGTAAATTGTATACATGATTTTTGAGTTTCAGAGAAGGAAGAAAAAAATAGGGGTTTAATTCCCAGAATCCAAAAGTATAAACTTTTCAAAGTCTTTTTGACTTTAATTCCCAGACTCTTGCAGGAGTGAATCACTCAGTAATTTTGGAGGAAGTAAATCTTTGTTTCTCTCTTTTGAGGTCACTACATGGAAAGTCGGTTTATTTTCTATGATTCTATATCTTTTTCAGTCTATTTAGGAGGAACTGGAAGAATAGATCTTCAGGATTTTTTCTCCTGGCTCAGCATAGTTCCAGTGTTCTTTAATAGTTTTTGGCAATTACTTTTCAAGGGAGAATAAATTTAAAATAACTTTTTTGCTTACAAGTATGTTGACAAAATGACCTTAGGGATTCTGGAGGTAAAACCCACACTAGAATTTCAAAGGCAAGAGTAGCATTTAGACACTTCAGTTTCACTGAAAGTCCACAGGAGGAGTTAGTTACCTAAGTGCCATTTGAATGTCCATCGTGAAAACTTAATAGAGAGAAACTACACCATGCTATCTGTCCCCATTTTCTGATCACACAAATCATTTTTCTTCTACATCATTAAATTTAATTCTTGGAAATACTACACCTGGAGTATATATTATGTGCAAAAGACTAATTTGGTAGAAATTATGTTGAAAATCCAGGACAAGAGGATGTGTTGTGTCTCATATAATCAGAACTTGTTTTGACTCAATTACACAGGCACCAAATACAAAAGTCTGAGAACTTTTGAACTTTCTTAAAGCGGATTAAATATATTGAAGAAATAAAATGTTAAATGTTGTCATTTCCAGAAACCTAATAAACTGAGCTCATTCAATTCATCTTGATTTCTCAGTGAAAAAAACCCACTTTTGTAAGGTGAAAAGCTTCCGGAATAACTGATTCCATCTGTAACTAGTGAATTGTTGATCATGTAACTGAGTTATGTCACTTATAAAGAGAAATTATAATAAATAATTTATAAAAGCTCATTTTGTTTCCCAAGAAGCTGGATAGAGGAGACCTCAAAATATGAGCAGAGTACATGCTCCAAGTGAGGATTTAAAAAAGCAATCTAGACTAATAGTAGTTCATTTTCTCTAAATAGACAGGGCACAGACTATACAGAGGCTTTCCAGGAGACAATTACAGAAACTACCAAAACTAAGTGCAATAGGTTTTTATTTTCAGAGACGTAAAAGCTTCATCATGTAGTGTCTCAGAACTAAGTCAGAATTAGAAGGGTACTGAATTCATCCTATAATGGTACCTGCAAGTATTAAGAAAACCCTTACTACCAAGACAGATCCTTGTAGCAGGGGACTAAATGAGAAGAACTGTCACTGAACTTCAGTAATTAGGGTAAAAGCATATAAGGACTCCATTAGGAGGCCTATAGCCCAAAGAATTAAAGACATGTTTATGATAAGGCTTTTATGTTGATAGATTCTTGCAACATTGCTACCTCTGAATTTGCAAATCAGAAATTGTCTACAAGAATAATTTACTAATCATTATCTTTCACAGAATGAAATAAAATTAAATAAGTAGAAGGTATATTTAACATGTCTTCTGTTATCATGACCTTTAAAAGTCAAGGGTTCAAGCTTTTAATCATAAAAATTAAGGTAAGAAACTTCTTTGTTAAAACTGAAGGTCAGTTACTCACATAAGCACCTAAATCTAAACAATAAGGCTTTAAGAATCTAGATTGCAACATCATAGTAGGGTCATATCTGCACAGGCAAAGCCATATTTAAGATCCAGGGCTTAACTTGCCTTGGATCAAAAATACTGATCTCTGTAATCAAGATTCTACAGATATGCAAATACTTGTGCATGTATATTAAGTTCATTGACACTGTGTCTCTTTAACCAAATAGAGTGATGTTCATGGCCACAATTTGCATACATGCTTGATTACAGGAAAAAGATGTTGCATGAAATAAATGCATCTTTGATGAATGGTATCTATCAGGAGAACACATTATACAATAGATATAGAACAGATGGGCAACTACAGAAAGAACTAAGAATGCAGAACAGATGTGGACTCTTAGGTTACTGTTACTCTCTGATACACTTGATATTTAGCTGAGGAACAGAATAAAGAAATGTGTTGGATAAATGATGAATAAAATCAGAATAGTCAGAAAGGATGAGTGAGACTAGTTCCTGAAAGTCCTAAAAACTGTCTAGGGAACAGTGAGTCAGAAGACAAAGCCTACAGCTCCAGGTGGATGTGGGACTGCAAAGGTCCAGAAAAGAAAGAGTGTGCTACCCCAAGAACTCTTTCCTAACAGCTGCTTCCTCAAGGATATGGTTATTTTCATCCTACCCTGAGGCTTAGAGCTAGGATTAGCTTTAGGGTTAGGCCTAGCGGTCAAAAAGAGACAAAGCCTGGAGCCCCAGTTACAATAAGATTGAAAAAGGGATGCCAGAAGAAAGGTGAACTCTACAAGAAATGCAAACTGACAACTTCCTCCTCTAGGTTGTGAAAGCAGGTTTTGGACTAAGCTTCAGCTCACCTAAATCTTCGGATTACTTATTACCATTAGTGGTGAAACAAGGACAAAAGTTGTAGATGTGGTGGGATTGCAAGACAGCTGCCAAAGTCAGGATCGGATTCCACCATGAATTCTCCCGAAAAACTTCTGATTCGTGGCTTCTCTTGTGACTTAAGTCTTGATCCAGATCTAAATTTGGGATAAGGTTTAGGATTAGGAGAGAGAATTCCAGCTGGAATGGGGATACCAAGGGGTTTCTAGGTAGCACAAAATTCTCCACTAGCAGCTTACTTCTCTAGGAAATCACTCAGATTAGGTTTAAAACTAATTTAGAGCTTCAGGTGAAGTGGAGCTGGAAAGATGCTGACAGAAACCCTGCAGGCTAGGGTTTCTGTTTGCCTTACAACCTGCCTCTTCACTAGGGACTTGCTGGGGCTTTACTATACCTTTTTTAACACCAGCTTCCATCACCAGATTGGTGTTCCCACCTTGCCAGTTGCTGTATTGTGGATCTGGGCCCCAGCTGGTAATGCTAGTGCCTCTTCCTGCCTTATTATGACACTTAGCTTCTGGCTCCCTTTAACTTAATTAGCTACTGAAGACAGAAACAAGGAACAAATTATTTTCAGATATTTCTTTTAGCATTCCTCATGGAACTCATTCCCTCCTTTGAAAGTTCTTTTGCATCACCATTCCATTTTGAGCAGGAGGCTTTCCTTATGTATCCCAAGACTGCCCCCAGGCAGGCAGCTATGGCCTGATGTTTCACTAATTGCTGGATCACACTGGGAATTTGCCACTGGGACAAAATGATAGTTTGAACACATTAATCCACCTGGATCATTCAGGCATACTAACCAGTTTGACGCTAGTCATGCCTGAAAATGTTGGCTTTCTGCAAAGAGGTACAAACAAGTAACAAACCCATCTTTGAGCCTTCTTGAAGCACACTAAAGTGTTACCAGACTCACTGAAGGAAGACACAGTCTCCTTTGTCCTTTGTTTCTCCTCATTTTTCTTTAAGTCCAAAGAAGTACAACAGCCAGGGAAGAGTCACATAGTGTACTCAGTTAAGCTTAAACAAGGAATCGGGAAGAATCCAGGGTAGGATAACCATTTGTGATTTGTGAGTTTCCCTGAGGTGTCCAGTGATAGATGGGAGGTTTACAGTTATCAGAGTAGGGCAGACCTTGTGTCCTGAATATCGATCCTCACTTGCTTGAGAATTAAGTGTGCTATAAATCCACAGCTTCTCTTCCTTTTGCATGCTCAGCAAATGCACACATTGAGGAGAGTAAGGAAGAATGAACAAGAGGTGGAACTTGAAAGAGAATGGACCATCTGAATTGAAAGGCCTGCTTGGAAATAATTTCAAGCAACTTCCCCATCCTCCCCTCTAAACATTTTAAGTGTATCAATGCAGTAATTAACAGCAGAGAAAGAGAAGACTATTCCCAAGGCGCAAAAGACAAACCATTCACATTACTGTGGAGACAGAGGAAGGTGCTGTACCATGCATTTAAACAGCCTTTCTGTTGCTGCTCACTGTTCACTTACGCTTTAATTCTTTATTTTATTTTCTCTCTCCCCAGCCTCCAACCTATTTAAATAAGATGCCCTTTAGAGCAATGTTTATTTTACCTTGAAGCCTTTTAGATGTAAGCATTAGTTTCCCTTTGCAAATGGTTTCAGTTAGGAGAAGTTTTATTTCAATGGGGGGAATTGCTGTGTACCTTTTTTTTCTGAAAGAGGAATTTGGTAAGAGAGGTAATATGTATGTGAAATTAATAGACTTCTGAGCTCTCTGTGACATGTTGTTATCTATGCTGTGGGTATGCATGCATTTGCATTTGCCATTCCAATCAAAAAACAGAATGAGAATATTATGAACTGCGTTCATGAGAAAATAATCCATATTTAAGAACTAGAGAGAATTTTTTTTTTGCTGAATAAGCAAAATGCTTAATCTTGGGGTTCACACAAAGGGGGAAATCCACTTAATAAGGTAATTTTGTTTAAAACAACGAGAAATTCACTTTGAAAAGTGAAAAATTTCTCAAAAAAACTCAGATTTTAAAAAAGGAAATAGAAGTAAATTGTATGACAGAAATTAACAGACACCTGACGTGGTGGTTTGACCCTGGTTGGATGCCAGCTGCCAACTAAAGCCATTTTGTCACTAGCTCCTCAGCAGAATGAAGTAAAGTATCAAATGAAAGGTTCATGGTTTGAGATAAGGGCAGGAAGAGATCACTCACCAATTACCATCACAGACTAAAAAGATTCGATTTGAGGAAATTAATGGAATATGTTACCAACCAAATCAGAGTAGGATAATGAGAAATAAAACAAAATCTTAAAAATCACTGAATCATAGAATCGCAGAACACACTGACTTCAAGGGGACACACAGGATCACCAAGTCCAACACCTAGGCCTGCACAGGACCATCCCCGAGTAACACCATGTGCCTGAGATGATACTTCATCCAAATGCTTCTTGAATTTTTTCAGGCTTGGTGTTGTGATCACTCCCCTGGGGATCCTCTTCCAGTGTTCAACAACTCTCTGGGTGAGGAACCTTCTTCTAATATCCAGCGTAACTCTCCCCTGACACAACTTCAGGCCATTCCCCCAGATCCCTTCACTGGTCACCACAGTGTCTGCCCCTCCTTTCCCCTCAAGAGGAAGATGCTGTCTGCAATGAGATACCTTCCTTCCACTCCTCTCTCCTTTCCAGACTCAATTTTAGTCCCGTTTGTCTACGTCCTCCCCATCAGCAATGCAGTGGGTACAGGGAATCGAGGTGAGTTCATCACATGCTCTTTCTGCCACTGCTTCCTCCTCAGGGGGAGAACTCCTCTCCCTTCTCCAACATGGGGTTCCTCCTATGGGAGACAATCCTCTGTGAACTTCTTCAGCATTTGTCCTTCCCATGGGCTGCAGTTCTTCGTGAACTGCAACAGAATGGGTCATTTCCATAGGGTGCAGTCCTTCAGGAACATGCTTCCCCAGTGTGGGTCCCCCACGGAGTCACAAGTCTGCCAGAAAACTTTCTCCAGAGTGGCTTCCTCTCTCCATGGGTCCACAGGTCCTGCCAGAAACCTGTTCCAGTGTGGGCTTCCTAAAAGGTCATAGCTTCCTTTGGACACACCCACTGACTCCACCGTGGACCTCCACAGACTGCAGAGGCACAGCTGCCTCAACATAGTCTTCACCACAAGTTGCAGGGGAATCTCTGCTGTGGCGACTGCAGCGTCTCACCCCCTTTCTTCTTCACTGACCTTGTCTCTCAAGAGATTTCGGATGAACAGGTGGTGGAAGCACGCCTCACTTGGCTCCCAGCCTCAGTGTGGTGGCTTAGCACAGACCATTATCATTAAAGCTCACTGCAGCTGGCAAAGGTTCGTTCACAGGATCGCCTCTTGCAATGCAACATCATGTTTCTGCAGGGGTAGACAGATATATCAAAGAAGCAGTGCTGGGACAGTAAATATATTCCAGGGACAGTAACTTTTTACATTTTCTGGTGTTATTGTTTTGTAAAGAATAATGCCAGTTTTAGGCTTAATTTCATCCTAGGCATAATTTCATCTACTGAATCTACATCACAGCTGCCTACCATTATTAAATGTTACCAGAAATCTCAGCCAGTCGGATTTAATTCACAAGCCACAGAGACAATATCAAAGAGTGTCTCTTCTCTCTCTCTTACTTCCTTTCAAAGAAACAGACAGACATTTTTTTGAGACGTACAAGTACTTCTTTCTCATCTTTTGTAAGTGTCTGACTTGCTGACAATACTGACTATGATTTCTAAAGAAAGCATTTTGATTTTTGTAATTCTTTAAAATCCTGGATTTAACACAGAGTACTGAGAGTAAATATGTAAGCCAGAATTCCATTTCTAAGTTGTACAAACATGCCAAAGAGAATTCTGTGTAGCAGAGGGTAGGGGAACAAGAGAAAGGAGCATTCATTTTGATTAGTGAATGGGAAGAACTGTTATTACATGGAATAAGCATAGTAAGTAGGATAAGGAAAATACTGCAATTTTTTGGCAGTCTAATATAATTTTGGAAAAAATAAGATACTAATAAACTTAATGTTGTTGAAAATCGGGAAGTCCATCTGCCACAGTGTCCCACTCATGGAGTAAAATTTTTATCACCTTCCAGAGAAACTTGAAGAGTAGAGAGATCTGACTCTGCTTTTCAAAATACTCCATATTTAATGGGTAAAATCCTAGGAAAATGCTTTAGATTCTTTCAAAAGTGGGACTATTTTATTTCTTTACATTAAACCATGCTGCTTCCCAGAGTATTTCCAAGCTCCTATTTCTGTTTGATTCAAATAGTTCTTCCTATCAGTCAGAATCAAAGCTAATCAGAGCTTTTCTAATGCAGTAAGAGTCAAGTTATTTTAGGACAATATTTGGAGAGAACATCAATGTGAAAATGCAGTTATTTTTATTTCTAAGGCAACAGAGACTGGCAGATATTAGTGATTTTATTTATTTATTTATTGTGACAGCACTTAATATATTCATTGGTTGGTTGTGTGAAAATCCTCCAGGCCCCTGCACTTTTAAAAGGTGTTTCTTCTTATTGATTTCCTGCATTCAAGTATAAGACAAATTCTGTGATTCTTAATAATAAACACACAGAGGAAGCTTGGGCAATAAAAGTGTTTATTATGTTGTAGCATGAGGAATGAGACTAAAAGGATCTCAATTCAATTGCAAGTATATTCCCAACATAACAGCTATGGTAAATCCAGAGAGGAAATGAAAGATTAATTCATAGAGAGAAATAGCAGTTTGGCAGCATGTTACTGTCAGATTGATATTTTTGCAATAATATTTTTTCTTTATGCTTCTGCACTCAGGTTTTCATTTGCATAAGGTTTCTGCATGGCAAATGGATTCCAGGTACTTCTTTTTCTGTATTTACCCTAAGTTTCCTCTCATACAAGATTAATACAGGCAATAATAATAATAATAATAACAATAATAATAATAATTCATTAAATTTCCAATACCCCTTTCGTACAGAAAGTTCCCAAGACACCTTTCATCACCAGTGTGGAATGGTTTAGAAAATTAATATATCTTTCTGCACAGAAACACTGAATAATTTAGCTTGGAAGGGGCCTCTGGAGGCCGCCTAGTCCAACTCCCTACCCGAAATAGATCTAATAAATCAAGGTCTTGTCCAGTCAAATCTTGAACGTCTCCAAGGTTATAAAGTGTACAACATTTCTGTGAAAATTTTGTTCTGGCGCATCTAACCTCCTCAGGACACATGAGCTTCCAGCCTTTCTCACCACAGCAGCTACCACACTACTTAGATACTTACAAGTCTATGGAGCTAAATTGGATTTACCCAAGGGTACTGAGGATGCTGGTGGAAGAGTTTGCCAAGCAATGCTCCATCCTTACAAGGGGAAGCAGAGGAGCGGGTACCGATCTCTTAACTCTCATGACCAATGACAGGACTCAAAGAAATGAGTCCTGAGAGGATGGCTGGGCACTGGAACAGGCTCCCCGGGGAAGTGATCACAGCACCGAGCCTGCCTAAATACAAGAAGCATTTGGACAATGCTCTCAGGCACCTGGTGTGATTCTTGGTGTGTCCTGTACAGGGTCAGGTGTCAGACTCAATGATCCTCATGGGTCTCCAGTATATTCTATGACTCTGATTTTATGATTTCTCATCAGTCCTGGTTAACCAGGGAAGTCCCAGACAAATGGAGGCTGGCCAATGTAACGCACAAAAAAGGGTTGGAGGGAGGATCTGGGGAACTACAGGCCTGACAACCTGACCTTGGTGCCAGAGAAGGTTATGAAACAGATTATCTTCAGTGTGATCACATGGCACGTACAGGACAACCAGGAGATCAGGCCCAGCCAGCACAGGTTTTGGAAACGTGGGTGCTTGTCCAAACTGATTTCCTTCTATAACTAGATGACCTGCCTAGTGCATGAGGTCATGGATGTAGTCTATCTGGACTTCAGTTAAACCTTTGACACTGTCTCCCACAGCATTCTTCTGGAGGGGCTGGAATCCCATGGTTTGGATAGGTGCATTCTTCACTGGGTTAAAAACTGGCTGGATGGCCAGGCCCAAGGAGTAGTGATGAATGCTGTCAGCCAATCACAAGTGGTATTTCCCAAGGCTCAGTATGGAGACCACTCCTCTTTAATATCCTTATTGATGATCTGGATGAGGGGATCGAGTGCACCCTCAGTAAGTTCAAGCAGGATACTAAGTTGAGTGTGAGTCTTGATCTGCTGGTGGGTCAGAAGGTTCTGTAGAGGGACCTGGACAGGCTGGGTTGATGGACTGAGGCCAATTGTATGAGGTTCAATAAGGTGAAGTGCTGAGTCCTGCCCCTGTGTCACAACAACCCCATGCAGAGCTACGGGGGTAGAGTGGTTGGAAAGTGGCCCAGTGAAACAGGACCTGGGGGTGCTGGTCTACTGCCAGCTGAACACAAGCCAGAAGTGTGGAGAGGTGGACAAGAAGTCCTGCTCTATATCAAAAATAGTGTGGCCAGCAGGACTAGGGCAGTGATTGTCCCCCTGTACTCAGCATTGGTGAACCCACACCTCAAGTACTGTGCCCATTTGGGCCTCTCACTACAAGAAACATTGAGATGCTGGAGTGTATTTTGAGAAGCGCAAAGAAGCTGGTGATGAGTCTAGAAAGTAAATCATATGAGAAGAAGCTGAGGGAGCTTCGATTGTTTGGTCTGGAGAAGAGGCAGCTCAAGGGGAATGTTATTGCTCTCTATGACTACCAGAAAGGTGGTTGTAGCAGGGTGGGGGTTGGCCTCTTCTCCCAGGTAACTAGCGAGAGGACAGGAAGAAATGACCTCAAGCTGTGCCAAGGAAGCTTCAGGCTGGGGAGCAGAAAGAATTTCTTCACTGAAAGAGTGGTAAGCATTGGAACAGGCTGCCCGGGAAAGTGATGGGGTCACCACTTGGAAGTGTTCAAGAAATGGCTAGACATGGCCCTTGGGAGCTTTGGTTTATTTGACAAGGTGTTGTTCAGTCAAAGGTTGGACTTGATAACTTGGATGTTTTTTCCAATCTTAATGATTCTATGATTCTATGTGATCAGGGCCTCCAGCACCCCCACCCCATCCCCAGGGCCGAGGCATTGTGTGCCCCAGGCACCAGACCCTAGCAGTGTCATGTGACTGTGGGAACCATCTCTGTGTGGTCCTGCACACAAAGAATGTGCACTCATGGGCCTCTGCCTGCCACTAGGAGTTCTGAAAGTTTGTGTCAGTGCTCCTAACCACAGCCCCACTTCCTAGCATCGGATTCACCCTGCTGCCCTTTGTCTGGCTGCACTGCCACAGCATTGTCCCACTACATCCTACCTTTTGCAGCAAACTTTCCTGTGGGACAGGCAGGCTTGGCACTCACACAGTGGATTTCATAGCTGCATGTGGAAGTTAGTAAAAATTTAGTCTCTGTCATTCTTAGCTTATGGAGTTTTCAAGTTCATGGTGTTACCATGCACAGAGTCTGTGTGGCACAGTAGTAAAGAGAAGACTCTTGGTCAGGTGTGAAAAGTATGACATTGATTATGTGGATGATTAGATTTACTGCTAATGCAGTATCTGAATATCTGCAGTGCAGTATTTAACATAAGCAGGTCTAAAGGGTTATGATATAAGCAGGTTTGGCTAAAAATGTACAAGTTTGTGGTCTTTGGCCTTACAGAATGTGCAATTACAAAACAACAAAGCACCTATGGTGAGACTAGGATTTTATCTCTATATGTGACTGGATCTTAGTGCTTTTACTCACCAGTGCAAAAGTGAGTGTTACTCATCTTTGGGCTGGATGTACCCTGCTGGCATCCCTGGGTGGCAGGAAGCAGGGCATTTGCCCTGAAGCTGCCTGCAACCAGAACAATTTGCCTCAGGAACAAATCACATTGCCTATCACAAGGGAGAGGAGGTATGTATAAGGGGAACATGCCCCTCAGTACCTGACTATCTTTCATCACTGCCACAGTCTGTCCAGTTCCAACATCCCTAATGTTTCGCTGTGATCCTGCTGAGCAATCAGCACCCAGATCATGAGCAAGGACCTGGGAAGCAGACCAGGAGTTCAGGTGGGACAATTCAAGTAGATCAGGAGCACATCAATCATTGGCAAAGGGAGTGGGTGGCAGAGCACAGAATGAGAGTGTACTCCTGACCTTTATCTCCTCCTACTCACATCCATCTCTATTTCTTATCCAGCTCAGTCATGCCATCTTCCACATACCTGAAGTGAACTTCCAAACAGTAGAAATCAATAGTGACAACGAAAACAAGGCAGGGATCATCCAACCCCCCCATGCATTTGAATGCAGGAGGGCAAGAGGACTGCACAGAGGCCTTGACCATGGAGATAGTCCATGTGGCACTGTGGAATATTGAAAAATTGAAGACCAGAAATTTGGATCAAAAATGCATCCAAGAGTTAATGTGAATACCTCTTTCCCTGACATGTGAGATAGAGAGGGAAAGTAGCTGGTACTCAGTGACCTCTTTCTTTTCTTCCCTTCTGTCATTACATAGATAGAGGAGGAAGATCATAGGCAGCAGGGATGGATGGAGCAAGAAAACACCTCTCCACATTCATACATCCACAGATGGAAGAAATACATGAGTAGGGACAGAAAGATGAGTGGAGCAAAGGCACAGATGAACTTGTCATTGGTGGGGCAACATCAGGCAGAGTGCAGATACAACCAGGTGTACCAGTCTGATTCTGGAACAAGAGGAGAGAGAGAGAATAGCAGAAAGGCAGAAAAGTACTGTTTTGTCCTTCACACACATAGCTGTGAAGAGCTACAAGAGCATGTTAAAAACCAAAAGAAGGGCTTTTCCTGTGAGCCATGCTGTCATGAATGAAGGATGAGCACTGGAGAGCTACACACAGTAAATCATATGCCTTTAATCATCTGCATGCTGTAGTCTGTGTCAAGATATACTTGCACAGAGAAAGTTATGCATTCTGAGCTAAGAGGTGCTGCATCTGGTCTCTCTTTTTTTTCTTTTTTTTTTTTTTTCTATTCCATCAGGAAGAGAGTCAGAAAACAGTCCATGGTCTAATGTCTAATGCAAGGCTTGTCACTCAACATGCTTGAGAGTTTGTCAGGAACTTTCTGGCCTCAATATTTCTTTAGTTTTGAAAAATTTGGGGGTTTTTTATACAGCAGGCACAATGTGATTCATGCTATCTAAAGCCTGGAGGTTCCTTTTTGCGTATTGTTAGAATTGCTAAGCCAGGAAGAACACTTTCTGTGGGATAGGCTTGTGAAATAAGCCAAGACAGACAGACATCACTTACAGTCACAAAATATACTCTCCTCTAAGTGGCCCTGCAAACCTTCAGGAGTGTTAGTCTATATCAGGGAGTTTGTAGATCTGGTAAAAAGCTAGAAGTAAAAGCATAATTAAAAGATTCAAAGGTAAAGGTTACAGATGTTCAGCTGTTGAATTCCTGCTGATTAAGGAGATTACTGGCATCATATATAACATTTTGGAAGTGTTTCCAGGGTAGAAGATTAGTGGAGGTACCCATTTTCTTTCTTTTGAATGACTTAGCTGCACAAAAAAAGTGTTTCTGTTTCTTTAGGTGGTACTGTAGCTGCCACTGTCAGGAACACTAAATTCAAGAGCAGAAATAGCTAGCTTGGGTTTCTTAAGAAGGAACGTATTTCCATCTCTTTGATCTCTAATATTTCTTTTTCTTTCGTCATCATGACTCTGAGCTTGATTTAACTCTTCTTTTAAGGCTTCTCACTTCCTGGAACAAACACTGAGTGGGACTTTGTGCAAAGGTCTTTCTTCAGCTTAGTTTGCAGCTTTTTCTTATGATGTCTACAAATCTGACAAAGGTGATAATTCAGGATGAGGCTTGAAAATACCCCACTTATTAAGTAAAACTTTATTTTACTTTGTACAGATAAATTCGTGCACTGGATTTTGACCTGTCTGTAGCAGCAAAAATTTCTGCATTTTTTGAGTTTTAAATACATTTAAGGATATTTAAGATACATTTTAAGAAGGCAGCCGAGAGATGAAATAAATTACTTCTAGGTATCATAGGCCTCCTTAACTTTTCTCTTTTTTTATATTATACATCCAAAAGCATTTCCACAACATAATGTTGTAGAACCACCACTGCTGTCAATTGTACGTCCACTGATGATTGCCAACCAGTACCCATTTGCTGAGATAGTATTTTCAAGAACCTAGACATTTCATTTTCTGTCCAGTACTCATTGACAAAACTGGTTAGAATAAGATGTATATGAAATCTTGAGACAACCTTCAGAAAAAGACATTATTGATGGCAAAATGCTCACCAGCACTGCTGGTACAACGTAAGTAACAAAACAATTTTAAACCAATCTTCTATAAAAAAGAATCCTATATCATTAGTGCTTTATCATGGGGAATAAAAAGGATGATATTGTTGAAAGAGTATAGTATGAATAGTCACTTATCTTGTTGGTACCCTAAGAATAACCAGCAGTGTAAGGACAACCTTCTCTTTTCTTGAGGGTCTCAACAGTTCAGTTCATTCTGAGGGTGGATGTCTTTTTACCATCCCATGGGTATTTCTGGGATTTCAAAATTTCGTGACAGTTTATATATCAGTGATAACTGCTCTGTGTTTTGCTGCACCACTTACCTGGCAAAATGTGACATGCCTGGGTCAGGTACTGGCTGACGAGTGCATTGCTTTTGAGTCAGAGAAGATCAAGAGATTTTATGCTGATTTTGCAATGGCTGTAGGATGTCAGATGACATATTATTCTTGTTCACTTTAGTCTGGTACTAGGAAGGTTAAAATCTGGATTTACTGTATTCTTTTTTACAGTCCAGGTTTCATGGGGAAAAAAAAGTCTTAACTGAGAAAGTCATGCTGCAGAATTGCTTTTAGTGATTATGCCACTTAGTTTAGTGCAAATTCTGACTCTGTTATGCCTAGTGTTGAACAAAGATTTGATCCTTGCTTCCACACAAAGCTGAATACATTACTTTCAAACACATTTGTTATTATGCAACAGTATCTTTCAAACCCCTCTGCTAGAGTTGCTGTGTTTTAGATGAATATTAATTAATTGAGCTCAAGAGAATAAGAAAAGAAGGGTGCAAAATTGTCAATATATCCTAGAGATTACAGTACTAGAATTTATGGAGAGGCATGGTTCAAGCCTTTGTTTCAGAAGAAACTTAATTATTCAATGTGAAGCAAAAACTTTTCAGTACTTACTGGAAATTTCCAACCAGTTCTCATTCATATTACTATTTCTGCTCTGTATAGTATAAGAGGTTACTGTAAAATTAAAAAGGATACATTGTTTTTTTTAAATAAAACTCTTACCTACATTGCTTATAATGTGGATTAGTAACATATCACAAGTTGTTAAAAATCTATTTTTCCCTCATATCATTACTGTTTATACTCCAAGTGAATGCTCTTAGCATTCACATATCCATTCCCCAAAGAATGTCTAAGTCATGAGCAAGTGAAGAAAGGGTGCAAGCATATCAATTCACTAAACCATCATACCATGACTGCTACTCACAGCATGCCATTGATTCAAGACATTTTCCCACTTCCAAACTTCCATCTAATGTACTCCACAACTCCCTTCTTAGCTTTCCTCTTTTTCTGAGTTAGAACCTACACACTTTTTCCTGAACTGAGATAAATTCTCCAGATTACAACCTCTGACACCTTAGAATGGGATTTTCTTCCCACAGCTAAACAAAATTAAAGGTAATAATATTTTATGACAAAGAGCTAGGAGGAACACTACTGTGTGCCTATACTCACATATCTTACCTCTTACAAATAAAGCCAGCTCCAGCTGCTCCAGAAGTCCCATACCCAACACACTCCCTGCTCCTAGAGTCAGGATACTTTATTTGCTCAGTGCACCNTGGAAATTTCCAACCAGTTCTCATTCATATTACTATTTCTGCTCTGTATAGTATAAGAGGTTACTGTAAAATTAAAAAGGATACATTGTTTTTTTTAAATAAAACTCTTACCTACATTGCTTATAATGTGGATTAGTAACATATCACAAGTTGTTAAAAATCTATTTTTCCCTCATATCATTACTGTTTATACTCCAAGTGAATGCTCTTAGCATTCACATATCCATTCCCCAAAGAATGTCTAAGTCATGAGCAAGTGAAGAAAGGGTGCAAGCATATCAATTCACTAAACCATCATACCATGACTGCTACTCACAGCATGCCATTGATTCGAGACATTTTCCCACTTCCAAACTTCCATCTAATGTACTCCACAACTCCCTTCTTAGCTTTCCTCTTTTTCTGAGTTAGAACCTACACACTTTTTCCTGAACTGAGATAAATTCTCCAGATTACAACCTCTGACACCTTAGAATGGGATTTTCTTCCCACAGCTAAACAAAATTAAAGGTAATAATATTTTATGACAAAGAGCTAGGAGGAACACTACTGTGTGCCTATACTCACATATCTTACCTCTTACAAATAAAGCCAGCTCCAGCTGCTCCAGAAGTCCCATACCCAACACACTCCCTGCTCCTAGAGTCAGGATACTTTATTTGCTCAGTGCACCCCTGTAAGTCCAAGACTTCTGCCTGTTTTTTAGTAAACCTTCTAGAAGGTAATTCAGAACTTCAGGAATCATTACAAAAACCTGATTTGTACAGGAGTCTAATAACTATAGAAGTAACTTCTTCCTCCCACACTATGACCTAAAAATAATAAATACAGGGGTGCTCTATTCAGAGCTGCTCAGTCTAGACCAGTTTTGGACATCTACAACAACAGAATTTCAAGTTTATAACACTTTCAAACAGTGCTTCATGAGTTTATGCTTCCTGACTTTGGTGGCAGATAAGTAAAGAAATGGGATCAGAACTCTAGATATTGTTGCTTAACTATCAACAACTCTATTGGAATTAAGCCTTAAGCTCTTTCCCTGTATCTCAGGTCAACCTCAATAAAAATAAAGATATAATAATAAAATATAATTGGAACACAATAATATTGTTGGGATGCCACAACTATTGTGGAGGACACAATAGACTGAAATTGGGCCTCTTCTGTATGAAAAAGCACAAGTATATAAATTAATGGCATTACGGGCTCCACAGTAGAGTTTGTCTAAGGGAAAAAAAAAGGATCTGAGGAAGAAAGTGTAACACAGAGAAAGATATGCATAAAGTCAGACAGCAAATCAGACTCTGGTCTCCTGAATGCTTGGCCATCTTAAGCAGTGTTGTTAAACATCACAAATACCACAGGTGAAGTATGAACTAACATACTGTACCAGGGTACACATACCCTGTAGCTATTACATAGAAGATAGTGGGCAGGGAGCTGTTATTCCACTCTCCATGCACCTGGAAATGTGTGCTGTATCAGGCAAGGTTAACTATGAGGTTACAGTGCAGCAAGCCCTATTCTAGTAAAATACACGAGACGTCCTAGGCTAAACTCTAACTAGATATACAAGTACAAGCATCATCTCCTTCCTTCCTTAGAGCTAGAGGTTTATGTTTTTTCCATACAATAAAACAAAGTTGAAGCTTTGTTTAGAACACCATATCATTTCACAAGGACCATATTAGGGTTACAGTGTTTGTGACCTGCAAAGGCTTTTAGACCTTTGCGTTGTTTTCAGAGCACAAAATAGTTATACTTTTATGGGGATTTGTGTGACAGGGAAACATTTTAAATTACTCTGAGGTCTCTAAAAGTGTGTTTATACAACACATATGTCTCAGGCTATATTTGCTCTTTTCTCTGAAATCATTAATTTTAATCTTCAGCTTTGAATTGATTGTTGGTTTCCTTCCAGAATTGCATTCTTCCACTATAGACTGATAATAATAATGCTTGGTATTTATAGAGCACTTTATATTCTCAAATCTCTGTGCAAGCATTCATTATTTCATCATTATAGATTTAAAATAATTCAGTCCTATTTTAGAGGAGCAAAATGGAAGGCATTGAAATACTGAGGACTTCAGTTTCAAAAATAGTAAGTGAAAAAGGGTAAAAATCAGAAACTTCTGACTTCTGGGATCATGGTACCTACTAATTCATAGCACTTATCAAAATAGTTACTAAAATTAATCAAAGGGAAAAACCTGAAGCAGTACTTAACTTAGAAAGGTCAACATTCATCATAGACTAAACCACGCTATTATTACAGAGAGCTCAGAACGATAATGGATTTGGGAAGTTTGTGGCATTTATTTTGGATAAAGGTGAAAATACAAGTCGTGATTCTGAAAACTACTCATCCATACTGGTTTGAGGCACTTTTTTTGAGAAAAAATTTAAAATTATTTCATTGTTGTTTGTTTTTTTTTTTTCCAAGATTAGGGACATTTTTTTTCAAATAAATCAATTTATTTAGTTTCTCTTTTTTCTCCAGTTTTAGAAGAAATTTTCTCTCACATGGGATCAGACCACTAGACTGCTTTGTATCCAGTCTATAGCCTGAAGTTGTAATAGTCAATGCATGAAAAACTGGAAAAATATAAAATATATCAAGATAATTTTGAATTGTTTTCCAAGAAAAATGTACTTCTACACAAGTTATTTCCAGTAGCAGATTTTTGCAAAATAAAATCAATCTGTTGACATTTCTTTGTCTTGGGTAATTGAGTTGAATTATTCAACACTCAGAAAATTAGGTAATAAATCTGGAAAGTTAAATGCTACCCCCTCCATCCTGTCTTCCTCATTAGAAGACAATGAGACACTAGAAAGTCATTAACCCTCTGGAAGTCAAAAATCTTTAGGAAAGATACCAAAAATTACAAATAACCAAGTTACCATGTCTTAACAAATTACCTTTTCTCAGCTGACTCTTCTTAACTGATTCCTTACACACCCCCACACCTCTGCAATTGCAAAGTAATTTACTTCACATTTGCAGCGGACTGGAAGCAGATAGATAAAACAACCTACCTAAAGTGTTGAATCCTTCACAACAGTAGCATGTTTGTAGGTAAACAACTATTCTGTAAAGACCCTGAGCAAATCCTTTCCCATCCTGGGGTTCTGTCTGCCCGAGCTCAGAGCTGATTTGGGTACAGTGCAATTAGGGCAGCACCTCTTCCTTCTGGCTACTGGGAGAGGATCCCTGACAGCTCTGGGTGGAGGCTGACCCATGGGAGGTGATTTCAGGCAGAAGCTTTTGCACTTTACCCCTCCCTGAGTCACAGATCCTATCACAGCCAAGCCCGTTCCTGACCACTGACTCCCTGATCTGGGATCCCAAACCACAAACAGACTTTCTAGCTGGATGTCAGTAGTCATCAGGAACTTGCCTGGGACAAGGTCTGGGGCATATTTTCTGATTATACTAGCTCTAGCTCTAAATTTTTGGGTGTAGTACTTTATGTTGTTTAGAAATGCATCCAACAGTAAAGTGCGATCCAGGAGTTCCAACTGATTCAGCACTGTGATCCAAAATTTTGGTCTAAACATGTTTATGATAAATTACTTTTGAGTATTCCCTATACTTTGTGAACAGTGTACAACTGTACACCTAAGACACATGGGTTTGTTCCTATCTCTCTATTAGAAGATCAAAGTAACAAAATGGTACATAATAAGTATTAATGTTTGTTGCTGAATATGGAATTAATGTTGCTTTCCATACACTAAAGTGAACAAATTTCCACCTGATGAATGTTTCTAATCATTGTCAGAAAGTGGATGTAGATGTAGGTGACTTGAATAGTAGTTCAGAGTGGGAAAGAGGTTTTGGGAGGATTGTGTTGTGTTTGAGGGTTTTACCCCTACACCACTCCCCAGCCCCATTTGAAAATGAACCCTACAAAGTTTCAGAACATCTGCTGTGAAATCTGTGGAAGAAATCCTGCAATGATAAGGTGTATTATTAGCTTATCTGGAATTTTCACATTAGTTGTTGAGGAATACATTCAATGCAGGTAACTTGAGCTCTGCATGGCAGAAGCCCAAGACAAGAGGCCCTGAACTGGCATTAACCCTTTGCACAACAAAGGGCACAGGGACCTGTGGCACCATCCCGGGGACCAGACACTCAGAGACACAGCAGGAGCCAATGACCCCAGACTTTCATACGCATAGACTGTGAGAGTATAAAAGCCCAGGCAGTCCTTTGTTCAGGGTCCCTCCTTTGAGACAGCCAACTTGTGCTGTTATTCTGTTGTTGCACCATGATTAAACTATTTTAAGGATCCAGAGGTCTGAGACTCTATTATGGGAAACCTGGAGACCTGGAGTTAAGCTGGTAAGGAAACCTGTGTGGATGTGATGTGTGTAGGAGGTCAAGTGGTGCGCTTTTTGGGTGCTGCAAAGGGGCTTCAGTCCCAGCAATGGAAGTGGTTGATTGTGGGAATGTGACTGCCAGAGTGTCTCCTGAATCNGGAGGTCAAGTGGTGCGCTTTTTGGGTCACTGCAAAGGGGCTTCAGTCCCAGCAATGGAAGTGGTTGATTGTGGGAATGTGACTGCCAGAGTGTCTCCTGAATCATCAGACAGGAAAGTTTCCTTAACACAGTTGTCTATTTGAAGCATTCACAGAAACACCTGACTCTCTTTTCTGTATGATCACATATCACAGTCCCCTAGTTGTTTTAACTTTGAAGATAATTCCAAGCAAAATGAGCAACCCAATAACAGGGAAGGTGGACAGCTTCAAAGGTTATGCCTCTGTCTTCTGGTTTGAAGGCCTCTGTGGGGTTCCAGCTCACAGACCTTGTTCAGGTGTTAGTCCCAGCTTAGTTTCTGATGGACAGCAATGCGCCATGCAAGATGGTTGCTATGTTATTTGACACGCATCTGGGACTTTCTGCAAGAAAGGGATTGAAAACTGAAATTAGTTTTCTACCCTGGAGAAATTTGTTGGTATAGAAAATAGTTGGCTCCATGTCTGTACCCCTGGCTTTTTTGGAAGATTTCTGCATGACTTATCAGTGCCATAGAGGTTTTCTGAGAACTCTGCACACTGTGAAGACTCATATATGTAGCTGAAGATTCAGTAATGAAATCCTGTAACATGGAGGTAATCTGAGGGCCAGGCAAGCTTTTATTAAACAGTAACTGATTGATTGTCTTTGAAGAAGCCAGTACCACACATAAACCTTAAACAAGTACTAAGGTTACTATGCTGAGGAGCTTTGGTTGCTGCAGTCTGCTCCCTTGTAGCAGAGATTTGTGCTCAAAATGGCAGAGAAGAAATCAGTATCTGACTATGTAAGCATTCCTCATTTATCATCCTTCGTCTGTGGTTCCCTGGAACCGAGCAGATGAGTTCTCAAAGAAGAATATCCCCTTAGATACTCACCTTGGCAGGGATAGCAAAGTATCACTAACATCATGAACTAATCATTAATGCCTTGCTATTGGGTCTCAACTAGAAGCCAATATGTAATAACTGTAGAGGTACATGGAGATGTGATGAACTCTGTCTCTCAGCTGTAAATGGCTTGATGAGCGCTTCTAGTCTGTCACACTGGCAAGCAGGTAAGAGTAAAGCATTTCCAGCTCTGCCATTCTGGCTTTGCGCTGAACCATGCTGGGAATGCTAACACAGCTGAAAGCAGCCAAGAGCGGTGGTTCCTTGGGGCCAAAGGCTGAAGCCTTGATCCTCTCCCTTTGCATTCCTATATCTTAAGAAGCAAGTTCAGTTTCATGATGTGAGCTCTTACCCAGGCCATAATTTGTACTGCCTAGATGTGTTTTATTTCGATTTAAATAGATCTGAGCACACATGTGAAAGCCAGATTTCCCGGCTGCTAAAACTATCTCAGAATCTGAATAAACTCTCTATGTGGATAAATTTTTGGAGACCACATCTAAAGCAAATTGCTTTCAACCTGTGAGACTTTTAATAAACTGACTGTCGTATCATGAGATAGCTTTCAGTGTTTTTGGCTAAGCCAAGTGGAATATTATTCTGAAGAGTGTGTTTTTTCTCCTGGCAAAAGGGAAGGAATTCTTCCAGCTATAGGAGAGGAAATGTTGTATTCTCTTCCACTAAAACATGGAAGCCTTCTGTTCTTAAGTGAGTGTTTGCCAGGGGATCCTGAATTACTGCAATAGCCTACCACTAAAATGTTATATGAGGTCACATAACAAACATTTCCAAGAATATCCTAGAAAAACCTAGTATGCCCACAAACCCTTACATATGTATGTACCCAAGGAAGAAGAGCTCAGATAAATAACACTTTATTTTTAACCAAATCTGCATTTTTTTGCAAAGAAACGAGAACCAAATTGTTTTTAACTGGTTAATCCTAAAAAAACATCTTTCACACAAGAAATTGTAATGCTCTTTCTTGATGATGTAAAAACACACCAGGATCCCATTTTGGTTTTGTGCAAAACTTACTTTTTGAAGTAAGAATGCAAAAAAATAACTCACTAGTTAGGTTTTAATAGCTCCTCATCAGATCAGGACAAGCACTAATCATGCACATGAACAGCTGAAAGAAACCAAGGACACGTCTTTTTACCTATACACTAACAGACACCACACAATCTATTTTGTGGTGTCCTATCTATTTATACATTTCCTCCACAGAGGTAAAATTAAGAGAACATAGCTGAAATAATCCTGCTGCAAAATTCATAGCCCGGCAGATTAAGGCCTTAAATAGCTGTATAATTCTGTGAGTATCTTGTAATCTACCCCTTTTTTTTTCCTTCATGTTGACCTACCAAGGAAATGCCAAAGAACACAAAAAGCCTCAAAGTTTTCAAAATATTGAAAGCAAACTTAATTCCAAAGTGTTTATACTTAAATGTGATGTTCTACTGAATTTTACCACAAGCAAGAACCAAGAAATTAAATTCTTAGGAAGAGCTTCTTTCATTTTTTCCATCTAGAAGTGAAAGAAAACAATATCCCATAATATATGTCTTCTTAAGTGGTTTCCAAACCAAGTCAGGTAATTGAAGATTGGGCAGTTACAACAGTTCTGTGATTTTTGAGGAAAACTTTTCTACTGGCCCATGTTACATGAGTGAAGCTCTTAATAGAATTTTTATAGTGACTGCTCCTTGAGGTTGTCATTGGGTATCAGTTAAATAAACAAGTCTCAGTCATGCAAAGATCTGACTTTACTTTACTGGTTCAGCTGATGTAAAATGATCTAAGAGTTTGATAACTCCTTAAACCGAGCTTTGAGCATTTCCTAAATACATACATAAATAAAGTCAATACTTTGAAACCATACAGAGTTGTGGATGTTTAATAACCTTGCTGCATTAGACCTTTAGTGGCATTTATTACTAACTCCATTTTAATGACCTATAATCTGATATGTAAATGGCAAAGTGTCTTCCCTGCAAACATCAGCAACAGACACCAAAGACCATATCCCCAGATTATTTAGACTAACGTTTTTGCTTTCTGTAAATTGATGTCAGAGATGGAACAAAATGAAGCAACAACTACAGTGTGCTCCCTCATATTCTGGTAAAGATAATGCTACTCAGTATTTGCAATTAGATAGCCCTCTTCAGCTTTAATAACTCTCCTTCCTTCTTAATTGTTTTTGATCAGTATGACCTTCCCAAGCACGCATGAGTCAATTTTGTCTGATATGAGAAAAGGGTTCTCTGCCATCAGCAAGTCTATGACTGGTGTAAATACTAATAAAATCAAAAAAAGAAAAAAAGAAAGCCTGCTAATTGTTAATGATTTGCTTTTGCATCCCAGGCTGATGAAGGATTAATTTTGATGAAGGCTTCAGAGTCAGAGAGCATCAAGTGAGTTTGCTCCAGATTAACTTCCCTTTTCAAAAGCATAAAATGGTTGCTGCTGGAGTATGGAGCTGCATTTTATGTGCCCCATTCAGGGTGGAATGAGTAGGCTGTATATTTATTTAATTCAATCAATGCAATTTAATTATGTTTCCATGCAAAACCACCTGTGGCCTCCCATCTGCTAACAAAATTCACCCATCCCTGCACATACGCACAAAGTCTTCAAAAAAACCCGACTATATTCATGGAGATATAAAGGAAATAGGCTTTCTGACTATTGCAGCTGGATGCATCTGGTCATACCATCTTTCCAAAGAGCTGGTTAACAGGAACTTGCCGCCTGGGTTGCCTTTCAGGAAACAGAGTTGAGAAACATTCATTCAGAGAAAATTAGAAGTGCCTAGGTGAGCTGATGGAAGCAAAAGTGATCTATTGCAGTTTGTCCTATGCAGGAGAAGAAACATATTAAATGAGGCTTCAGGAGTATAACTCCCCTTTTTTTATCTATTGATAACTTGACAAAATACTAAGAAAAAGAAA
The DNA here is from genome assembly GCA_013399855.1 of Oxyruncus cristatus. Lineage (NCBI taxonomy): Eukaryota > Metazoa > Chordata > Aves > Passeriformes > Cotingidae > Oxyruncus > Oxyruncus cristatus. Next base: position 1,285,445 of record VXAY01006571.1, on the reverse strand, counting down.
CTTTTATATTTTTTTGTTAGAAAAAATGTTGAAAGGAATCAAAGAGTGTTAGACACTTTCTGTGCCATCCCTACCTGCTAACAGAGACCAGAAGAATAATCTCTTGCTAAACCAAAGGATACACTAATTGATGTCAGGCCACATTAGATAGGCAAAACATGGGACTGAAAGTCTGATCTCTCTTTAGCCTTGAGTGAAACTGGATTCTCAAGAGGCCTCTAAGGTTTTTCTTTCAGTCTGAAAAATGGTCCCTCGTAACAATTGAAAATAGCATCTAACAATTTAAAAGATAGAACTTAATTTCTGAAGAAAATATCAAGATTTCAAAGATATTTCCAGTTCCAGTCAAATACAAGTGAAAATAGGGAAAATTTGGATGGAATATAAAGTGGTGCATATTTCATACTGACAATCGCCAAAGTAAAATATTGCTATTTGTAATGTCAGCAAAAGATTTGACAGTTTTAGAAGACATTTCTCACCAGTCAGCAAAGTTATATGGTTCTTTTCCTATATCAAATTTTGATTTCATTGAAAATATTTCCTAATTCACTTACCTGTCTTTATTAACATGATCCTTTCAAGAATCTCAAAGTAACATAATAATTTGGTAAGTATCCTGTTGCCATTTTTTTGGGAGATTGCAACATAAGGACATGACTAAGGTCTCATAGAAAAGTCTGTGACAAAGCTGAGAAGAAAATCTGAGTTTCCTGTAAGCCAGTCCTGGTAGATTCAGCCAATGATTATAATTCTTGAACTGATGCTAAAATGAGGACTGTATCTCAAACAAAATTCCTTTCACCAGCATTAAATAGGAAGGAAGTCTGGAATTCTCTGGATGTAGACAGAATGCACTTTTTATTACTGAAAGAGAATTGTGTTAGACTGTAGTTTCTTTCCAAAAAGGTGTGTGCAGAACTCTGCCAATTAAAGAAAGTACTTTCTTGTTTTCAAATTGGTGTCATAGTCACTATTTTTTTCTTTAACAAATAAAAATTGAAAGTACTCTATTGTCAGTTCCTATTTTATTTATCCTCAGGCATATGATTGCCTCTTTTAACTAGAGAACCTGGAAATTCTTTCAAAAGTATGTGTAACTCACAGACTGAAATAAAAAAGTAAAAAGAAATCTCCATGCCTTTCAACACAGAATTTTAAAAATGTCAGTGTCTCTTGATAGAAAAAATGGAGCTGGGAATTGAGGGAGACATTGAAACTGAATTATGGTTTGTTTTCTCTCTCACTTGCTCTGTTTTTTGTTTGGATGTTTGGTGTGTTTTTGTTTTGGATTTGGTTTTGTTTTGTTTCTTTGATGGATTTTTCTTAGTTTTTTTCCCACACTTAGAAAGAACCCATCAGTAAAAAATGGAGGGGAAAAAAAGTCTATCTAGATGAATGAGAAGAGAATAAATAAAAATGTTTAAAAGATATTTTTAGTGACAACAAGATGAAGCGTTGCATCAACTTTGTGATTTTTTGAATACTGTCTATTTCTAGGGGTTTTGTTGGACAAAGAATTGCTTTCATTTGTGACATAAAAAGGACAAATTCATCTGGAGCTGTGTTCCCCTGCAGCTTATATATTTTCATATACTGGTGTAATTTGGAGTTACAGTGTAATCATAATTCAGTTTCTGTCTTTAGTTAAAGCATGCGCCTCCCATTTGCAATCAATTTCTGTGCTTGACACATGGAAATAATGAATGTGTTCATCTACAGCTGGAGACAAAGGGAGAAAGGAATATGCAACACTTTGGAGGCTGGACTTTCTGGGCATTTCATTCCCCTAGGTTTTGGAACCTGGGCATCCAAATCACGCTAATATTGTGCTATAATCGTTGTGTGAATAAGATTCTCTATTTAAAGTTTTCCCTCATCTCCTTTGAACATACAGCTTGAATAATTCCATAACATGAGTGAGAATTTGATGGCACCAGCTCATCATGTGAGGTCTGACATAATGTAAAGTATGAAATGTCATACAGTTTCCAAAAGCTAAAATTTGCAGACATATTCATCACTATTTGTGTGTCATACTTACTACTATTTTTCTTATTCTTGTCTTTTACTGAACCAACACTTGTAAAATAAAAAATATCTGGAAATAATAATTGCCAAGAATAAATAGCAAGGTTTAAATCCACCCCATTTCGAGATGTCTCATGCCTGATTTTCAAGGCATAGTTGTAAAACAAATTTCCCACTGAGTAGAGATTTTGCTAAAGGTTTTTTGTGCTAAGCCACTACCTAATTTTAGGTGGAATGAGAGTTACCTACATATTTATCATGGCGTTTTAAAATTTATTTTATTGTGACAGTGGCTGAAATCTCTGAATTTTATGGGAAATAATAGTCATAGAAGACACTTCCAACAAAAGTGATGAAAGAAAGGTGGTATAACTGGTCATAAAGGTAATGCATTGTAACACTAATCAAGAAAAAAGATGCCATATAAAAGCAAAAGGTCAGCTACTGTGAAATATAGGGAAAAAGAGTTCATCATAGAATGATAGAATATCCTAAGTTGGAAGGGACCCACACAGATAATTAACGTGCCTAAGAGCTTTGTGCAAATGTTTCTTGAACTCTGCCAGGCTTGGTTCCATAACCAGTTCCCTGGGGAACCTGTTCCAGTGCCCAACAACCCTTTGGGTGAAGAACCTTGTCCTAATATATAATCTAAGTCTCCCCTGACGCAACTTCAGGCCATTCCCTCGGGTTCTGTCACTGGTCACCACAGAGAAGAGATCAGTGCCTGCCCCTCCTCCTCCCCTCACAAGGAAGCTGTAACTGCAATGAGGTCTCCCCTCAGTCTCCTCTTCTCCAGGCTGAACAGTCCAAGTGAACTCACCTGCTCCTCATATGATTCTATGATTCTGTGACTTCTCCTCTAAATGCTTCACCATCTTCTTAGCCCTCCTTTGGACTCTCTCTGATAGCTTTATCCCCTTCTTATATTGTGGTGCCTAAAATTTCACACAGGACTCAAGGCCAGGCCGCATCAGCACAGAGTAGAAAGGGACAATCATCTCCCTTGGCCATCTATAACGCTGTGCAGGATGCACGACAGGATGAACTTGTCCCTTTTGGCTGTCAGAGCACATTACTGCCTAATATTCAAGTTGCCATTGGCCAGGATGTAAGATATAGGAGGTTAGCATTTAAGACACTTTGACAGTACTGCCTTTCAATTGAGAAGTTCCTAAAAGTATTTACAAAAGCATGATTGGTATCACTCACCCAATTCAGTGAAATTAGTCCATTCTGGAATGAAGCAAGATATTACAGCATAAGAAAAGGTGGATCCCTTCTAATAATCTTATACTTGAAGGAAAGACTTAGTAACAAGTAATTTTAAATGACATACAAGTAAAGAATACACACTGGTTTTGTTCACAAACACTTTTGTGAACAAATACGTCAGAATTTGGGTCTTTTTTTCTCCAAAAGACAAGAAATTCTGCTAAAAGTAAAGGCAGTATTAATGATATAGGACAAGAAATGGCACTCAAAGGGAAGCTAGGAGTTTGATTTAACACTCACAGTCACAGATTTTTAGCCACTGCTAACTATTCATGGAATACGAAGAGTGCAGTAGGAAACCCCATTCCTTCTGTCTTTCTCTTTAAGATAGAGAAAGATATCTCACTATATTTGAACACTGGGAAGATGTGATATCTTCAACATTGGTGATTGTAGGCAATAGTTTAATTTAAAAAAAAAAATTCAAATCCTAGTTATATCAACGAATTCTGCCAGCTCTGTCAGCTCATTATGTCAGCTATGTTTCTGAGTCACAATATCTTGAAGTTTACAGATCTCATTTTAAAGAGCAAACCTTGCAAAAAATAGTTTTTTCATGCCTTCATGAATTACCTCCCCTGTTCTCCTTGATCTTAGACTTTCCATTCTCCACATGCCTACTCTGATTCCTCCTCTCAGTTTCTGTCTCTGAATCTGTATTTTGCGTGGTGCTTCCACACTCTTCTCTTTGTCCCACAGCCTCATGTTTCCTTGGACTAATCTTCTATCTGATATCTTATGTCCCTTCACTACTACCACACCACCTTTTTCTTGGCATAGCTACTCCAAGCAATTTCTACCTCATGCATTCTCTGTCAGTCATGACTTCTGAAAGTGATACCAGTATTCCTAATGGAAATATTTGAAGTGCTTCAGCTATGCCAGACAGTGAGGAAATATTCCCTTGAATACGGAATACTGGTGAAAAGCCCTCATTGTTCTCCAATAGTAACTTTCAGTCTCAAAAAAAAAATGCTTGAAACCTATTAGAAGGTTTTTCCTTTCCTATTTATCTCCCAGTGTTTATTTATTTACTTATTTACTGGCATCAAGTAATTTCACCTAACCTTCAGGGATTTTTGTTTGCTATCATTTCAGAGGTGGGGAAAGAGAGACAAGTTTAAAAATGCATATGTTGTCCTTGCTGTGCTGTAACAAGATTGGCATGGTACCAGCGATGTTTGAATTTCTCTCTTAGGAAGACTAAGATAGTTCAAGCAGCTGCACTGAAATTGCATTGAAAATGGATACTTTGCAAATTCTCCCCATAAATGAAAGTTTAAATTACAAAAAGCCGTCTGACCGGTTATCTCTTAGTAAAGTGCTTTACAATTTGCATATAAACTTCATTTCTTTTTCTAATTACACAGAGTAAAATGCATTCATTTTGCTTTTGATTACATGCTGGTCTTGCCAAACACCTGTGACTGCCACAAATTCTAATTTGTTATTTATTTACTTCAAAGCAATCTTATCATCCAAATGACTCAAAGCATCAAAGACCTTAATTATTGATAGTCAATTTGATAGGGTTACACTTTGCATGTCCTTGGGTTGAAGGCACTTCTCTGTTTTCTTCTACTCAAGTACACACTTGGATGAGCAAAAGGACATATGATTCTGCTGCTAAGTTTTGGAAATCACATTCTTGCTTAACTGCAACTGGATTGAGACAATACCAAAGAGCCAAGACTGGTATCTACAATCTCTAGTCTACTAGTGGAACTGGAAAAAAAAAAAAAAAAGCCTCCTTTACACCTTGGAAAAAAGTTACATGTGTATCACATGTATTCTGTAAGTTTGATCTTAGTCTCCAAAACGCTAATCCTTCGTGAGTACCTCTCTTTTATTCCAGATATAAATACGCCAGATTTACACTACTGCAACACATGCGCGCAGAGTGTGTCCTGTGGTCATGATGAAATATTTATACTTTCTTACTACTAATTAGAACATTTAAATGGGTTAAAAATACTCTTATACAGGTCAGAAGTGAAAGGATAAAAAGGTCAATACAAACAAGATATTTAGCTAATATGCGTGTTTTGGGGAGCACATGTGCATATTCACAATACACGCGTGTGCATGGATAGCACAATGCAAACTTTCAGACCTCCTGCTGCCTCCATCTGTAAATCATATCTTTACCAGAGTCTTGGACCATCAGACCTACTATACTCTCAGAATGCCTTGAAGATGTGGTATATTAGAGCAACGTCTAGGAGTTAAGGGTACTGAGAGCTTCATTTAAATATTTTTTGATCACATCACACATCATTCTTCATTCACCTCTACGATATTTTCCCTTTAACATTTAAGGTCTTAGATATAAGAAGGGTCATATTCAGCATGAGGCTTTCATAAAACTGATCATGAAGCCTACAGAATCCATAGTTCTAGGCCTAACTTCCTCACCTGTATCCTTTTACTTTTGGACAATTATCTTGGGCTCTATCTCAACTATAGATTTCTCAGGGTACAGAGAAACAGGGTACAGTTTTCATTGTTCTTGAAATATATTCATAGGGGTTCTTATAATATGTCTGCAATTACTCCTCTATCCAGTCTCATTCCTTTTAGACTGGGCTGGCATCTGCTGTTTCATTGTTTGAATGGTAAAACAAAGGTTGCCTCTCTTGAATGTATGTCATACTACACTCTCCACCTAGGTGCATCAGGTCTGATGTTGCATGATGTGAGAGGTCTGAAGAGCAGGCTGCTCCATAGGAATCAAGGAGTGAAGTAAGGAGGATATGCACAATGGCCAATACAATACAAATGCATGGATACAGTTCATATAAAGTCCTTACAGATATACACATACACAGTACATGAACCCACAATATAGGTTAGATTTCTGGCTGTATAAGCCACATCAGTTCCAGTGGCTGAGGAGTGGAGCAAATTTGTGAATGGATTGTGTGTGTGTCCCAGCCATACTGCAGTGTGTATTCCGAATCTGTTCTGTACGTGCAATGCTGATGTTTTAACAGACTGTTTACATATTCTTCAAGTGATCTGTTAATCCCTGAATTCAAGATTTGCCTTCCTCTGTAATATGATATGCCAATGGAAACACAACTAGAGTTCTATGGGGTTTGTTTTCCTTTCTTTTTATTCATGATAGCATTGTCTACCACAAAAGAACAACCAAACCACCTCTTCTACTCTTGGTAAATTCAAGAATTCCATTGCAGTAAATAAGGATGCAATATCTTAAATATCTTAATACTTTTTGCATATTTTTAATTAGTATGATTTGGTTTTATTTTTTAAAAAATCAAAACCAAATCCAAAGCATTTGATGTTATAAAGCCAGAAGTAAGACGAACATACCAACATTTTTCACATCTGTGAAGATATTAAACATAAGTAATCTTCCCAGAGATGCAAAAAATTTGTAATTTATGGGTACATGATTTGTGCATGCTTTCAAGATTAATAAGAAGAGACTAAAAGTAGCACCATCTCTGGATGGTAACATTTATTTGTCCTGTAATGGTAAAGAGATTATAACAATCATAATTGTGTGGTAATCCCACAGAAAGAGATAGATCCTCTTATTACACCACGTTTTTTAAAGTTCGAATGTCTCATAAATAATGGAACATAGCAGCAGACAAATTGTGAGGTCAAGGTGCAATTGTGGAACAAAGTTGTCCCTGCTATTCTTAGTGCTTAATAAGGAGCAATACATGAAATGAAGAAGAGAATTCAAGTGAAGTAAGATTGAATAGAGGAAAACGTGAGCCAGGATAATTAACATATTCCCATAAGATCCTAAATTAAAAGTTTTGTTCAGGCAACAAATTATAATTTTTTTTTTTAAAAAAGGTTTTCAATACTATAAATATATATGCATACATATATATATACACAAAATTTGTCTTTTAAAAAAACAATCTCTCCAACATTTCGAAATATACAAATCTGCAAGCTTGAGCTGAGGAAAGGAAAACTGACTACTCAGGTTTACCTGCTGAAGTTAACATGCACAAGCAAACAGCACAGATAATAAAAAGTGTATTAGATTCTTAAATGATTTTCATTTTAACAACCTAATGTGTTATTGTTAACTGAAGGAAATAAAATTATTTAACTCCACTGCTTTCTACTTCTTTAAATCACTTGTTAATTGGATTTTCTAGGTGATTGGTAAAACGATAGTTCCAGTCTCTCTCTTTCTTTCTCTCATTATCCCACCTACAGCTTTTCAAATACTGCAGAAGTACTGCTTTGACTGAAATTAAACATCTGAAGCAAAGCTCCCTGAAGTCAGCATAAAGATTTCCACTAACATTAGTAGGATTTGGATCAAAACGTAAGTAAGCTGCTTAAAATCTCTACCTTTGTAACTGAGCCCTGCAAGCAAAAGAAATTGTTGGATGGCCAGTGGTCAAGATTTCCATGCAATATGAAACTAGTTTTCTTAATTGACCTCTACAGCCTTTGCTATTTGATTTTTAAATTATTAGTATTATTGTGACTCTCGAGTTGTAATTCTTTATGAATTGCCAACATTACTTCCAGGGCTTTAATTTTATGGCAGTGCTCAGCAATGCCAAGAGGAACTGTGCTATATAAATATAAACTCCAGTACTCCACCTCTGTTGCAAAATTTACCATGAAATTGAGTCTGCTTCCTTCTACTGAACCACCTTTATATCATCAGTGACCTTTCACTCTAACCAGCACAATCCAAATCCACCTTACAATACCTCTCTGAAGAGTAACATAGATCATCTATGAAAATGCAAGGTAACGGACTGCCGTTTGAACACCTTGCCTTAATTCAGAGTGCAGGGGGAAAAAAAAAAAAAACGTACTTAGCTTCAAAGGAACTAAGGAGCAGCTTTCAGTGGAAGGCATGACTCAGTGGGTCTTCTAGTCAAGCTCTGAAAGAGAAAGGACTTTGGTTGAGAGGGTCCCAAGTGAAGCAACACACACTTTCTCAGTGAGACTTGGCCTGTCTCATTGTAGTATTATTCTCCTTAAAAAAAAAAAAAAAAAGGCAAGGCTTTTTTTTTTTATTTTAATGATCATGTATCAGTAGATTGTGGACCACAGAGAGGACAGACTACCAGAGCACAAGCCATGCCTCGTGTCACTGTATCAAGTGTCCTCTAGAGGAAGCTGTCAGAGTACATGCGATTCTACATTCACCCAACCACTTGTGAAATCACTTTAAGATACAGCAGCATTTGGAAAAAAAGCTCTCAGGAGACAGCCCTCCGAGCAGAATAGTCAGTGTAGCAGTTGAAATTGCATCGCTTTTCTGTCCCAGTAGAGAAACAGAGAGAGAAAGAGTTCACTGTCAGCACATTAACAGAGTGAAGAGGTAAGGAGGCCTGTCTTTAGCCTGCAGTAACAGCCCACAGCTTCCCCATTCGAACTCTTAAAGTGCAGTAAAATAATTCTGACAGGAGCTGTGAATGGCAGAGAAATGGATTACACCACTGTTATGTTTGCAGTGGCTTGCAGATGATCTGCCGCAGGTCCACCCACAGTCATTCCATGTTCAATGAAATACTTTATTTATGCTCAGAGCTATCACTCACTAGTAGTAAACTCTTGTTGTGTGCCTCAGAACGCACACAACACGTACAGGATGTGGCACTCAATTAAGTAGACATATCAATCAAAAGACAGCATGAAGATCTCTTTGTCAGCTCCATTGCTCTCTGCCCTAGGTAGAGCCTTTTTATTAAAGCTGTTTACTGTATTTTTGCTCATTCTGTATATCCTTTGGGCTGGCTTTGTAGTCAAAAACAAAAACAACAAGAGGAAAACCTACAAGTTTCATTGTTCCATATATGCCTGAAAGGCTTCACATTTTTCAGATTCTTTTTGTTCCCAGAATTTTTCACCAAATACTTGGAAACAATAAGGGCTTTCCTCTAGTTTACAGTGAACACAAGTTCCTTTCCTCAGCCCTTCCCTTCTTACCTCCAGTCTTTGTTAGTGGGCTCAGCAGGAAGGTCAGAGACTGGCAGGTTCATCCAATACCAATTGGGAATTATGAGGAAAATTTGCTCTCCAGTAGTGTCTTTGTTACCCTCTATGAGGATTTCAGTCTCTACCACCATTAAGTACTTTTCAGTCCAATTATTTTCACAAAAACTTGTAAGGAAACTATTACATTTTTGCTCTTCACACTTTGTAGTTTGGAAATTACAGAGGATTAATATCAGTGCTTTGCTGCATTAAAAACAACCATGAAACGCTCTTCAGGATATGAAGTATCATGTGAGCAGCTGTGCACATAGTAATGTCAATATGTAACTCACATGACATAATACAGTTAAAAAATTAAGTTTTAATTTGCTGCAAAATTTAACACTATTAAACAGGAATTAAGACTGAGGCAATTAAAGTGCATTCAGAAAAAATACATAAAGCTCCTGCCTATGAGGTGGGATGATAGGCAAACAGGAAGCCTTGAGAGAATAAAAGAAAATAACAGCACAGGAGAGGACATATAGGTGCAAAATCTCCTCCTATATAGGTAAACCCTCTTGAATACACAAACCTCAGAGAAATGATTTGGAAATAATTCCACACAAATACAGCAATACTGAAATTCTGTTAGCTTAAGAGTAGCAAAGAAGTAATTTTTTGACATTTCTGCTATAGCTGGGTCTTGAGACACTCTCATCCTTCACCTAAAAGACATTTACAAGTAATACCAATAAAATAGCTTTTGAAGGTTTGGGGTTTTATCTGAAGGCCTACTTTCGATAACTTCCAATACATCTCTCTATTCATCTAGTAGTGTTCTTGTGAGAAGCTATTTCAACATTTTTGTTCAACTGCCATTATTTTAAACCTCCCATGTCTTACACCTGGTCGCTCCTTAATATCTATCTTAACTTATGGATTTTCTTTCCTACTTTTGGCTTTCTACTTTCTGTTAACTTCCATTCCTTGCCACTATCTTTATTGCTTTACACAAACCATAGATTTTTCTTCTCCTTATTTTTGCATCACGTTCTTACACTCATTTCTTAATCTTTTAAATCTAGGCAATGATTCAATACCAATGCAACAGAAGGCTTGCATCTTTGGCCTGCAATTTCTTTATCACAAATTTCTTCAATTTATTTCATTCTTAGCTGTGGGAAGATCATTCCATAAGGTTATGGCAATTATTCTTAATGTTCTTGCAGACAGTAAGATCTATCCTCCTCTTGGCAAATTAATAGCTTTCATATGCTATCACATCAGTAAGCAATCTTGTAACCTTATTTGTACATCTGTGGGGGGAAAAAAAATATCCAGAGGAATATCACTGGCAAATATGAGGCCTCTAAAAGAGAAGTGAAGTCATCTTAGGCTGGTTTTATAGTCAGGGGAGAGAAAGACCTCCAGACAACTCTACGAAAGATCTGAATTTACACTCAGCGAGTCAGAGGAAATGCCCAAGACCACTATGAGCTGACTCAAGTGTGCAAACAATCAACTTAGCAATGTCTAAAACCCAGACCAGACAATCCTCATTTTTTTTATTTTTTTCTTCTCTACCTTTTAGTCCAAAAGATATGACTGAAGTGTATTTGTTTCATCTTAAGGGATGTTATTGACTTTGCTAGCATCTAAGTACCCAACACTGTGCTTTTTCCAAGATAATTTGCATAGCCAATCGAGTTCTTCAGTAGTCATATTTCCTGCTGAATATAAATGCATTACAGAAAGTGGTAAAGGAGAATCCAAGGAAGAAAGTAGGATCTAACCAAAAAATGAAAAACAAAAGACCATGAAAAATCTAAAGCATTCTTCAGAAAGAAGGAGTTTTTACTTTAGGTCAGTGAAAGGAGGATGGGTCAGGAGGAAAAAAGGTACAGGCCCACGGGCTCTGCATTATTGAAGGGATAGAGTTTCAATAAAGGAACAAAACATAGAGAACTGGGAGCCAGGAACAAGAGTCCACTGAAAATAAAAGAATGCCTAAGTGTCTTGCTTTGTGACAAGGGAGTTTCAGGGCCAGAACAATTTCCTCTCCTAGGTGCCCAGCTGCCTGTGCTCAAGGCTAGCTCTGTGATCTGGGATGGTTGCTTAAACTCAGTTCAAACCGTTGTGAAGAAGGAGCTGCTTAAGAAAGAGCTAAAAGAAGTCTCTGCAGGCTCATGGTAATGTTTTACTCAGGAGTTGCATTTGTGTTGAAACTCCTGCCTTAGCTCCTGTCTGTATTCAAAACCAGTACCCCTACTGGCTTCTGAGTTTTGTTTCTGGCAGAAATCACATGGCTCTATCTATTTGATGGGAGAAATTGCTGTTAATCCGTGTAATTCTACCGGTGCTGTAGCACCAATCGAACCCTTTACTTTTCATCGTGCATATGGTGAGAGTGCAGGTTGAAGGAGATGGAAAGTCCGCACTAATGAAAATGAAACACACTTCAGCCTGGCCTCTTTCATAACAGCTTTTCTATTCCTCTTGAATCTATTCCCACTTTCAATTTGCAAAATAAGCCAAAATTCTGCAGCAAACCCTGAAATAAAATAAATTTTTTATGGAATGCTGGCCCTTCCCTGGCTGAAAGGGTTTTAAGGCTAATAGATGGAGAATGCATTTCTCAAGCTAACATGATAGTGACAGTCAGGTACAGTGATACAAAATTCACTTAAAGGTACCCTAAAAAATCACACTTTGTTTTGTTTTAATTTGTGCAGGCTGCAGTGTTTTCACTCAGAAATTGATTTTTCACTAAGATTTCACATATTAAAAGTACCTGAATAATTTTTTATGATTACTTTTCATAATTTCAGTATTTTTCAAATAGCGTTCTGGCCAGCACCACAGAAAACAGATTAGTCAACCAACGAATAGCTGCACTGCATTTGCAGCCCTTCTCTCAGGATAAACTGCCCAAGACCCAAACTCAAACATAAAACTGGGACTCCTCTCAGTAACTCTGATGGTAATACCAACAGAAGTAAGCATTTCATAATCAGACTCAGAAGATATAGCAAGAAGCATAAAAGGAAGTGTTCTGGCTTCCTTATATTTAAAAAAAGGCTCTTAGAGCAATACACTCTGATTGTTCATGTTCTGATATCCTGTGACTGGCATGGCTTACAATCACAGCGCTTCTGTGGAAACACACAGATTAAGCCTGTGGAGAACATAATTCCCTCAGTCTGAGCCCAGGGAACTTTGTTCAGAATCTATAGACCTTGTATGATCTTCATGATTTAAATCTCTTGCTGTCACTTTCAAATCACAGAGGGCTTGTTTGGATATGCCTGTGGATTCCTCTAAATGAAGCTCCTTCAATGAGAACAGCAGATACAAGTGTAGCAGAGAGAGAATAGTTATGCTCTAGTTTCACAGGACACATGCTTCAGTGACACACAAATGTTTCAAAATATTTCCATATCAAAGTTAGATGAACATTAGCAACTGCAAAAATGTTCAAGACTGAAAAGATATATTTTCAAATGCTTTGGGGCATAGAGGAAACTTATTCCATCATTCTGTCTGAAAATACATAATTTAATCACATCAATTTAAAAAGATACAAAGTTTTCTTCATTTTCTTATTAAAAGTAATTTTAAACTAGAAAACTGTGTATTTAAAAAAAATCAAAATAATACAGAAACTAAATTTGAAACCCTTTCTAAAACAACTGGTTAAAAAAATCTGATACCAGTCTTTGGCCCCATGAAGTCTTGCTTCAATAAATCAAGTTTTAGTGAAAAAAGGTTATTACAAAAGTCTGACCAGCTATATTCCTTATTACTGTATTCTGAAATGTGCTCATCTGCCAAATAATTTTGTTTTTACATCCCACTCTTAACCTATTTGAACTTGCCTTCATTTTCAAAATCCTAATCATTGATCTTTAAAGAATAGTTTCCTTTTTTCTTTGACTCAGATGTATACAGCACATTTTCTAGCATTCCAGCTTTATATTGAAAAAGACATCCATGTATGCATAGGTGTAAATTCTCTAACACTTTCTAAAAGGAAATATTCTTCCTTTCTTCCTTCCGTCCTTTCCTCCTTCCCTCCTTCCTTTCTTTTCTTTCTTTTCTTTCCCATTATGTAGCAAGTATAAAAATTCAAAGCTCCAGTTGCTCTATCCCCTGAGGATTTTCTTCCTATATCATTTAACTTTTCCTGGCATCTTTCTTTCCTCCCTTTTATATTACACATTTCCCCTAAGCAATGAGAACCCGTATTTGCATCTTTGACAGCAAAGGGGAGACTGACGGATGGAAGCAATGCTCCCCTTGAATAATGCAGGATGTTGTGACACTGACAGTAATAAGCAGTCCTAAATAATAGGTCCTTCTTGATACAATTTAAAAATATGCAGCCTATTGTCTCAGCCACCAGCAAACCAGCTCATAACGAGTGCCTCAAGAGTAAGGCTGAGTTCTATCCATCTCAGTGACAGCTGACAATGGGAGACTAATCTCTCTGAAAAATATTTCCCAATCACTTTTTGCTGTAGTTAAATCCACAGTGTTCAACCACACACAAGAAGAGGAAAATAGCTTTCTTTTATGACATTTCAGAGCAAGCAGTGGATTTAAGTTTTACTCATCACTGCCCTGAGGGAAGTCGGTGCCAATTAGAGTTGTCTGCATCACCTAATCCCAGTCAAGACCCTGTTCTCTTTTGTGTTTTCATTATTTTTTTCCAGTGGTGCCCACAGATATTAACAAACAAGAAAGAAATGGTGATAGAATGGTAAATCTTACAGGCTTAAATCACCCATGGGCATAAAACTATCTGAAGTCTATAACACTGACACCACTGGCTGAGGATCTCATTCTCAGGATTTCATCTGTGTCTTACCCATTGTCTGTCATTTTATTTGGTATATTATTTGACACACTAAAAGAAATCAGAAGGAACTTGGAAGTTCTTCAAAAGGTGAAAAACTGGTTAGTCTCAGTTGTATTTTTAATTATGCTTATAATTAATATAACTTATACCTTTAGAGAGGCTTTATTAACTTTTATAGATTTTGAACTACAGTTTCAGTGACATAATTTTGTAATTAGTGATTTATAGTCTTTCATTAATGGAATTTCTGGAAAATGCTGTAAGAATTAGAAAGAAAGAAGGAAAGATACAAAAAGGGCAAACTGTATGAGAATGTGGTTAATTTTGTGTAGATATTTATGCCTTCTAACAGCCAATGAGACTTGCATATACACTGATAGTTAACTGTGCTCAAGTTCAGAGTTGCATGGAAGACTTTGTTTGTAATGAAAGTTTAAAACAATAGCAAAGCCACCTACAGTTATCACAAGAAAAAATTAATCTAATAAAAAATGAAATTTTGTAACCTATTCAGGGTACTTTCTAGAACTACAGCCAGGGAGAATACAGAGTGTACTTTTACATACCTTTGTCTCAGTGTGGTCCTGGAATACCTGAGACAGCATGTCCAGTATGCCTACATATTGGACTTAAGCGTGTTATAAACACCCATCCTAAGCATTATCTGTTACCATGCAGCCATAGTAAAATAAATTTAGCATGAGATTTGCTAAAGCCTACATTCACTAAGCTGTAGAGTAGCCTATTAGAGCCTGTTTCCATATTTTTCTGTAACATTGCCATTGACAGTGCAATCAGATTTTAAGTTATGGCTGCTTTCCTATGCCTGTCTTTGTCTGGTGTTGCTGAAATAACTGCACACCACCTGCACTGAACAAATCCTTCCTCAGACACAGCCATCATTTCTATGGACATACCTTACCCCATCAGCCTTGTTGGCTGATTAATAAGTACTGACTCAGCAATGGAGAAGTCATCTTAATGTTATCTTCCATTGCAAAGAACCAGTATTACTAATAGCAATTTCTGTACTGTGGTTTCAGGAGCTTTCTTCATTGCAACTGCTTCCCTGATGTACTGCAGCTTGCAGTAGGTATAGATATGCAACATAAATATAACCAGTTGGTCAAAGCTGTTTTGCATTTTCAAAGGAAAATGAAAAATATCCAAGTTCCTAGTTATTCTAAGAAAGTATTGTAGATGAAATCACCTAGGGAATATTTTTCCTCCTATAGGTAACCAAATACCATTTGAGACATTAAAGTTATATTTTTTGTTCAGTTTATGATAGAAATGGAGATATAGATCGTTTCAAATATTTAGTTTGCCAAAATTGCCTGAAACTGAACCATATTAACTTTAAAACAATGACTGCATGTCACTGTTTATACTATATAATATTTTGAATACATGTGAGGAAAATAATTAGAATAATATGACAGTAAAAGGTAGATCAAAGTAAAATAAAACTCCATACAATTGTATTCATGTGGCATATCTATCTGTGGTGCAGCAGTTTGCATGCCTTCTCCTGGAATTGTAGAGAAGAAAGGTTAAAAAATAACATTACAACTATCTTCTATCATCTCTTCAGTGCTTGTATGTTGGCAAAGATATGGTTTAATATAAAGGCATTCTATTCGAAGGAGACTGCACTGAGGGCTTCTATTGGACATCTGTGTTGTGCCAGGAGATACCAACTCACACAAACTCTCTATGCGTTTTAAAAGAGTCTTCAATATTTAGTGGTTATCAAAGCCACTTTTGATACTGTTCAAAAGCCTCATTCCAAGGTCAAGGGAGAGCTGGCAGCACACCTCTCTCTAACAGGACACAGCAGATCACCACCTCCTTCCTATTCTTACCTTTTGGCAGTGTTGGAGATAAGTGACCCTGCATGTCCCAGATCATTCCAACTTTCCTGTATTCATATGATATCTCAAAAAATTCTACTACTGAGGTCTAAGGGACTTACGACACTGTCTTAGGAGATAAGGTAAAGATTATATTACACATATACATCACAGCTGGGCTCTTGAAAAAAGTGTCTACTGTGTTTTCTATTGATCCAAGTCATTCCATAAACATCTGGAAGGCAGTGTCTTATTTCATCTGTCTGTCGAGGGGTAACAAAATCAGTACTGAAGATAATAAGAAACAACAGAAAAACAAACAAACAAAAATCTGTAAAAATCCTAGCCCTGACAGGATGAAAAGAAATATACTGAAGTTATAAGACCTTGTCATTTAACAAAAATAGAAAAAATTGTTTTTCATTAAAGAAACAGAGAAAAGACCTGTTTGCACATCTGTCTCTGATTTTCCAATGTTTATTTAATTCTAATACTCACGTAACACTCAAAGTGATCCTGACAGATGTTTGATAATGAATCTGCTTTGAAACTCATCCAGAGAAGCAGAACCTGTTCAGGGAATCCAGTGCTCTAGCTCAAAGGGAATAACTTTAGATCAGCCTGGAGCCAGTTAATACAATTACACTTGTACTGTTCTTTACTTGGAATGTTTACTAAGTGTTGCAGGTCAATAAATGAACAAGAATTGGCTAGGCATAACTTTCAATCCATCTCCTGCCTGCCTGTGAAGTAGAGTGTAACATGACTTTTCCCCTCTGAGCAGAGTGAAGATTTGTGGCTCTTGATTTGTAACTTTAAGGGGATACTCATCTTGACCTAAAATTTCAATTTAAAATTGTGACAACTGCCTGTGACTGAAAACTTCTTTTGATTCATCCATTGAGACTTTTATTTGCACTCCAACAAGTAGCTTGCAGTTTTCTGTAAGGTTTATTCATCCCCCCCACCAGATGTAAGAATGCTACACTCATTCCACTTGTTTTTTTATCTTACTTAGAACCACTGAAGGAAATGCTGCAGGTGTTCAGAAGGTATCTTATCTTTACCCCTTTAATGTACCACAGTTTCATTCTATTACTGAATTGCCTGAATAAGCAGCAAACAACACAACAAACCCTTCAAATTTGTGGGCAAAAATGCGATATTTTATTTTTCTGAAACGTCTTTTTTTTTTCTTTTCAGAAGTCACATACACAGAGCAGACAATTTCTCATTGGCTTTTATCCAACAAGACAGTTAATTTTAATGTTTTTGTAATTCATAATTCTAAATAGGCTTCAATCACAACTGGTAGGGTCTCACCCAAAAGCAATGAGAAGTACTTGTCCCCTCAGTCCTGCTCAGGCTGCTGGAATGTCCAGACAGCCTTTGTATGTAAACTTCCCCACCTTACTGACAAGAGTGACAGAATCCTTCTCATCTGGTATGGCAGCCAAAACCCATTGCTTGTCACTTCATATCAAAACAAAAGCAATGTGGAATTAAATGTGGCTGTTGAGCTGGCTGGGCTCTATGAGAAAGAAGACACTCTCCCTTTGAGAGCTTCAACTGAAAAGACAGAAAATTTAATCAGCTTTTCAACATATACTTCTGAAGCAATAAGACTGCTTTCTGACTAGGATAATTTTATTTCTAAAGACAAGGCAGTTTGCTGTGTTTGTTTAGAGTAAAACATTTTAGCTCAGCTCGAGTAATGAGATTCCTCAGGGATTGTGCAAGAAGCAGATACAATCTACGGTACAGTAGGCAGGGTGGAATTGGAGCAAAGCTCTTTGGAGGAGTTACCAGGTCTGCTTTGATTGCTGCTAAGTGCCTAGCAGCATGCTGTGTGTTTTTCTGACTACATGTGGTTGAAACTTGAAAGCTGGAGATGAGCAAGCAGGTAGAGCAATAATTAGCTACAGAAAAACAGAGTTTGTAGAACAACTTGCGCATCAGGAAATAGTTTTTTAACCAATAATAGGTAGAATTCTCTGAAAAAAAACCACCTTTCTCATACTATGTTGTTATCTGTATTTCAAACTCTCAGCAATTTTCTGATGCTCTAGAACTCAAGCAGATTGTCAGCACAACCTGGGAAGAAGCTTGCCACTGGGGATAGGCTAAAGGCCATGGATGTGTCTTTTGATGAAGGTCAGAGGAGGTGACTCTTCTGATAGAGACTGACGTTCTTATGAAGAATAGAAGGGAGATTTGTTTGTGTTATCTAGTACCTGATCAGGAAAATAACTGTGTATAACACTTTCACAGCAGTAAGGCTGTTATGTTATACCCAGCCATCATGCATGAAGGACCCAGGTTTGTAATGATTTTCATACTTTGTTTTGATGCAAGCTATGAATCTGTATACTGCATGAAAAGGGTGATTAAGCCTCTGTGCAAGCACTTAAAATAACAGAAAAACAATTTTCAATCAACCAACTATCTCCCCATCTTTCACAAGAGTTGTGTGCTTGAGGGAAAAAAAAAATTAAGGAAAAAAGTATCTAAACTGAAATATGGAAAAAACTTGGCAAAACAAAAAGTCAAAAGATTCTTATTACATATCCAGTTAAAAATTATGTTTATCTTAAAAAAAATTACACCTGGATTCCAGGTTAAAGGAGTGAAAATGACATAAGGGATTTGAAAATACAGAAAAATAGTCTTTGTTCAAAATATTTAAACATACTGAAACTGTCACCATTTTTTTATTTCTGGTATGATAAATTCATTAAAACTGACAGAAAATTCACAAAACTTTATATATTCTAGAACCTGTACTTTTAGGGGAAAATATTAACCTAAAAGTTGTTACTTAATCTGCTTGGTGGTAAGTAACCTTGGAAAAAAAAGCTGATGGAAGTTTGAAAAAAAATAAAAAGAAAAAAAAGAATGAAAGAAAATAAAAACTATCAGGCCAACTTCAGCTTTTACTTAGGTTTCCTTTTCTCTCTCCACCTCTTCCTCATCTTCCATACAGACAAACATCTTACACTGATACTGATAGGCCAGACAAATTAATATTTCCTGACCAATGACACTAATGAGGCCAGTCAATTATAAACAATAACAAAATGCTTTAGTTCAAAAAATTGTCATAGAGATACAGTTGTTTTGTGTATTACCAATGTGTAATACCAATATAGAAAAATTAGATCAAAATGATTTGTTTCAGGTTTGAAGTTACAGGAAACCATTGCCCTAGGTTACAGACATTGAAAGGTAAACAACTACTCTGGAGAGAGATGAGATGGCAATTTTGGGGGTTTTTTGTGAGCAAGATTAAGATTATGTTATACAATATTTTGAGTAGTTTTAGGTGAAACCGTACTTCAAAACCGATATGCATCAAGTTTTTCCCAGGAAAGAGTGTGTTTCCACTGAAAGATTTATGGTACTAGTAAAAGCCATCAGGCCACTGACCTCAGAAGCCACATTTAAAGTTGGATTCTTGGGGTCAAAGTATTTTAACTGTTCAACCCATCAGTCTTTAGTCCTAAATTGATGTGCAGCTTCTGAAACCATTATTAAAAAGCTCTCTAAAAAATCATAATGCTCATTTATAGGTCAAATACATATTGACATTTCCACTCAACATTGTTGTTCTCATAGCCCCACTAGTTGCTGCTTTTCATTATTACTGTTCTGTCATTAGTAACCATTCTGCTTTAATTTTGTATTTGTAGTTCGCTAGTGATCAACATTCCTTGCCAGAGCTCAGTCAAGTCATCTGGTGGAGCAGCCCTGTCCTTCAGCACCTACAGGGAAGAAGAATTGTTCTATACAGTCCTACATTGTCATCACCAGAGCAAAAAACAGAGCCTCAGCTCAGTTTTAAATCTTAGAATTTTACACCAAGAAAAGCTCTAACTGTGTTATAACTCACATGTAAATATGATTTGACCATTCAAGCTTTTCTTCATTTCCCATTGGTTTAAATAAAGACACTAAATCAAACTGTGGTTCTGAGTGTGCCGCACGAATCAGACCTGCTTGTACTGACAGGAGGAGACAGTTGCTTTCTTCGTCTAGCAGGGTAATATCTGAAATGGGCTGATTGAGCATCCCAAAATCACTGTGCCCATGCACAGTCCTGACAGCATCATCATCCTCCCCCTGACACTCAAATGATATCTATCTGGCTCTGACCACTGGCACAGGCTTTTGTCTGTGAAAAATGTGTAGATATTTCCTCAGATATTTCCTGTGATGATAATACCTCATGCTACAGTAGAGCTACATTGTCTATACATTTGCAGAGGCATATTAAAAAAAAAAAAGAGACAAACCCAGGGTACTGTAAAGAATTTGACTACTACTGCAAGAGAACATGGATCCCTCTACCAGGGAGTA
This sequence comes from Oxyruncus cristatus, assembly GCA_013399855.1. Taxonomy (NCBI): domain Eukaryota; kingdom Metazoa; phylum Chordata; class Aves; order Passeriformes; family Cotingidae; genus Oxyruncus; species Oxyruncus cristatus. The sequence continues at coordinate 1,265,135 of VXAY01006571.1, read as the reverse complement.
TTTTCAAAGGTAGATTCAAAAAAGTAAGACAGATTTATTTGAGGAAAGTCAAACTTCAGGCAGCGTGGGATTGACAGGAATATGAGTGGGTAGGGTGGCAATCCTTCCTTCATAACGTTGGATGCTATTTCTTTCACTGACTCTGTAGCTATCTTTCTGTTCCTTATTTTCAGAGATTGCATGAGTAAGAACAAACTGAATTAATCAGTCAAGCAAGTAATATAACCGTTGATTAAATCTGGTTCTGAGTGTACATTTCAGCCAAAAGAACCCATTTTTTACTGAAAAAAAAAAGAAAGAAATAGAAGTAATTTGCCTTCATATAAGAACTTTAAAACGAAAACCATCTGATTACAAGCTGCAGAAGACATGATTCAAAACAATAACAAAATGCAAAAAGAATTTATCTAGCCTTCCCAAGAGAGTTTCAACTAAGATTACACTGCATACAGTTACTATCTAGACAATGATTTTCTTAATGTCTAAAGGCAATTTCATCACTTGTATTTATCAGGAAATAAAACCAGCTATATTAGCCATAACAGTAGTATGTATTGATCTGCTCTGAGTACAACAAAAATCTGATCATCCTGATCTAAGCTTGACTCTTGACTGATGAATTCTGAATTGGTTTGGATACGTCCAAGACAAGTATAATGAATGGTTTTACAACGATCCCTCAAGTCAAGGCTCACTCCCCAAACTGAGGAAAAAACTTTCCAGATGGGTAGTTTAAAACATGTTAATGAATTACTGAGGACAACAGTACTTACAAAACTTTTACTCTATGTAAAAGCAGTTTGTATCTTTTTTCTAATATTGCAGTCTCATGGGAAAGAAACACATGAAACAATTCTACTATAAACAGACAGAGGAAAAGCCTTGAAACTTTGTGACTGACTAGAATAGACTAATGTCTAATTCTACAGTTTTTGCAAGCAATTTTGGAACAACTTGCCCTGTGATAGGAGAGGGATTTTTTTTTTTTTGCTTAAAAAAAATACAAACAAACAAAAAACCAACCGACCAAAACAAACAAACAAACAATAAAAAAACCCACATCACAGTGCATGACTTTAACAACTGTGTGGTCTGTCTGGCCATTTAGCTGGTCAGGCAATATGTGTATTGCAATATAAACCAGTCCATCAGTACAAACGCAAATCAAAAATCAGGTTTGTTTTTTTTTCTAATGCTTGTTCCTCTCTATTCCTTATTGTGTACTGTGGAGATTTGCAAAGCACTGGGAAAGGGACAAGAGACTGAGAGTGCTATGGTAAGAGTCTGTGTACGGAAGAACACAAATCCTTCTGCTTTTCATTTTCCCTGATTTCACTGTTCATGGAACAACTTGTTCTCTGCAGCCACTAATACTTTAAAAGCATGCAAATACCAATATTATTTGATTAAATTGAGCTGATTTCATCTTATGTTCGAAAAAACACTGTGAGTTTATAGGAATAAAGCATAACTATTACACCAGTCTCAAACTACTTGAATTTTGGTAATCCATCATTATTTACAGCAGATATTATTAATTTTCACTTTGGAATACATTCTTCAATATACAAATGAATAAAATATGACTATAAAAAGGTACATTTCCTCAATCAAATCTGGCATAATAGAGAAATATATTACGTAGAAAGGTCATCAGTTGATTTTAAAGGCTGTGAATGAAATATTTTCCAGCACTTTACTCCATTTCTCAAAATAGTTTCCAAATGACAAGGATTTCATTATGTCAGTACTTAATTTATAAAAGTTCGGATGCATTCTTATAAGTTATATAGAGATACAGTAATATATACAGGGATATATAAAGGATAACTATATGGTGATCTTGTTCTTAGACCTACCTGATACATTCACAAGTTAACAGAGGCTATTTTTAAAATATTTTTAATTTTTTATGTACAAAAATAATAGGTATAGACTGACATTTTTGGTGACGGAAAGTATTCAATTATATTGCTCTCACAAAGTCAGAATTACAAAATATGATCTAGACAGAGATAAACCCCCCATATTTCAATATTGTTTTCAGACTAGGCATGAAATTAGGACGAATTAGAAGTGTACAGGTAAGATTTTTGTGAACAGATTAAAAAATGATGCAGTGAAATAGAATGAAAGTGATAATAGGAGGCTTTATAAACATTTCACTGCCACTCATTATAAATGACCATTTGAAAGGAACAGGACGATACAAAATGGAGGACACATGATAGGCTGGGGATAGTGATTTTTTTTATTGATTCTTCAGGTAAAGTGAGTTTTTTAATTCCATTTGAGAATGTTTTCAGCTACATGAGCAGCAGAAGGGGAGTTGCAGCACTTTGTGCTAACAATACATGGTCTACTGTTAGATTTCATTTGTATGACCTTTTGGTGTAAATTTGGCTTTTTCTGCTGAACCTCCAAGAAAAAAATGTGCAAACTCCAACACCACATTACGGGTGCCTCCAAAATAGTAGTAGTAGTAATGGTTGCAGTAGTCCCAGTAGCAGCATTATTATCTGTGACAATCTAGTGTTGGAGAACAGGACATTGAACAAGACTATTCAAAGCCATAGTAAGCAATATGTTTAAAAAAAAACATCAAACAAGACAAGGTTTGTGATTCTAGATATTAAGTTGCTGAACCCTTATCTAATCTAATATGTAAGTTTAAAAATATTTAAAGTAAGAGTAAGACAGTCAACCTTACATTTTCCTTGTGTAAAGAGGAGCCATATGCCTTGAACCAAAAGTTACTTAGACGCTAGGGTTAAAAAAACAGAGAAAAAAAAAAAAAAAGGAAGAAAAACCTTGTAAAAACTGCAGCAAATCTTAAAAAAAAAAAATCTACAAATGAAAATCTTCCCACCTTTTTCTGAATTTGCAGTTTTCAGCAACAAACAACCGGAACTGTTCTGGAAATACAACAGTTCTCATTAAAACTTCATTAAGTGTAAGAAGGAGAGCCCTATCTCTGTAAATGAAATATTAAATAAATGAGAATACAAAGATCGGTGACCTTTTCAAAACCACTAAATTTCAGCTCAGAAAGGTTTGGTGGAGAGAAATTTTCTTCAGTTTTCTTCGTATTTCTGGATTTTAGTTGTTTCCCAAAGCTGCTAGAGATATCAATTAAGTTTGAAACCACTTCTGTTTTTAAACAAAACTCATATTTGGGTGGGGGGTTACGTTAAAAATTAAGAACACTCTTCAAAATGCATGCAGAATTGATTCTGAGCTTTTCACCAGTAGAATTCTGTTTAATACTATGAAGATTTTATGAATAGTCCTATTTTTGGGAAAAAGTTATTCTCACAGACCAATTCCAGCAAAATAAAATCACCTACCTGTTCATGCCTGCAAATTCACCCAAGTGTGAGTTCCATGGCTCCCAAATCAGTAATCAGTTTCCCTTTACATCACACTGTAATATGGTTTGATGGGTCATTGCAGTCCCAGGTAAATCTCTCCTGCATCATACAGGAGTATATGGCAATTAGTTGTGCAATGATATGCCTGCCTTGGAAACTTTCCCAGTTTGCTCCTAAAACTTAAAAGAGATGACAATACTTCAATGCTACAGGCAGAAGGATGGACTTCAGGTTTGAAACTTAAAAAATTAAATTTATTCTTTCCCATTTCAGGTACAATTTGGATATTCAGATTTTCCTCTCAGCATGATTTATCCATGCACTGCCCTCCCAAATCTGACCTGCACTGGCCATTCCAATCTTGAACACTAAAAATGAAATTCCTTCAGAATACATCTGTATTAACCTGCTGTGCCATTTCAATATGCCAGTCTGTGCTTGGTAGTGAGTAATGGACAAAAAATGGAATTTACACGTTCATCGTTCGTGATCAGATTTTCAGCAGTGAAAGTCCAGTGTATCTGGCCTCTGTCACCTAATGTGTTAAAAAGTTAAAAGTTAAAAAACAAGTGTGTCCTATTTGCACACTGGAAACACTGCTGTGCATTAATGAACACCGAGATCTGTATGTAAAATTGTACATTTAGTGTTTTTAGGGGCTTTAATGCCACACTGGGAGGTCTTGCAGGCTGCTGGTCTCCATCTATCTCCCCTTAACCACCTTAACGATATGTCCAGTGGTACCACATCTTAGAATGGGCTGGAAACTCATTATCTGGGCTTTTCAGAGCATGGCAATTTGACTAAGTCACAGAGAGTTCAGTTATTAATACCAAGAACATGTTTCTCTACCCAGGATGTACTAATATCATGACCAATATCAGTGCTGAGGAAACACTTTGGTCATCATCAGCAAACATTGCCAAAAAGTATTTGGATTCATATTTAAGCCTCAGGATCCAGGAAGATGTCCTGAGCAGAGAGATGTTTAGAAACCTTCCTCTTCCTTCCTAGCAGATGGGGGAAATGATAGGAGTCAGTTCAGTGACTGAGTCAGCTACACAACAACGAACGATTACAATAAAAGAAAGCTTTGTAAAAAACACTGTCTTTAAGTTAAACATAGATTGAATTGAAAAAAATTAATGGGCTGTTAGAGCCAGACATAGTCTGTGTGTGAAGGTGAAAAGCACAGAAGGCAGGCGAGGGAGAGAAATGAAGAGTAGAAAGAAATCCTTTGTGAAATAAACAAACACCTTCACATGGTCAAATGCACTGTCTGAAGTTTTTGTTTTTCTTGCTCCACTGCACTGATGTATTTTGACAGGATATTTTGTTCTGCCTCCAGGGTTTTTAGGGAAAAGCAACTCATGGACTATTACTGTTCCAGTGAAGAGTTTTGACTGAAATGTTTTGGCTCATTTCCTTGATCTATGCATTAGCCAGATGGGTTGATGCATGTACCATGCCACCCTGTTTGATCCTGCTGTTGGACTTTAGCTCCTGTTCCACTGTCAAAGGAAAGGATTATTATGAATGCTCTCATTAATATTCACACTGAAGAGTCACCTGACTGCCATTTCACTCATACTGCAGGTTAAGTGAGGGTGCCCTGTCAAAATAGAGAAAAGTCCTTAGCTCCTTTAATGCAAACCAGTCTGAGAGAGGATTTTGAACAGAAAATTAGATTCTAGTATTAAGGGCTTCCCTCTTCTTTGACACAGATTTACTGAGTCAAAATCCCTTTTTCACTATAAAATAAGAAAATTAGTATATGACTCTTTCAGAGGGAGGAAAAATATATTTTAAAAAGTCTTGTGATAAAATACTTGCATAAAATTTATAAAACTGTGAACTTATTAGTATAACATGACTAAATTTGATGCAGTACTTAAAATCCCTGCTCATGAACAGTACCTCACTATGTAACATATCACATAAACCAAAAATTCCCTGTGGGTGGGTAACCAAAGAACAGCCAAAAGGTGCAAAGGAGACTGGAGTCCTCTATCCATCCAGTCCTGACAAGAAGGAACAGCCCACATAGCTGAGGGCAGACACACCCTGTGAGTAGACAGTTTCTCTGAAGGCTGCTCTTGAGAGGTGTTGAGCAAAATCAGGGGAAAAGATCAGCTGGATGTTGTCAACTGGAGCAAAAATCATGTACATGGGTATCAAAATTTGGAGAACATATTTAAACATAGTGGAAGCCTAGTCCTTATGTAAACAACCTAACCATGGGCTGTATTTCTTAACAGCTGAACCTGCTATCCAGCGAGTCAAAATGTCAACGTACACTAACTCAAAATTGATCATACATTGATTTTCATTTTCAAATGGACAAAACTGTGTCCAACCAACTTGAAGACTGCAGTTGGGTGAGATGTCTTCTCAAATGCAAGAGCAGGGGACCTGAGGATGCAAGATATTTTCTGTTGGCTGATCTAGGAGGACTTCAATTCAGAAAGATGTTGGCTGTTCAGTTATCAGTTTTCCTATATATATTATTTAAAAAAAAACAAACTGATTTAGAGTTGAACAACCAGAAACCTTAAAGTTTAAATGTGATTTTGAGCCTTGGATATTTAGGATTTTGCCTGTCTTGAGGAATTATTTTCACTGAATAATAAATGGGTTTGTAAAAATAAGTTCTTCTGCCAAAAAAGTATATAGAATGTAAAGCTTCAGAAGTGTTCTGACCAATCCTGAATTTTGAAAGTCCACATTTTCTTGTCTTTAATATGCAAAATATAATATGCAGTTATTTTCATTTAAAAAAAAAATTGATCTGTTTTAGGAGTTTGGGGAAACTTAGGTTGGGTGTTTTGGTTGGGGGTTTTTTTGTTTGTTTTGTTTTGTTTTGTTTTGGTTTTGTTGTTGTTTTTGCTTTTTTGTTTGTTTTTTTGATAATGAGAGAGTTGACCAGTTTGGATTGTAATAAAAGAGTAGATAGAGAAGATTTCTCCTGGGGGAAAGTTATAGATCAGAACATGTTACAGAAGTTCATCTTTAATCATATAGTTTGTGGAAGTAGGCCTTGCTTCATAAGCCTTGCTTCAAACCATTGATACTTTGGGATATGTATAAAGTTTGAGTCAGCCAGACTATGTCAGACACAGGTTCTTAAAAACACAGTATATTGTTCTCAAAAAGTTTTTCTTGACATTAAACCAAAATTTTCCCAGAGTTCCCACCCTTTACTCTTTGATGATTACGTCCTTCAAAACTATGTTATGTGACAACGACACATTAGTTATAAAAGGCAAATACAGTTTTTAAAGAGCTGGGTTCCCAGAGCAAGATAAGAAGGCAGAAAGAGACTCTACAAGGCCTACCTCTACCAACACACAGCCAGCACAAAGCCAGCAGCAAAGAGCTTCACTGAACATGTAGCAATGAGAGGTGAGTTCAATGTTAATGGCTCATTCGGTCTTTTTGCTTCTCTGCCAATGATTGCAGCAAGTGCCCAATTAGCAGTGACAGTGGTAGTGGTGTTTATGAGAAACTAGCCTGAGACTGTCATTTCTTTAAATTTGAAACTGCAGAGAAGTCACAGGGTGGTAACGTTTTTAAGTTCCTATTGACATGCACCAGAAACTGACCTCCAACTGATGACTTAGAGGGGAAAGTCTTTATTTGCTAAGTCAGTTTTTCTCCCATAGAGTGAATTTGTAAAGCACTTCCCATTCCAGCTTACTTTATTTCTCTTGAGACAAAGGAAGCTTTCCCCCCGCACAGCAGATATAACAGTACCACAACAATCCTCTCCCCAAACAAGGAAAACTGGGTTTTTGTGGTCACACAGGTATATGGTGAACAAATGGGTCAGTGCCTCCAACACTGATAGGTGAACAGTAGGAGGATAGCAACAACAATGGAAAGTGTAAAGTCCTAAATTATAGACACAGTAGGTTGTCACAGGAGCAATTACCTAGGGGTGATAATGAATGTGGTATTTCAAGTAACTACATTCAAAAGTTAGTAAAAGGGATATGAAAGAAAGAGGAGAAAAAGGAGGAATATGCGTGAAATACTTTGGAAGGGCTGAAACAAACACAAAAAATCAGAAATTACTGAAATGTTCCCCTAACAGACAGCCTGCTAATTTGTTGGCTTGGCTTGTCTCCTGTAAAAGTCTGCACACACTGATGGGCTATTCAGAAAGTAACAGTGCACATTAATTTTAAACACCTGGGCTAAACTGCAACCACAGTTTGTGGTTGTCAAATGTCTTACAGTGCTCCCGAGTCCATTGACTCCGAACCCACTGTCTTAGAATTTAAAAAAAGGTCTGACTCCTATGTAGGGTCTGAATGTGTGGAGGTTTTTTTGTTTACTTTGATTTGAGAGTTCAGGGCTTGATTCTCTATTGGGTAGTTTGTTGCTTTGAACATCTGGGCAAATTATTGCTATTTTCATATCCTTTTTCTGTTCTCTTTTCTGTTGTATCTACTATTATCCATTGTAATAGAATGAATCCAGGATTAGGCTATTTTTGATCTGACCTGGTAAAGCCCTTCTTCTCTAAGGCCATGGAGAGAGCCAATCTCTTTTGTAATTAAAGGAATACAGAATTCTGATCTGACATTATGAGTGTTTCACAATCTCTTTCCACAGGTGTAAAAGACAAAGCAGATTAGAAAATGCCAGGGAACAGGACTTGCACAGTGTGCCTGAATTGTGGACCCAAGGCTATTCTTTTTAATTTTCTCCTCTTGCTAGCTGAGCTGTATGGCAGACAGCCACTTAGGCACCTACAGTCTTATTCCTTTCCAGCTCCTGATCTCTTGATAATAAAGGGCGTGTTGAGAGGTGATTTGCCTGAGCTCAGGCCAGCCAAGGCTGGGATAAGCTTGCCTCTCCAAGCTAACATGAATCAGAGCAACCCTCAAAAATAATCTGACTTAGTATTCTGGGACTAAGGTAGCCTTTGGAGATCAGATCATTACAAAGTTATTATAAAAGCATTTTTGACAGCTCTCCCACTGTTCAAAATTCTTAGCTGAACTTAGTAAAGTTTAGCAAGGCTAGAGACTTGAATCCTGTAGACCCATTAAACTTAATTTCAATTAAGTGAATTAAGCACCAACAATACCACCACTCCCTGTCTTTTTCTTAATGTGGAAGGTCTGGAAAAGAAAGCACAACAGAGGTAAGAAAGGTGCTGCATGCCTGTGAGCTTTACTCATCTGTACTTGGATAGTTGTAGCTCCTATCTTTGAGGCAGTGAGGCCTCTGTTCCCACAATATGTTTTCTCAGTTGTTTTACTGAGCTCACTATGAAAGGTCTAACTGTTTTTATCTCCTTTCAGAGACTCAGTCTCATACCCTATATGACCCCAATTCAAAAAAAAAAAAATTTCAAATATTAATTTTTTGCTTTTTTCTTCCACTAATTCACCCTGTCATTTTTGCAAATACTGGGGAAAAAATCCCCTTATTATGTACAAGATTATTACATCAAGATTATTACAAAATTCTAAAACATTTGTTTTAGTGTGTCTTTCAGTTCACAGTACAAAATTTGTTTTTATCCACACAGAAAAATTTGGTGTCTTTATATTTAACCACACTGAAGAAAAATGATTACTGGGATGTTTCTTCTTTTTGTCATAACACTTTGAAATTTAATAATCATATTGAAAAAAATATTTTTCTTCCAACTTCTAAGTATATAGGTATTTTCAGTTACACTCATCTAACTAATCATGAATGTTTGAACAATCCCATGCTATCATTAGCTAAAAGCCCATCTTAGCTCACTAAACATAATTGAGGGGGAAAAAAGAGAAACCCACTACAGTGGTGTGTATTTGTGAGGTTGATACTGATATCATAAACTTAAAGCCCTGTTTTGATTATTTGGCTTTAGTATTTTCTTTGTTACTTTATAGTCATCCAGAGAGGCTGTAGAATGTTATCTTTGTCCATGTTGAACAAAATTATTAAAATTGATTTGATATAATATTGTTTTCCTTGATATTCAATCAGCAACTGTGCTGGGGTTTGGATTTTTTTTTTTTTTTTTTTTTTTTTTTTTT
>VXAY01006571.1:1216820-1255687 GCA_013399855.1 Oxyruncus cristatus | reverse complement strand
TTTTTTTTTTTTTGCATTCAGAGAAGCTGGAAGGCAAATGTGATTGACTTTTCTGCTTATTTTCAAGATGGACAAGTGAACAAACCAGCATGGACTGCAGAAAAGAATGCATCAGGAGACCTTAAAAAAATAAAATGATCTGTAAAGGAGACATCCTTCACACAGTTTTTATGTTTAGAGGCTATTTAGTGCTGCATTAGTTAGAAATGGTAGATCCAATCTAATCTAATCTAAATCCGGGGGTGGTTTTTTTGGTTGGTTGTTGTGGGTTTTGGTTGTCTTTTTTTATTTTTTCTTTCTGTGTTTTGTTTGGTTGTTGGTTCAGTTTAAGAATAATTTAGTTTGTTCCAAGACCTCGGTTCCTAAGAGCTGGCTGTGTAAAGAAAGCAACCGCAAATTCCAGTAGAGGATTAGGCGCGAGGGCCAGTGCCTCTGGCAAGGAGAGGCTTTTCATGTAGCTTGTGTTCTGACTGGCTGCAAGTTTGCCCAGGAAGAAGACCATAGGCAGCCTGTGGCCAGAGACATTGAACAGGCTCATATGAAGCCAACTACCACTAAACTAATATCTTACTTAATTGTCATCAGTCCAAGGGGTCACAGAAGTCTTCAAAAGAAGCCTCCAGATGTAGCCAGAGCTGTGTTTGGAGCTTCCCTTGCTAAATGGCAGCTTTAGAATACCTCCTGAACTACCATATGGGATTAGCAACAGTTGATTTTTTCTCTTCCGAGGTTTAATCTCCTTACAATCCTTTTAAACCACTAAGTCACCAGCCAAATAACAAACCACCTATATTCTTCCACGTCACTACACATCTTGGTCTCAGCTCCTAAAGTCCAGAAAACCTCTTTGCAGACCACTATTGTTTCACTGGGCTGCTCTTGAAACAGACTTTATTACTGGTGGGGGAAAAAAGATGAATGCCCACACACTAAGCTTCACATTTTCAAGATGAAAGCTTTAGACATCCTTCAAACCTTTACAGAAAATTCAAGAATTGCATACAAAATACAAACTATAGCCTTGGACGGAAGTTCCTAAATCTCAGATTACTAGAGAAAGTGCTGTATAATATCATTATACAGTCAAGAGAGACAAGTGCTGGAATTTTAAGTTCTTCCTTAAAACTACTCTGGAGAGAAAGAAAAGTTTCAGATTTCTCCTTATCCAGAAGGACAGAAAGGACAGCAATTCCACAAAAAAAGTAGTTAGAGGCAACGGTACAACTAATGGGAACTGAACATCTGTAAAGGGCAAAACAGTATGGGCAAGAGAAACATGGTACATCAAGCTTTGGAGCCATGAAAGGTTCAAACAAAAAGCAAAAAACCAAATTCACAGAGATATCCAATCTCTCAAAAGCTAATTCACAGGATCTCCTCTGTGCAACTCACACTTTGTTTCTTTAAATCTCTTGTGCTGTCCCATGCCCCCTGCCAAATGCACCCTTGAAATCTGTGGCAAAATGTCCTGACATCTATCATCTCTCCTCAGCCAAACTCGGGTAGTCATCCTTTTCAGCAAGGCTCATTGAGGTTTGAGCTGAACCTCGCAACAGGCCGCAGTTGGAAAAACCCTGCTGTCTATGAGGCAGTGAATCGCTATGCCACATCATGGACACCACAGGAAATGGATTCTGGGAGCCACAAAAACAGACACATTTGGAGTAGACCTGTAATTACCTCTTATTTTGAAGAACCCCTTTATCAAGATTATATTTAACCTACAAGGTGTGTTCCACCCTCTGAAACACACAGAGTGTCTGGTATGCTCTCCTTGACTCCTCCAACCTCCCCCTTCACACCTTACTCTCTCTCTTTCGCTCTGTCATTTTTTCAATTAACGTTGTGAAAGCTGGGATAAATAGAAAATACCCCCTGCTTATACAAATGCTCTAACAGAAGCAACGATAGAAGAATAAAAGTCATAACTTGCCTCATGTCATTTTCTTTCAATGAACAACATGAAGAACAACTACATTTCCTCTTCATTTTTCATGAAGATAAGGCAGCAGCAGAGGAGGCCCATCTCTCACTTTTCCCTTCAGTGTTTTTCTTCTCTGCCTACATCATTCCTAGAACCTGCACATGCTGGCTGTTTGCTATAATTGAAGATAATGTTGCACTTTGCCTAATCTTTGGGATACCCGAGGTGACACCGAAAAGTAAATTTTGGAAATTATATCAAGCAAAGACAGTAAAAAAATGTTTTCTCTAATCAGTTTGTTGAAGATATTGTTTGCTGTACAACCCAAATGTTTTTTCTGTATTCCACCATACATCAAAATTTCTGCTCCTCTAATATAACAGGTTTTCCAAGGACATGTGCAGATCATAAGGACATTTTTAGGAGAACTCTTCTAGGGAAGAACCCTTTTTCTAGGAAGAATCTGAGCCACTTATGGCTTTAGACTTGATTTATAGATGACCAACTTATGCAATTGCTGTACATGGACATTTGAATATAAAATGTGTCCACACTGAAGGGGCCCAAACCTTTCTAATTATTCCATCTCATCTTAAATAAAAACACTTCAAAGATTCTTGGTGTGACATCTACTGCCTGATGGACTGGTTCAGCTGAAAGAAATTTTAAAAATGTTAAAAAACTAAGTCAAGGGTATGATTCCATTAACTAAATGGACTCAAGAAACGGTTACCATTAGTCATTATTACTGCCTTGAAAGAGAGAAAGACTAATTATGAAGGTATTTGTTTGTGTCCATAATGCCTTCATTTACAAACTTCTGCCTCTAAAAGAATAATTGCAAACTCAGAGTAGGTCTTCCTGAAATGCACTGCTCACAAGGAAAAAAACAGTCCAGAATTCCAGCTAATGACAAAATGTTCCTCGGAATTAAAAATCAAGTTAATAGGCTCACAGTTATTTGTCTTGGATTATTGATTAATATTACATTTGGTTTTGCTTCCCTTGGTGAAATCAATCCCAATGCTCAAACCAGACAGCTTACACCTTGTCACTTCAATGTAGTGAAATCAGCTATTAGATTCTACACACTCAGACCTGATTTGGATTTATTGATGGCTCAATCAGTGCCTGCTGTCTGGAGACTCAGTACTCGAGAGGGCAGTGACACCTGGAGGGAGGCAGTGGCCCTACAACTACCTTTCTGGTAAAGTACCACTGAGCAAGGGAATTCTTATTAACGTGATGAACTTTTGAAAAATAGCAGTAGGAACAAATCTCTGTTGGTGGCTTCTAACCTATTCTGAGGCATAGGAACATGCTTCAATAAGCACTGATTTTTCTTTTCTTCATCAGAACCACAAAGCCTCTCTTAGCTATTTTGAGATGGGTGTTTAGGATTGTTACTTTTTACTGCAATAGAGAGAGAGTCTCTCTTGCCCGAGTCATCAGTGAGAAAACAGGATGAGAAATGGAAAACATTAATAAAAGCCATGGAGGCAGCTGCGTGAAGTGCAGGGTGCAGCCCCCCAGGAGTGGCTCCAGCTGCTACTGCATTGAGAGAACAGGAAATAATCCAAGAAGCAGATACAAAAAAGGGGATGTAATTCTGGGAGATGCATGCAATTCAGTGACAGATTTCCAAGCTACAGAGTGAAAATCCTGAGCCCAGTTAAAATTTCTCAAAATTAGGGATATTCTGCTGAAAGAGCATAATTATCACCCAGCATCATTGGTGGCTGGGTGATATAGTAAACTATTTTTATGTGTATCATGCACTGTCATGCATGGTCCTGCAAAGTCATCTGAAAATTATATAAAGAGTACTGCACAGGATGTAGGTGAACTTCTGACCAAAACTTAGAGCTTTCTAAACACGGATCTAAATTGAAACTATCTGAAAATCCTATTATTATTATTATTNNNNTTATTGTTATTGTTATTGTTATTGTTATTGTTATTGTTATTATTTTATCCTAGAATTATTTTTAAAAATTGACTCAACAAAATGAACTAGTCAGATTCCTTGACATTTACCCACTTCATGCTTTATCATACAGTAGTTAGGGGAAATACTTAAAAGCATAAGATGTTACCCACCATGGCTGAATATGTCCTGAGTAGTTTGTTCCATAGATCCAGGGTGAAGTCAGCTGCAGCTCTCACTCAGGGAAAAAAAGAAGCCACAGATTTCATTATGAAATAATTAAATATTTACCTTTCCCTTTCTTTTCTATCTATCTCTTTGTCACCCTCTACTAAGGAAGAAATTGGTAAGCACCAATATGTCATGGATCACCGATCCCCTCAGTATGTAGGTACAAGCACATGCATGTTCAGTAATATTTTAAGTATTTTTAACTTGTAACTGAATCATGGTTTTAGCTTTTTAACTTTCTTCTGCTTGCTTTTTAACTTTCTTCTGCTTACATGCCAAATGCACTCTAGCTTTTGCTCTCTATCTGCCAGATTCCCTCTTGCTGCAAGAAATACGCTTCTGCAGCTTTTTGCTTTTAGTGACAGCTGGTTTCTGGGCACATGTCTAGACTGATTGCAAGCTACAGATAACTGGACATCTTGATTTAGCTGTGAAGTCCCATGTTCCTGCACTACTTCAAAAACGAAAAACTGGCTCAAGAGGATGAGAATAAAGATGACAAGAAAGTGTTCAAAAATTTAACTGTAGATGCCATTTTCAGTGCTGCAAATTCAGTTACATTATTCAGCATGGTTACATTCATAAAGTCATATTTACACTAATGTCATATTTACACTAATGTTTCCAAATTCAGAAGAATGCTATTTTAAATACCCATTTTCTATACATGGTTCTTTTATAAAGAAGTTGGTGCAGGGGACTTTCACAGGCAGCAAAAATAGATGAAATAAAAGGAGGTTGAAAATACAGTTTCACATAGAATTGCTAACAGGTGAGGAATCTGGACAATCTGAACACCTGGACTAATGCTACAGTCATCCCTTCAGGGAAGTTAGAAGGCTTTCCACAATACAGAAATGTACAGAGCACTTCACACAGTTACAGGTTGCCACTGATCATGGTGACAAATCTTTCCCTGAGGGGGATTTACTCTAGCTGTGAAATGGTCGCCCTGGCACACAGAAACCTGCTTACAGAGATAAGTAGCAAAGCAGAACAAGAAAATAACATAACCCTTCAACTACCAAACTATCATCACGTGGGACTTAGTAGGATCTCATGGAGACATTTTGCCTCTTGCAAAATGTCATTTCTCCTCCCTCCACACTGCCCCAGTGCTACGCAGTGACACTGAGTACACCCCCATGGGCAGCAGTGCCTCAGACTCAGAGTAACATCAGGCCATTTCCTGCTTCTGATTTGGTCAGCTGGGTTCCCACTGCAGTTGATGACATGCAGCAAGGAGATCTTGACTGCAGCAGCACTGCAAGCATTGCTGTCACCTCTTCACACTGTTTGTCCTACTTAAGCTTCCTGAGAGGCTGCTTAGAGCTGTGGTGATTTCAGTCCCCCAGACACAAATCTGGGGGGGGCTCCATGTGTTGTCTGACAGTTTGTCCTGTGCTGTGCAAACAAGTCCCAGGAGGTGACTTTACAGTTACTTGATTTTTTTTGACCAGGGTACTTGGCTGTGAGAATAACTGCCTGGCTTCCAAAGTGGTGCGAGTGTTCTTAATAAGCTTTTGTGGTGACAGGAACTATTCCACTTTCATATCATTTTATAGTAACCATCTTGAGCACATTTTTAAAACTCTGGTCTTCCTAATGAAAAGATGAATTATTGTAAAGCAGTACCAGAAAGCATGCAGTGCTGAGAGAGGGTTCTTATGAGTTCAGGATAAGTAGTTATAGCATTGCTGCAAACGAGTTTACCTGCTTAACATACAAGTTCAGCTGATTTTCAGGATGTATTCAGCTACTTTTTGAGATACATGATGCATTTTATTGATTTTTATTTTATATTCCATTGAATTTGATACTGAAACAGTTATTATTTCTTAACATCTCAGCAGGACATGCTGCTGCCTGCAGTTCTGTTATAGTAAATCAAATGTTGAACAGACAATTAGTTGTGCTCCTCGTTTAGTTGTGTAAGAGTGTTGAAAGGGGGAGTCACAACCTAGAGCATTTTGAAATTAGTAGGAGTGATCTCCTCCCAGGATCATACAAAATGACCAAGACTCAAACTAGATGTCATACTCTGTTACTTTGCTCCCCTCCAATGATGTAACTAACTACATTCACCTAGACAAAGATACTTTGTGGGTACAACTATTTTGCCAGTCGTCTAAAGTAAAATAAAAGGGGAACAAGGAGAGAAATTCGTTGCTGGCATAATTTTGTTTTATTTTCCTTTGCTTTCCTATGAAGTGGCTGAGGTCACTGCAAGCCCAGGATATTCATTATATTGTTTCCCTTGGGTAGTTCTGAAAAGGGCACAGAATGTCAGTAATCATCCCCTTTATGTCTTAGTGGCAAGTTTATGATTGAAGGATTACCTTGCTAATACATGTTTAAATGAGGCTCTGGCAATGTTAGTGGTATTTAAAAGAGCTCTGGCATTTAAAACAGTTGACAACAAAAGATTTTGCTGATAAACAGAACGAGGTTCATGTTAGGCTTACTCTGAGACTGAAGGTTGTTCAGGTTTGTTCTGACACTTAGCATTTTTGTCCATAGAAAAAATGTTCAGTATCAAATGCTGAACAGAACATCAGAGGCTGAAAATGATGGAGAAATTAAAAAATGTTGCCAAATGAAAACCATATAAAAATACCTTATATTTAGCATCTTGCATTATTATTATTATATATCAAAGATTAAATTTAACTTTTTGCCATAGGAATTCTTTTAAATTAGTAGGAAGGAAAACAGAATATAAACAGTGCAGTATCTGGTTGTTTTCATTTATATTTTTGACAGTTTTAAGTATAGTAAACATTTAGCTCAATCATTAAGTTGTGTGCAAGATAATACAAGTTATGACTCCTTGCACTGGAAAGATCTTACTACATTCAGTTGGATTCCCCTAGATTGGCTGGTTCATTTTTTTTACTTGTAGAAAAGAGACAAAAATGATTTTATTAGGGGATTTTAACCCACTTCCTTTCAGACTATGAAAATTTAGTCCATTATTTGTGAAGTCCTTTTCAGACTCTCAGCTGGAATGCAGCTGAGAGTCTGCAAGTCCATTATGTCGATTTAAATGATGGACATAATTCCCTGATGCTTCATGGTGAGGATGTGGATGATTTGCAAACATGATATCTTTGAAAATCCAACTTTGAAAATTAACTGGCAAATCAAGCCTTTCACCTTTCTTTCCTGTTGCTTTTGCTACTTCTTTTTTCCATCATAGCTGAAAATCCTACTTCTCCCTTGTTAAGTAGGTTCACCTCTTGATTTCTGTCTCTTCCTTACTTTTTACTAAACAGTTTATTTATCAAAGGTAGTAACTACAAAGAGCTGCATTTCCCTCCATCTCTACCAAGAAACTCTGGAATAAAATCTCATCATGTCACAAATCTGAATCATTCTCCACTCTCGCTTCCTCAAAACTTGGACAAGTCTATAGCACTCCAATGTGCATATGACAACTTGAGAACAAAAGTCAGGTCCAGAGCCAGCCACGTTACTAGTCATAAGCAGCTCCTTTCTTTCTTCTTCTTCTTATTTCTCTTTTTTTTAGCATTAACGAAGACAGGCCAAATTTTTACCTTGGTAGTTTTGGGCTGTCCAATGGAAACTGAGGGAATGGTAGTGTTCCTGTTGCATCATAGCATGCTATGTAGTCTAAAGAGTCAGCCAGATCTGGAATCCAGAAGTCATTGATTGCAGCACAAAAGAAACATAACAAAATTCAATATAAAAAAAAGAGGTTCAATACTTGATAATTTCTCATTTGACTTTATCGTCAAAATTGCTTTTCTATTCTGGGTGAAAATCTTGTTGTTAGACAGCTGTCTAGAACTGTTTACATAAGCAAATGACATCAGAATATAGACAAAGGGTTTCAGATTCCAAAATCTAGCTAGACCCTTGAGGTTTGTGTAAGCAAGAGGTTACAAACAAGTTATTCAGCATTTTCTATTGAATTGTCAATTAGGTTTCATTTGACAGACTTGACAGGAGCTCCTGAAAAAAAATTTAACCTTGGCAGAGCAATAGGTGAGGAATCTATTTTTAATAGCTTTTGGTTTGCAAGCAGAATGTCACTCAAATACTGATTTGGCCAAGATCTTGCATGTCAGTGACTGTTTCTTAAAATGATTTCTCACTTTTAAGGAGACTTAATATGGCCAAAGGTTTCAATTTTTTCATTTTATAAGGTAGGAGGAAAGAAAAAAACACCAAGTTTTTTCTTTACTGGAACTTTTGAATTAAAAAAAAGATATTCAAAAATAGCCCCACATTGAAGCATTCAACATATATGCACCTAAGGACATGCACCTAAATTTTGTTTCAAGACATGGAGTACACTCCTGCTTTAAGGGACTGTTCTATGACTATTTCCATATTAGGAGGGTTTCAAAACTAAATGGAACTAATTGCTTCTGGAGATATCTATCTCTTTTCACTAACTGTGTAAAAAACCTAAAATTTAACATCTAGATGTCTAAACTGAACTAGTTGGATGCATATGTTGCTTTAAATTATACATCACTCTGATGGTATTAGTCATCACAGCCTCACACCTCCACATAAAGAAATAGAGGTGAAAGGAGTTGCTGATGGTCATGTAGAACACTACAAACAGAGGTAAGAACTGAATACAAAACAATAAGTTTACTCTCCTGTAACACAAAACAAAGAATCACCACTCTTTGATGTGTATGTAAATGTATTTTTCTTTCCCAAATTAGAGGTTAAATGTGTATTAAATGTGTATTTAGAATTTCAAGATATCAAGAGAGTTGTTTCTCACTATTTCAACTATTTCCCTAAGAAAAGGTAACCTCCTCAAACAAAGGTTTCCCTTGTTTGTTTTATTTTTCTGAAAGCAATATTAACTCTAATTTTCCATTTGTATTATGGGCTCGAGTGAGTCCATATCCCTCTTGCCTTTTGTTTCCTATTAAACTTACTTAACTTTCATACTTACGTTTCTTCCTGCACCCATTTAAGATAGTAAGCAGCAAAAACTACTTGTTTTTGCAAATTAAAAAGCAGGTACAAAATGTCAAGACTACAAATGACAATAATTATTCCACTGTAGACTCCTGAGGATGAGGAAATTATAGGGTTAGAGAACAAGTATAAAATAATTACATCTTTTAAAATACTTTATGAACAATTGCTTTTTCTTAACTGGATTTCTGTGCTTAGTTTAAAGGCTTCACTGTAAATCAATTACGAAATTAATTGCAGAATTATGAATTATTTTTAAAGAAACAGTCAAGAATGAAAAAAGAAAAAACTGGCATTTTTCTTATAGTAAGCCTTACACTTGTACAACTTACACATATGAGCCAGTCTTCCAGGCAAATACTGTTTGGAAAAAAAGCACATTTTTGAAAGTGGCATTGTCTCCTAATGTAATATTAGGAGAACAGCAGCTCAATTAAACAACATGCAGGATATAGGCAGTTCCCCAAGAAGTCACATTATAGATTCTTGAAATTATAAATGACTGAAGCTACCATTCCTTGCTGAACGACTCCTTACCAGTTCAGGCTAAGGAAGCTCAAAAGCTGCTAACTCATGAAATGGCAAAGGCAAATATTGCTTAAAGATGACAAACATTCAACCAGTTCTTACATTCTCTACAAGTTGGAGACAAGACATTAATTAAGATGGATCTTTAGGCTGACTCATAAAAAGAATGACCGAGTGCTTAGGCTGCCTGTTTGTTTATGAGTTAATCCTAATGCCATTTAAGTGAAAATATTAATGATATTAAATAACTTTGCTTTGTAACAGCAAAGTTGTCAATGCTTGTTTTTTGGTTTGTTTGTTTGTTTGTTAAAAAAACCTTCCATCTTTGATTTTTCTCTGAAAGTTTGAAGTATGAATTATGTAACTTAATTAAGCTACACTTTCAGTATCTAAGGTATATAAGTTACTTTCAACACTAGAAAAACTATAGGCCGTAATATAGCTGTTCAGAATAACTCAAGAATGTGTAGCAGTATTTAGTTCTATCCTACCTTGGTGACAAATGACATGTGGAAAAGTTAACTATATGGAGGATGCAGGATCTAAAACTACTGAAAAAATCTGTTTCACTGGCTTCACAGGTAATAAACGTGCATCACTTGCATCACTAACTTGCCCCAAAATTAGTTACCATGTTCAAGGCAAACTTTGGGTACCCAGTAGTTACAAAAATCTTTGCACTCTCATTAAAAAGTCTAAAGCTGAATGTCAGCCTTGAGCTTTTACCAGCTCACAACAATCATTTTGCAAGGGGAGATGTGATTCTGGAACAGAGACTTTTTTTTTTTTCATGATAAACCTCAGGACCCTCCATATAGAAGCCACTAAGAAAGATGAAAATATTGAAAAAAATCCTACCAACCTATGAATTGCATGTTTAGTCCCCATTAACATTCATTTAGCAATCAGAAAGAAAACTTGTAGACCTCGTCTCCTGAGTTAAATTTCTGTGTTTATTTCTTTTTTGTTAATGGTCACATTCTTTGGCCACCTGAAAAATTATCCTTCAATTGTAAGATCAGTTAACTGAGTAAAATCTATGAGATATATTCTATTTTCCAAATAATCAAGACTTACAATGAAATAATTCTTGTTATCTTACAGATCAATAACTAGAAACATAACAATATTGTTATAGATAAGGCATCTATAAACATATAATCAGTTCCCCAGTCTTACTCTATCTTTTCCACTGAATTGGAAATCTCCTGAAAACAATAATGCACTTTTCAGTGATTTAAACTTCCCATTAGTTTTTCCAGGCCTGCATTTAGAAGCGTCAGTTGCAGGCAAAATGCAAACATGCAGAAGTGAGCGGAAATGAAACGTAAGACAGAAAAAAATTAAGCATGAAATGGCTCAGACAAACCTTAGTTTTCAAACAAAGCAAACCAAAACCTGCAAAAAAACCAAACAAACAAACACAGACACAAAAAGCCAAAACCCACAAAAATTATCTTAGTGAAAGTAAGGTGGATCTCAGTGCTCCCCTGAGCTGAAACACTGAGATCTGCCTGAGCCACACACGTGCTAATCAAGAGCACTTCTCAGAGAGCTACATGAGTCTCTGAACAGGCTGGAAATGTGAAAAATGAAGTGGCCCTCAAGTTCTGCTGCTTCTCCTTTTCATTAAAGGCACCCAAGTGGCATTTGCACAACACACATGGTCCCTACAGTTGAAAGAACTCTTCAGCTAAATCAACAGCACTAAACAGCACATAGAAGAGTTGTGGGTGAGTCTGCTTGACCTTGGTTTAGTTTCTGCTTATATCAGTATCTCCAGTTGGATGTGGATGAATTAAATTTAGTCTGTAAGGATTTTTAATCACAATATGTTATTTTTCTGTTCAATTTTTGACCACCCTGAAGGCAGGTATTATTAAGCCTTACCATTTTTTTTTGTCTCATCTCATCTCTTCATCAAAGTACCCACATCCTTCTCACTTTGTTCTCCTCTGAAATACCCATTAGGAAATTTGTTATAAATTTAAAGTAGCACAGTGCATAAAAATTTTAGCTCGAGAGGACACTTCAAAAGCTTTTTCTTAATAAAAACAAATAACAGAATTTTCCCCATATAGAAGGATATTTTTTTTGCATTTACAAATTTTTCCAATTACAAATAATTCAACTAAACATCTTAGTCACATAAAATATTTTCCTTTTTGCTTTTTTTTTTTCTGCTTTCTTATATTCTAATTGTGTTTCCCCATTTTTTGTTCCTTTTTGTACCTCTTACAGTCAAGATCATTCTAATAGTGTTGAGAACGCTCAGGCAGACGAGAGCAGGAACAGCTCATTAGTGCTGGGTTGCATCATTATTAACTCACTGCATTCTTCAGCAACGGTGTGCAATTTTCATACCATTTCACCTCTCACCCTGGTGTTTAAAATAACGTTTTAAATGACAAATCCACAATGCAAACAGGGGAGAAGAGTTTGGGTAAAGGTCAACAACTGGGTTTTTTTTTTTCATTTCCATGGAAAATGTGAAAATTTGATGCATGAACAGGTCGTTATTAATTTCTTTTAAGTTATTAAAGCCAAGACTTTTATTTTCATTGCCATTCCTCAGCCAAGCAAAGGCGGGAGAAGAGAGGTGATCCGGTGGAGGTGCAAGTCCTTACCCATTTACCTCTCTTGCACTAAACCTTACCCCATTCAATTTGAGTCTGGAAAGACGGGGGTGCTATAGCCCTGTGTGGTAAACAACAATATACACATACATTATTGTGTTTCAGTGGGAATCATCTGACATATTTAACATCTGCTCTGCTCCACTATTTTCATCTGTGTTTTTCCTGAGAAGTGGGAACTGTAGGTGTCTGGTATTGCCTCCTCAATTTCAATATTGTTGTCCTGAAAACAGGGCAAACCACTTCATTCTCATAGGCCTGTACAGTGTAGGAAAGAGCCTGCCAGATGCAATTTCCACAGAGAAATTCCTGTTGGACTCAGGTACCACCCACTGTCTTCTCTCTGAACTGGATTTTGCTTTTTCTCTGTCAGCATCAGCTCAAAGTAATTCATTTGAACCATGCAATTACATGAGCTAAGGGATGGGGTACCCCATTTGAAAGCCATTCTTCATAGCTTCTGGCTAATTCATCTGAGAAAATGCCATCACTTAGTCCTTTTGCACAAGTGCACTGTTTCAAGGCAATCAGGGAGAGGCAGAGAAAGAGTAAGTGGAAGTAGGCTGAAGTGTCATCTCACATGTCCAAGCAAAAGGCAAGGTAATGAGGTAGATGCGAACTTTCCTCGGAAGATCCTATTAACTAATTCATTTTTCCTGAAGTAGTTCATGCACCTTATGCTTCTGTTTATTGCAGGATATTACAAACACCTTCCCAGGAACTCTCTGATTTTGTTCCTGGAAACAGGGATTGGCACCAAATGAAGCTTCAAAGTGCCTCAGAAGCTTAAGATGTAAGCACTGAGAAAGACCTTTGGGACCAAATCACACACAGACTGATTAAAATTACATTACCCACACCCTGAGGAGCTGAGACAGTCTTGTAAACCAGGCTTAGTGCTGTCAGACTCGAGATTGGGTAGAAGTGCTGTCATTTCTTCACTAGGTCTGTTTTACAAGCCAGTTCCTATTTCCTTACAATGAAAAGGTAATGTTTTGTTCTTCATATGTGCATCTGGAAACTAAGATATTTGCAAAAAAAACAAAAAAAAAACCCCACACACAAAACAAACAAACAAACAAACAAAGAAAAATTAAAAAGCAAAACAAAAGCACACAAACAAACAAAAAAAACCCCACACCCTCCATTCCCCACTTTTCATGTGTTGGTCATTTTAAAACAGAAATAAAAAGATTCCTTGAACCAGATTCATGTTCTTTGTAATAAACTGTTGAGGTCAAGCTGGTTTGTCAAGGTGGACGATGAACATAACCCACTGGGTTGTTTTCTGTATGAAAGCAGAAAGCCTCTCACTGCCTGATGCAATTACCTGGCTAGATTTGCTTTGCTTTCTGATGCTGTCCTATACAAAAGAAATATCCCTGGAAAAGACTGTATACATATCTCCTCTGGTCCCTGGCAGTGTAAGATGAATAGGATTTGATCTCAATCCAGCGTCAGACGCTATCTCCCTCACACATGTAATGTATCATGATGGCACTCCTGACTGGAGGGAAAAATTAACTCAGCTCACCTCAGCCAGCACAGCATGCCTGCACAGGAGTTTTAAAAAGTGTCAGGCAGGGTGTTCTTACAACACACTTTTATCCTAGGCAAAAAACACTTGTTCTTAGGCTACGTGTGAGTATGTTCAGCTTCTGGATTTGGTGGATGCTGACTGTCCCTTCGAGGAAAGTATTTTGCTCTGTCATGGGGTACATCACACATTTATTACATTGGTCAAGAAAGTGCGAATCAAACACTGGTAAGTGGGTGTGATTGAGCCTAAGTGAGTGTGAAGGAGTCTAAAGTTGGCTCATTTTACTTGGCAGAGGCGCAGGTTAATATAGGAGACTTCTTTAATTTACGCCTTCACACTTCCTCACATCCTCTCGTGTGTTGCAAAAAAGCAATTTCTGCAACTCTTTTAATTCCCACCCTGCCTGCAATTGTGTAATTCACACTCATTTAGGCACCACATCTGGGTCCTGCAGTTTGCAGTCTCAGGACAGAGCAAGGCCAGACAGCTGTTCCCAGCTCACCCATAACAGCTCCTACACAATGTACTCCAGCTCCACATTAACAGGAGATTATTAAGAACACAAGGCATAATATTTGCATTTGGATTTCTTACATGTGTCTTGTAAGCCACAGTGCTGGCAGTTGACTTAGAGCACAACTTTATAAATGGCAGTTTGAAAAACAGCCCCCTGTGACTCTGCCACAGATATGTGAAGGCGAGTGTTAAGATACTGCTGAAATCATGACAATTTACTCTGACATATGGTGAATGTCTCAGTTAATAAATTGCTTCTTCCACATCCCCCGTTGCTATTTTGAATTCTTTTAATGCTAGCTGAACCAAACTCCCACCACAACAACCATAGACCAGTTTGTTTGGCTTATCATGTCATTTTCATTACGTGAGTGGCTGCTGATTAATAAAAATCTTGTCAAAGAAAGCTTCTGCCAGTGTTGATAGAGATTGTCAGAGAATGACATTAAGTTCAGTGATGGGAGGTTGTTTAGGGTGGTTACTTTTTATTTATCTTTTTACTTTTGAGGCTTTTTTTTTTTTTTTGGACATGTTCCCACAAGGTGGGAAAGACAGCTGGCACAGAAAACCTCTCCTTCACTTCACTGGCTACTTCACTGTTGTAACAAGAGGTTTTTTTCTTATTGAGTGGTTCTTAACTTCACAGGGTAGTAGAAGAATTTTGGAGCAAGTAAGTTACAGAGACAATGTTACTCTAGGAAAAGAAGGGTTAAAGGAGGAAATATTAAACTGGAAATATCCTAAAGACAATTATTTAATTTTGGAAGATGGTTGCTTTTTCCTGATGCTAAAGAAGCATCATTACAGCTCCAACCAATTTTTAAAATATATTCATTTTACTGTGATAATAATATTTTGAACTTACCTTTCATGGCAGAATCTCAAGACCATCAATAAAACACAAAATGAGCTTGCCTAATGCATCCATTTTGATGTGGTTAAGCTCTATTCTTCTTTGGAAATAAATTGAAGCATAAGATGACCATAGAGTTTGTCCAACCACACATGAAATGAGTCCAGGATCTCAGAATAAGAGCCAGAGGCTCACTGTGCTAGCGTCTTGCCATTGTGCAATTATTAGATTTTTTTTAATTTTAAAAAGCCAAAAGAAAGGAAAATACATGTAGTATAATCAAATTCTGACTCTTATTTCAGCAAATTCAATAATAAAGGGCTGCTGATGAAAAGTATATTTTTCTCCTTGCTCTACTGAATTATTTTCAGTTTTCTCCATTTGTATTTATTTATAATTCTGACAGCAAGTTCTTTAGAAAGTGATCACTTTAATATAATGTACAACATTGATTTGATGTGCCTTTCTCTGTCCATCAAATCTGTGCTTTCTGATTCACTTCCTGACTCACTGCAATTTTACACTACTGTCATTCAATTGAAATCAATTTTGTCAGTGTGGAATTTTACTCTTTTCACTGAAAAGCTGCATTTACTTGCCCAAAATAAAGTCTGAGGAGAGGCGGTGTGCATGTATGTGTATGCTTGTGTGTGTGCAGGAAAAGAGGAAGAGAACAGAAAGGTCCTTGTATCAGATTCAAGGATTTTCATTAAATTAACATGGAACTATTTGTAGATGAGAATTTGGCTGCTCTGATGAGCTGACTTCAAATTCAGGTCAGCGTAAGATCAAAACTGTTTTGATGGACTCCTTGAAAAATGATATTTTGCATTACACAAGAACAGAAGCCTCAAGAATCCCTGATAATGCATAGCAGGCAATCCCTGTCTTCAGGAGCCTGATCCCATGAGTAGGACACAGGAAAAAAAGACAGAGAACTCCTGGTGAAGTTTATACCCCACCTTAGAAACTCCTATGGTTTTGACAAATAGATGAAAAAGAATGCATATAAGAATGCATAAAAGAATGCATCCCGCACTGAAGACTGAGAACTACAATTACAGGAAATTATTCTTTTTCTAAAGGTGACCAAGGACATGTATTTCAAAACATATATCACCTGAAATCTAGTCTGCTGACCTGAGTCCAGGACTCCCTTAGATCTTTGTCCAGTTCCAACATCAACTCTATTCCCAGGAACTCCATGGTTACACTCAGATAAGGGCACACTGTGTGCTCTAGCTGAGTCCAGAATGATAACAAATTAATCTGGTAAGAAACTACATAACCCTGCTCTCTTCATCTTCCCCAGGTATTCTTCTAAAAGGTCAGAAGCCACAGAAGTCCAGCCCCTGAACTTGCCAAAGATCCATTTGGAAGGAATAACCTTCAGCTTTGAATTGGGGTCCTGCAGTTGCTCATAATGTACAAATGAAAGGAGGATGAATGGCTGCTGGCAAGGCCTTTCCTCACTGGGCATTTCACTGTGTTCATTGGTAAACTGAATAAAGTCTGCAAAGTGAGGAAGGAGAGGTCCAAGGAATCTCTGATGGGACAGAGCTGAGGTATTTTCAGATATATAGAGCTTTGGTGAACAGAGTTTTTCCTCTCTGTTTTTGCAGGAAATTAATTTTATTTATTTATTTAAACAGATTTGACAGCAGAATTGTAATTGGTAGTTCTAGATGAGGATAAAATTGGTAGCTGATTCTCATTTATACTGCTCTGACTTTTCTCTAATTTTAAAAAACAAAACAACACCAGTGGGAGTTAGCCTGAATCATCCACAGAAAAGCTTCCTAACCCAGCTCCAGCAAACTTTAATCCTATACACTTCCTGATCTGGAGTTCAAGTTCATATTTGTAATATCCATTTTGTAGTAAGACTGCAAACAGAGTTGCTTGAATCCTGTGCACTGGTACTTTTCCATGCTTACCTCAGAAGGAAAATAAGTCTTGCAAAAAACAACAAATGAAAAAAATCCCTGAGAGTCATGAAATGTTCCGCAAGACACATGCATGTGCAAATGTGACAATGAGTGTGCAAATGTACCTCAGATGTGAGGTTCTCAGATCAAACTGTAATGTGAAGCCTTACCCTAATGAGAGTTAGTACCCTTAGTGCTGAAAACACAAAATAAAGAGGTGTAAGTGGAAAAAAAAAATCAGATCATCTATTATCGTCCAAAAAATTCCAAAATTAAACATAACACTGGCACAGCAGAGTATTAAGGAAATCTGGAAAGTCTTGTAAATATTTTCACAGATTAGCATCATGATGATAGTAAAAGTGAAACACAAGATTGGTTTGCAATGAGTCAAAGTCACACCAGTAGTTACAGAAGACATTAAAAAATTAACTGCTGGCCATTGGTGGAAATGTAACAAAGCTTTTGATTCAGGATGAAATCTAGCTTCCATTTTTGTTAATCCACAATTTCATATTAGAGGCACGTGACACATTTATCTATTTCATGTTATTTAGTACACTACAGGACAGAAAACACTAAATGTGGATGGAAATTGGTGGTGGTAGTGACAAGAATTTCAGTAGTTTTGTTCTTAAGTAAACATTAAAATTTTAATCAAATATTTAGCATTTTCAGTAGACTGAATTCTATTCATAATGATTATTTGTCGTCATTCTCCAATTTTAACCACGCAGGTAAAGAACAGAAATATCACATGACCTACTACTTAAGAACAGTGACTAGTTAAGATGAATAATTCAAAGGCAGTTTGAATTTTTTATAAAAGCAGTGCAAATTAAAAACAAGCAAAAAACCACAGACAATAACCATTGTTATGATGTTTTCAGTTATGGTTTTTGGTGTTACATCACCATTAAAGTTTTGAGGATCTTTATGAATGTCTAGGTTCTTTTAGAAATAAGTGAACAAATCTCTAACTGCTGCAACAGAACTTAACCCAGTGGATCCAGGAAGGATTCCCTGCACCGTGAAAGCTGGAAGAGCCTTTTCTTTGAATTTCCTGTAAACAGCTTTCAACTATATTTTGAATAATCTAAATGTGGTAAAATTGCAACAGTGCTGTGAAGACATGAGCTGGGGAAGAATTCTTCAGAGGGGTAAAGTGATGAAGGCAAGAGTAAGGAGTCTCTTCAAGTGGATGGTTGGCTTATTTTCTTTTGAAATGGACCCTTGTGTTGTTAGTGAGGTTAATTACTGTTTTCTTAAAGATACTCTCACAGAGGTGCCTCTTAATATTTCAAATCTAAATATAGAAAACTAATCATATATCACAGCTCAGCTGGGCAGAGAATGAGTAATACTTTTTGCAAACTGACTATATGTTTACAGGCCTCTGATTTTTGCATGTTTACTTGAGTTTCTAAATCTTCCTGTGTATTTTGTGGTCTCACTATTCATAAGCAGTAGGAATATGCTAAGTAGATCAGTCTTAATTAGGAAGTTATTAATCACATAGTTCAGCATCAAGAGTTCTAAGAGTAAGAGCAAAGCAGGAGCTAAAGAGCAATTCCTTATATGCTCTTATAGTTAGAAGGCACTACACAAAGGTAGAAGATGTCTTAGGGTTTATTCTGCATTCTGCACTTTGGACAGGTTAAGTAAAAACAACCTGAGTGAGAAGTAAACCAAAAACAAAAGAAAAAATATTTAGTGCGTACTATTCTTTATCTTACCTACTCGATCCTGTCTGCCCAAAATACTTGGTAACCTTAAATTTTCCCACCCTATTAATTAACTATACAAATTTATAAAAAAACTAAATAAGTTATTTGTAGTATAAAGCGCTGCTTGCTAGTTAGCAAGTTATTTGTGCCCAGCACAATATTGGCACAACTGTGATAGACCATTTGCAGGGTGACTTTGCCTCTTTCCTTTATCCTTCCCATAATTAATACAGGAATTAGTTGCATCTGGTTTGCAATTCACAGGAAGAAAAATAGTAGCAACTTAGTTGCCCTCCACTATTATCCAGTATTAGCAGCACTTCATTCAAAAATGCCAGTGATATGCTTGACTCCATGGCACAAATCTTGTGCATGTTTAGGTAACCAGCTGGTATTTCTAAACTTTAGTCTTGATGATGTGATTTCTGAATTACAGCAAAGCATTCTTAGGGGCTGCCAATAGAAACTGCTCTTAAGAGTTTGTTCCTGCATTCTATGGCACGAAAAGAGAGGCAATAATGTGATTACTATGAGTGTATCCCTTCTCACTTAATTACCTGGCACAATCATCAGGGCTTTTGAGGAGGTGACCACAGGAAGTGTTTCTATATAAAGAAAAAGCTTTCTATGTTTTTCATACCATATACAGCAGAAACTGTGAGATTGGGGGATTGTGCAGGATGCTTTTGTGTCAAATGGACACTTGGTAAAAGGAAAAAAAGTAATAACGAGCTGTGGAAGATTTGGGCTAAGGGCCTTTACTAAAACATACTGGAACTATCTGGCACAGGCTAAAATAGAACATAATAGCAGCTTTTCAGTGCAGAAACCACGGAAGTCAAATTCTGCAGCTTGCAATACCCTCCACCCAACTCCATGTGTTTTTTATAACCTTCCATCTTTTTTTTTGTATTTTATTTTTAACCTGCTTCCATCCACTTTTGAATGCTGCGTAAATAATATCTGAAGACAGTTAGTGTAGGTGCTTGATAGTTTAGGAATGGCCTACAAGGTTTTCCCTTACATTTCAATGAAGTAAAATAAGGTCATATCCAGAAAATATGAACAAACAAACATCACCAGGGGCCAAGGAGGAAGAAAATATTGATTCTGTACTTGATCCTCATCAGCTGCTGTGAAATAAGCACCTAAAGCCTTAACAAAGAAGGCAGAGAAGTAAATCTTGGTATTGAGGTAAAACAGAAATCTTCTTCTTTTAAAGTGCTGTAAATATCTAGCAGTGAGGTCAGGAGAAACGTAACACTGAAAAAATTGAAAAATCCCTTTCTAAAGTCAGCAAATATTGCTAACCTTTGAGCCTGCAGCTTTAGGTGAAAGACTATTTTAGGTTTGGATTACACTATGGGAGGAAAAGAACAGATCTTATCTCCAAAGCAGCTGGTACCTAGAGAAAGCTCAGTAAAATTTTGATTTCAGATGTTCCTGAGGAAAGGACTTAAATTCTTGGTAGGAAAGGGGTACAAAAAGGGTAATAAGATCATTACCATGAACTATAGAAATCAGCTTGTTATGTGGACCATTTCTTGGGTTTTGGTTGGGGTGGGGGGAGGGAGTTGGTGTTTTTTGGTTGGTTGGTTGGTTGATTTTTGTTTGGTTTTGGTTTAGTTTTTTACATTTGTTTTGGCCCACAGAATGGTCTGTTTCCTTGTCACATTAGTAGTTCTGAAAGTAATGTTTCCACACTAGTGGCTCCTACATGGACTTTGAAAAATGCATCACTGAAGTTTACACCTCTATAAATTTCAGTTACAATCACAATTTCAACTAAAATAGGTGGCTGAGACTAGCATATAAATAATAATCCTTTCTACAAATGCAGAACCGAGGCATAAGGGTTGCTTCTACATTGTACCTCTTTTCTGACGAAATATTACTTGGCATCTCTGAAAACAAAGCTTGTCTTATTGTAGACTGAGGTAGAATAGCAGGCTGGTTTTATCATCAATTAGCATTGTACTTTCTGGCTCTGTTACTTCTCAATAGTTCTAAGTTCTGTCTCCACTGCAGCCCCTGGGCTGTGTAGGGACAGAAAAGTTAAAAGTGGAAGATTCATTTGAGGACAAAGAGATTTTGCTCAAGGAAGTATTTACTGCTAGGAAAATGGCCTGGAAAAGATCAGTGTGTGAATATTCCATTTATTACACCTAGGGATGTTTATTCTCTGCCTGTTTTGAGAAGTAGGATTCCTATGTAGAGATAACACTTTCTCACAGACATGCTGTGAAGACCCTTCTGGGAGAGAGCGCCTGTAAAAGGACAAGGGAGAACCCAGCCCTGAAGATATGTGCATGTGAAAGGTACTGTTATAAAAACTCCAGAAAACCTCTCTCACCCCCTGCATGATTTCATTCAGTGATACTTTGCAGTGTATTCAGGGTTTCTGACTTCAGAATAAACTTTTCCATAATACCTTAGTCATGGTTTATTCCTCTGTGTTACCTGCCTGCATATCAATTGTTACAGTCTGCATTTCCTTCTCTGGACTCCAGAAACCCCCCTACTTTCTGTGCTTGCTGATCAGAAATTTCATTTGACTTCAGGATACTCATGTGAGAGCAGATTAGTTGCCTACCATACCAAAAGAGTTGGTGCTCACATCATTTCTCGTTTTGTTCTGCTAGAGCTTCTGCTCTCAGTCATCCAAGAAGAGTAATTTCAGAAAACATAAGAAGGCACAAACTGGTCATTGCTTAGAGCTGGCCTTCAGAACATAGCCAGCACCAGACAACTCAACAAACTGTGTTTACTGTACACTCCTAAGCTTTACATGTAAAGAAATGGGATCTAGATCTTCTGCAAAAACAAGGATCATGGGCCAAAAGGAAGTGGGAACTGGGCCAAGTTCTGAAGAGATTAATCAGTCTTTGTTCAGCCTGCATTATGGCCTCTTTTCTACTGAAATCAGAGGAGGTTTTCCTGTGAAGGCGTTAGATGAATAAGACCTAGAACGTTCAGCCCCAAGACTCCTTTACCTCATCATCTCTCCTCACCATCTGTCTACTTCAAATGGCTCACCTAAGCCAACCTGGGAAAGTTATCCTAGCAGTAAAGGTTATTCTGTTTCCTAGCCATGCTGCAAATCTTTTGAACCCCAGTTGTTGAAGAAAGGAAGCTGTTTCCTTCATAAGCATCAGATGACACAAGGGAAGGTCAAGTACCGGACCGAGAACACCCCGGGATGCTCTCAGCCATTAAAACCATTTGAGAGAGGTGAGGGGAGGACTGCAGAAAGGGCTGGCTTCAAGGTCTCCCATTTTCAAATGAACATGCAGTCATAAGTTTACCTGAGAGAATGAATGTGAGCCCAGCTAGGACTTTGCCACGGCAGCAACAAGGAAATGACAGGCATGGGCAGCAAGTTAACATAAAGAGAATACAAAATCAGTGAGGGCTTCAGAGACTCCGTAGGTGACTAGGGAGTTTAGAGTCTCCTAGCATTTGTTTTACTGTCACATTTGAAGGATTTTTAAGTATCAATGGATTCCAGGGATGGTCCAGACAGCCAATTAAAGTTATGATTCATTGCCATGGAGCTTATCATCATGAGTCTGTAGTATCATTCAGTGAATGCCTCCAAACCAAGAGGATACACTGATTGGCCATAATTAGTCCTGCACCATAAATTCATGTAGGGCTTTAAAAACATTAAGAAACAGTATGTCTCCTCCCCAGAGAGCAACAGTCTATAACTAAGCCATTTTCTCAGATACAGCACAAGCATGCTTAATTTAGCTTTTAGCCAACAAGGGCACACTAATTACTTTTCTCTGACTAACAGTGACCCATGTCTCTGCAGAAAAATGCAGTTTTGAGGACAGATCTGGAAGGAAGATGCAAGCTTGGAAGCTGTAGGTTGCATTGCAGTTGCTAAAGAGAGAGCATGCCTCAGTGTCACCTATAGAGGAAACTTTTAGCTCTACTAGGTTATTTGCCATGGGACATCCAAATGACTGGCTTCAAAGACAGAAGATGTTGCCTACCTCTAGGTTTGAGGCTTACATTATAAGAAAAAATAGTTAATTATGTTCTGTTACAGTTGAGCAAGGAAAGCAAAAATATTCGGTCTTTTATCAACCTCTTGATCTTACTAATATTTTTTTTCTAACTCTACACTACCATACCACAGCCTTACTAACCTAAGATGATGGTTTACCTCTCCCTTTTATTTTACAGTCCCATATGGCTTCCCCTGGTGAAGTTGTTTTCATCCCAGGCTGTTCTTACAACAGCTGGTCCTGCCACTCATTAATTTACGAATCATTGCTTGGCGGAATTCCAGTTCTACCTCAAGTTTTACCTTATCTGTTGCAAGATAGGTAGGTCAAACTAAATTTTTCTACAGAAAAAATAGAACTAATCCTTGTTCCAATTCAGAGCTGTAGAATTCCAAGAGGAAAGTCATGAAGAACTGGGTATAAGAGACCTTCTTCACCTGTAAAAATGTTTCCGTGTTCCTCATTCCCTGCTGTCCTTCAAAGGTGATTTACTTTTAGCTTAATAAGTAGGCTGTTGTAGTTTAGAATTGGAAGGTCAGACTAGTTCTATTATTAGCTATATGCTTGAGCCTCCTGGGTGCCTCAGGTAGTGTTTGGTGAAAGCAAGCTCCAAAGAGAGACACCCATGGTTTATTTGCTCTCTGTCTTGCTTCTTTTTGAAATAGGGTTTAGCAGGAGATCACACACATATCTACTACTGTGACTTAAGAGCTGAAGAAGACACCTTTCATCTGTGATTAAAGACAAGCAATCAACACCAGAAAGCTTGTGGAAGCTGGAATTTGGCTGAAATAAATCGCTTCTCTGTCAAAATATCCAGAGGCTCAACAGTTTTCTGATTATTAATGTGTCTCAGAAATCTGCTGGGACTGATTACACATAACCTGTGAAACACCAATAGCCTACTCAGCTTTCAGTTTCTTGGAAGACTAGACATCCTTTACCCCTGGAGCCATACAGCCTTTGGCATTTGGTGAAAGCAGAACAAATGTGGTGAACATGCAGCGATAACCATATGGCAAGATTATTCCTCTGCAAATTATCCCATCAGATACTCAGATATCACCAACCCTCATGTTTGATGAAGGAAGTAAAACTACATTTTACAAACATTTATTGAATGTTAAGGTTATTGGAGTGTGAGAACTTTTCTTGCCAGGAGTTTTTCATTAAATCATGTTGACAATTTTTTTGCATTATTTCTTGATTAAAGAAAAAAGAAGTTTTCTGCTCTCTCCAACTGGCTCTGGATGCCTCATGCTCCTTCCCTCAGAGCTCAAAAGTCCAGATTCTAATTCTTTCTCACCTAAGCACAGAAAAAAAAAAAATCCAGACAAGATTTTAGAGACCTCTCAGGGTTTTGTCTTCGCTAATTTATTCTAACTTTATTTGACAACAGGACTTCACTGGTAGGAGACTGGCCCTTAGTTTTCCCTCACTGAAGTTTCAGAGCTTGCTTAAATGCACAAATTCTGTGCACTACAAAGCCAATTGATTTCCGAACACTTATTTTATTTATCTTCATTACACTGAGTCCTCAGGAGTATTTAGCCCTTTGTGGTTTGAAGGCTTTCTGGCTGAAGACCATCTTCTTTCTCTAAAACAGTTCAGGGGGGTGTTAAGCATAGTGGTCAGTAATCTTGGTCTTAGATGTCTCTATTTATTATCTGCTGGAGGCAAAGAAAATCTGCTCATATGTTTGCCTTTGCTCATACTAGAAAAACCAATAAACCACCCAACACAAAACATCACTGCATTCTCAGGCATTTTCACATGCATGCATTCTAGGAATAAATGCCTCTGATACAATAGTCAGAGCCACTGGGCAATCTTATCTCCCAGGAAATGTAAAGCTCCAGTACAGAAGTGAAGGCAGAAGACTCACAGCAGCTGGTAAATGCCCCACCATGAGTAAATGAATAGCCAGGGCTGATCTCTCACCTGATTTATTTTTTTTTTCAATTGCAGTGATCATTAAGCAGTGAATGAATTAATAAAAATCAATGTCATGTTTGGAAATGGCCTACCAACTGGGATAAAAGGAACTGTATTCTGCAGCGACTTCATTTCGAAGCAGTACTTGAAACCCACTGTGATCAAACAAAAAAGATACTGTTTCAGTAGAGAGGGATTGAAAATGTACTGTGCAAAAGAGGCAACCCTTACATGTTAATCTAACGGAGATCGGCCTTCAGTTATGACAGAGTTTAGAACTGTGTAACACAACTCAGCAATCCTCAGTCTCTTACGTAGAGGTCAGTTGTTTGAGGTTTTTTAATAAATTCATTTAATGCTGTAATTTATCTTCTATATGTAAGGATCAGAGTGAGAGGAGAAGGTTTAGAGAAGATTGAAATGATCATAAAGTTAAATTTTTACCATGAAATGACTTCCATTAATTTTCTCAGTGGGATTTCCATCTCAAATGACCAAGCCAAAAGGGAGACATACATTTGTCACCCTGAATTATCTTACTGGTATAAAAACATACAAAATAAAAACAAAATCCACAAAGAACCTCAAAAAGGATTATACATATTTTTATTTTTTTCCCCCAAGAACTATTTCATGTTAAAAGAAGATTGGAAAAAAATGTGTGCTTTCCAGATAAAGTTTAGCTTTTGAAAGTCCAGTGTTGTCCCAGGAGGTTGTTTATTGGTGTGAGAGCACTTTGAACTGAAGGGAAAAAATATTCTCTAAGTAACTTTTCTTACATGTCAAATGCAAGCTATTTTTAGTTCAGAACTATGAAAAACTTAATTGCTTGAACTGATTACCTGATTCAGGATATTTCTAATTTTTATTAGACCTAATCCTTGGCTGTTATAAATTAATGTAGCTCTTTTTCAGATGAAGCTGGATGAACAGTGACCACTGGAAGTATTCACTGGACCACAGCGTAAAGATGAGGAATGCCATGACAAATAATCTGATCCACAAGAGTGTTGCTTAGAGTAAAACCAAGGAAAGAGATTCAAATTTTTCTCCTACCTTACTAATTGATTGGAGAGCAATTAAAATCTAAATTAAATTATCAATCAAATGAGGCTGGGCTAAATACTGTTACTGCAGCCATGTATCAGTAAAATTTAACAGCAGCAGGAAACTTTGAATGGCATGTACTGTCAACAGCAGAACCCTCAGTAACCACCAAGGGTTTCTACTCCTCCCCTCCGTAGCTGGATTTTATGTGGACTGACAGGAAGAAATCACCTCTTTCACCTTCTCTCACAGCCTAAATAGAAATGAGTGATAAAATATTCATGAAAAGGGAGGAATAAAA
Organism: Oxyruncus cristatus; assembly: GCA_013399855.1. Taxonomy (NCBI): domain Eukaryota; kingdom Metazoa; phylum Chordata; class Aves; order Passeriformes; family Cotingidae; genus Oxyruncus; species Oxyruncus cristatus. The sequence goes on along the minus strand of VXAY01006571.1, from coordinate 1,229,610 downwards.
GAAGAGAGAAAATAATATCAAGTTATAATACTCTTAATAAAACCGCCATAGGAAGAGAATTAAGGGAAGGCAGAGATAACAGTATGTACCTTATCTTAGTTGCCTCCTGGTTTAGCTTATCCACATGAATTACAGAGTGTTGGAGGCTGAAAGAACAACGTTAAGTACAGTCCAGCTCTGTGTCACAGAGTATTAAACAGGACCAAATCACTAGGTCAGCGATACTGCCTCTGAAACTGTCTCCAGCCCACACCTGCACCTCTTACAGAGGAGACACTCTTTGTTAATTTGCTGGGCAACAAAATATGACAGTTACATGTTTGGAAATGTTCCAGTTGTTAAAGCTGCTTTGTGGGAAATGATGTACAGAAATTTGTAGCACAGTGATAATATAATGTAATCCTCCAGTTTATAAAAGGATCTTAGATGAAAATTATCTCGAAGTCCCAGTGGAAGGTAAATACGTGATATGTAGCAAGGTAAATCTTTCCTTTCTCAGTCAGTAAATTGCTGTTAACATCAGTGCTAGATTTAAATTAATAAGAACACTGAAAGATTATGTGTCCAGCATGTGTTATGAGTTCATTTAAATTTATTTATTCACAAAAAAAATGTATAGATTAATTACATGAGTTGTTCATAAATCGACTACATAACACTTTAGGTCTTTGCTTTACACGTAGTCTATTTATAAATAATTGCTCCTTAGAGACTGAGATAAAATTACAATAGGAACTCTGCCTGTTTGAAAAGGTTTGAAACTTGACATTGAGATGTGCGCAGAGGAGCTGACACACTTCCAGTATAGATTTTGCCAGGAAACCTACCACAAAGAAATTTGAAAAGATCAGTAAAGTCCCTAGTTCAGGATACATTTATTGAGAATTTGGTGGCACAAGCTCTCAAGTTTCACATGCAGTAAGCATGTTTGGTCAGCTCACAAATCCCCCACTGTAGACAACAGGGAGAAGTGCACACATTCAGAGCACAACTGAGCCTCCTTCTGGGTGTTATGCCCCGGTCTGCTTGGCGTGTTTAGGGCAAGGTTGTTTGATTTACTCTGGGAGGTGCATGGGAGAAACAACAAAATTCTCAGGACGTGCAATAACAACTTTTCCTTGCAAACTTTAAAACATTAAGGGAGAATAAGATACTCGGGAAATTTTAAAACAACATCCAGACTAAGTAAGGCACATCACAAACTTTAACTTAGCAAAGTTAAACTTAGCCAACTTTAACTTATCCAGACAACAAAGCACCTACTAAGGCATTGTCTAGAATTTTTTAGTCTAGTTTACCATATATTTTGAGAAGAAGAAGTTAGGAGAAAAAGAGAGAAAGAAAGAGGAAGAAAGCATAAGAGTAGAAAGGTATATAGTCAGCTAGGATCCAGTGATGAGACGATTGTTACAATTTTGATGTCCATTGGTTGAAGTGATGGTCACAGCCTTGATCCGTCGGGGGTGGGGGGAGCACCTGAAACACAAATTCAGTGGGTTAATATATGCTCAGGCTCTGTGGGAACACCAACATACCTTCTGTGAGACTGGGAGTTTTACATTGTATGATGTAACACGGTAGATCACCAGGCACTTCAGAGGTCCTTGGTGGTTTATGACCCGTTCTAAGACATTACAGCTGTCTATGGCTCACCGTAGTCCAGCCAGTTACTGTCACATCAAAAGGGATGAATACCTTCAGCCTACCTGTGAATGTCCCAATATCTCCCCCAAGTGGAGTTTTCCCACCTGAGCCAATGTAAGGGGGCACATTGTCATGATAAAAAGCACTATCCACTTTGCAGGATCTGCTTCTTATTGGCCTCTTCCATTATCTGGCTCAAAACCAGTCTCGGTGGTGTTTGTGCATCCCCTCTGGACCCGGGTGATTACTTTTCAAATTTTTAGCAAAGTACTCTACTGTTTTTGCCAATGGCCAATTGTTTCAGTCATGAACCATTAACATTCCAGCCTCTGACGCAGGGGTGAGTAGCACTTGCCCCGGAATTGCACTTCCATGTTGTTAGAAGCCGTTATGATGTAAGGTGCTGGATCTGAAACTGAGAACACTTTTTCTCATTATTTCTTTCTATCCCTGAATCCCATGGAGAGAGGAGGAAAAAAGAAGTAATGCAATGGCTGTGAAAGCTGTGATACCTTAGATGGACTGGAAGGTGAAGAAAAGGTAAAGAGAGGAAGGTTACTGGAGGAATTCAGGATTGAAGAGTTCAGGTTTAGAAAGGCAAAAGCAGAGCCTTTGTGCTCCTCAGCAGTGCTGTGCTCTCAGCAATAGCTGTGAAATCCACATAAGAACAGGTCTTGGAGATAAGAAAACCACAAAGCAGACAATAGTACATACCAGCAGATACAGAAGAGGTCAATGCCACGAATGTGAAGGACCTAGTTCGATGTAACTGTTTTGTTTTCTTGGCAAAGGCCAACTTTTGGGATTGAATATCTTTCACAGGAACAGGATTTGCTTTCAGAGTGTTCTAACAAAGCAACAAGTTTGAGGAAAAAAGCTTCAAAATGGTAGATGCCCGCACTGACCTTTTCAAAATTGAAAATCTTGGGTTTATGGCATGTAACAAGTTTTCATTTGAAAATTCAAGCTTACTGTGATTGAGAGACTAAAATGATCTGAAATAAAATGAAACACTTCAAAATTATATAGAAGGCTGCTTCAATTGAATAGGAATCATGCATTTAACTTTCAGTCAATGAAAAATGTGACATTTCAACTTCTAAGCCCTATTTATGGTGAATACTTTCTTTTAATTGGGACAATTTTCCTAAGTGGGAAAAAACCATCTGTTTCCTCCTCCTTCCAGCTGTGGCTTTGCTCTTTTGCATTTCTGTGCTTCAGATCTATATGCACTGGGTAGCATTTCAATAGGAAATAAGGAAGGATGGAATAGAAGGGCTTCATTTGCTTTTTTAGTAGAAAAATCCCTCTATTAAATGTTATGGTCATAAAATCAGGGGCACATAATACATGAAATGCCAGAATTTGAATGTCCTTTCAGCCTTAACTCAGCCATCTTCTGCTTGTACATTACAATGCACATCTTTTTATGATCACCTGCTTCTTTCCCCAGAGCCTCATACCACATAAATAGATATTTTCTGAGTGAATAGTTTTTTCTTATTGTGCATTAGCAACATCTTTTAAAATGCTTGCTTTGACACTTTGCCTGGACTGATGCCCTAAGGTCCTATTACAGTTTTCTTTCCTTTGAAAAATGGCTATTTGCTGTTTGTATTCTTTTTAATATTCTAAAATCAAAAGGTATTCTGAAAGAATAACATTTTCTTATATGTTTCTGATCAACAGTCATCAAATTTACCTTTGAGGTCTGATATTTGAATTGCAGACACTAACCCAGCTGCTTCTGTTTTCATCTCATTCAATTAAAGGTACAGGCCAACAAATTAAGTAACTGTAATAGAAGAGTCTGGATTTTGTCTTCAAAAGAAGGTGGCCACAACATTTTCTTGCTGTTGTCTTACAAACCTTTGGGGCAGTCATCTAAGCTGAGCCTTAGCTGTGGTATTTGCAGTCAGCATCACAATAGTTTTACTTTGAACTTTTTGCTTCACTTGGCCACTAATGTCAGGAAACTTCACCTCCCTTTACACTCCAAAGGGATTAAATATCCAATAAGAAATCCATAAAATACATATCCAAGTGAAGCAAACAGACTTTTCAAATAACAATAAACCAGAGTATTTCAAACAAAAGAATCAAAATACACAAAAATATGTGTCTTGATGGTGGGAAAGATTTTACATAACATTCTCACGACATATATATATATACATATATATACCCACCTCCTCCTTTCCCAGTTCCATTCTCCAAAAATAAGCTGTATTTCATTCACATTGTTTTTGAGGTTTCCAGATAATGTAACCCACAAATCCATATGCATTTGGAATGCAGTATTTCATGAATGACCTTTTCATTACATTCACGAAGCAGAATATTGATCCAAGTAGATTCTTTGGCTTGGGCTCATTCCACCTTCCCCGGCGCTTTGAACAAACCTCTTCCCCAGGCTCAAAGGACCATAACTTTGGTTGTTTAAAAAACTCATTTAAGACAATTGATAGTAACATTCTCTCCCTTTTTCCCCTGTAATGACTTCCTGGTTGCTGTTTATCTGTTCCAGATGTGCTCTTTACATTTCCAAATTATATAAACGTATTACCCAAAATGGTTCTCTCTCTCTTTTCCCATCTGCTCTGTATTTATATTTACAGTAGCATGCTAACTTGTATACTATAGCACACATTTAACTACAGGTCTGGAAAAGCATGGAGAATTCCTCTCTTATAGGTGCATTTCTTGCCATCTGTAACCATATCCATCCTGTCTTCAAAAACATCTGACTATGTAAGCTACCCAAAGCAGACTTAGAGCAGCCTCCAAGGAAAATTTTAGATACTGGATGGAATAATAGTATGGAAGAAGCAGATGGCAGCCTTTGCTCTGAATCAGTCCTAAAGCCATGGTGCAAGGGTGAAAATGTCACCCTGGGTGACATCCTTCTAATGAAATAAACAGCAATGACAGTTGAAAATTATCAATTAAATCTGCTGCTCAGTGTAAAACTGGGAATTTAAGTGGACTTGTGCGTGTGTATGTCTACTTCCTATTGCATATCTCTTGAGAAATATTAACTGAGAGCCAAAAATACTTGTGATTTAACAAAAACAAAGACAAATTCTGCAGAATCCATCTTTTTCAGCTTTTCCAATCTAGTAAAAAGGGAATGGTTACTACTTTACTCATCAAGAGCAAGATTTTCATGCATTTTTGTTTTCAGAAAAATGATGTGCCTGTCAATCATGACACTGCCTGTGCATGTACAAAATCCCTGTACAAGTACAAGGACTTTTTTTTTTTCCATTATGTAGGCTTTGTCCTTAAATTCATTCCAGTGTTTTTTACAAGTGTAAGGGAAAATTTCAGTTTACATTCATATCTTTAATCCCTGGACATACAGAGATGCAATTTCCATCAGGTTGGAAGTTATTTTAGATTAAAAAAAAAGAAACAAACAGATATTTCCCTTTGACAGGGAATTTGAAAAATTTCCCCACTTTTGCATGATTCTGAGACCTAAAAATGTAATGGTTCATCCACTTCAGTTACTGCTGTAAAAGAGAAGTAGCACTGCAGGGTCCTGACTAGCCCAACCACACTATTCTCAGTCTGGAGGAATGTGCAGGGTAGCAGATGCTGAAGCACGTATTTTTGGACCAAGATAATTTTGTCCTGAAAGCACCTGCTCTCAGTTGCAGTTCACCCATCATTTGTATCCCTTTATTTCACTTTTGTGCCACCTAATTTTTTCTAAGGAAGAAAATCATCACATTCCCAAGTCAGAGCTGAAAAAAAGGGTGTTTACTGATTAGAATCACTTAACAAAATACAAGGGTTTAATGGTTATCTCTGTCCAAAAGAAAAGATCTCCAAAAGTATCTAATATATATATTTTGCAAACCACCACTTCATTTCAATTTCTAGTTAAATTACACCTCTGTTTTGGTTCTTTTTCTCTCATGCAGCTTAATTTTCAGTCTTGGCATGAGTGCAGTTTTTGCTTTAGGACTAAGCATATTGAGGTATCGTCTCAAAACCCAAGCCTTCAACATAGTACAATAATAGGGCTGCGAAAACACTTTTCACTTTCTAGGTCCATTTATTCCATCAAAATTCACACAGTATTTTATGTGCCTCCATATGTGTCTGTACTTGTGTGCCTTCATCGCTTGCATCCATGAGTTGTTCTCATCTGGAAGCAGAACAGAGCACCTGCAGGAGAAAGTTTATACGTGCAGTTTTGGGGGTTCTGTCTGACTGGGGTGGGGAGGTTGTCTGTGTGTAAGATGATTCAGCTGTTATTTTCTTTGCCTCTCGATTCATATTTGTGCCCCTCTGAGAGTCAGAAGATGCAATTCCAACGGATAGAGAGATTTGCTCAGCTTCTCAAAGAAAGTCTAGTTATTTTTAATTATTATTGATTTTTATTTCAACTAGTAGTTAAATATTTCTCATAGTCTGAGACTCTACAGTGCTGATGAAAGACAGAAGCTAAATCCTGACCTGTGCCCTGCTTTTTATGCAATCACTTTTCAGCAGTATAAAACATCTGTATAGTTTGTATGCAGAACTCAGCAATAATTTATTCAAAGTACTTCACCTCCTCTTCTATTTCCAAACCAACTGTGAGCAACATAGCATTCAAGTGTCTTTGGAAAATAAATTTGGCAATCATTTCATGGAGAGACTGATGCTAGTGCAGAATCTTTGAAAAGGGAAAGTATTAATTCTGTGCCAGGGGTCCTGAAGCAATATGTTATCTGAGTCACTTCCTTTTAGCTATGATATTGTTTTCCATGAGCAAAAGTTTGCAAAAAATGAGACAGATCTTAGTCTTCAAAGAATTAAAGAGTGATAGAATGTTTAAAGTTTATCAACAAGTTTTATTGAAAACTGGTGAAAAAGAAGATTTGGCTAAGGGAATACTTCTTTGTCTAATAAGTGTGGACACTGATTAATAAATGTAAATGCAGAGATGTATGTTATATAATTCTATAAGGGTATTGACTTAGTACAACATGGAATTCTGATTTAAAAGCTCATGATACCAATATCAGCAGAACACACAGTCAGCAGATTAACAATTACCTTAGTGACAGAGTGAACATGACTGGTTCATAGCAAGTTCTACCTGTGCTACCATAGACAGGGTATTTTCCAGTATCAAAATTCTTTATCTGGGAGAGAATTATCAAAGTTTTGGTAATAATTACTTTAATAAGCACTGTATCACTTAAGACTCCAAGGATCTGGTCCATATAGTTAAAAGTATTATAGAAACAAAGTCATTCAACACTTTATTTCCCAAATAACTATAGAAAATATTTCTATGTCAATTTTTTATATAATAAATGCTTATCTTTATTGATGGCATCTCAAAGGCATATTTTCATTAAAGGACATATCATTAAAGAGTATATCTTCATTAAAAGACAGTAAAAAATAATATTCCTATCATATTTAAAAATGTTTTAAATTTAAAAGCACCTGGATATCGTAGGTAATGATGTAATGTAATAATAATCCTTTTCCAACTTGTTTGGAGGCAAGAGTGTTCACCTTATAAATATTTGAAATCTTAAGTTTACATTTTCATCGGGAAAATTACTTATAGAACTTATGCAACTTGGCATATGAATATCACTGCAAGATTCTGAAAGATAAAAGCAGACACATTTCTCAGAACAGGTTGCCACAGAAGGAGAAATATTAACTGGCCATTTTTTCTGCAGTTCTTTTTGCTCTTGTCATATGAGTTTGCTATTATTTTCTTCAATTCCTCTGTAACTTTGATTTGAAACTTAAAACATTCAAAGGTGTGAACCCATGCGATTGCAATGGGTTTTTTCCTCCTTTTCCTCCTCACTCTTCCCATTCATCTTTCTCACAATAACATCAGGATCCAAAGGAATGAACCAGAAATTCGTAGTCTAAAAATCCATGCAGTCACAGCTTGGCACTTTAGCATCTGCCTTCTGCAGAACTAGCAGATGGATTCATTTACCAAAATCATATTTGGTTTCAGTTCTCAGCCTGTCTATCAAAACATGTTCAGCTTTGTGAGAAGTGAAGCCAGTGTAGTATATTTTGTTCGTGTAACAAGAAAGGGGCCTTGTCATTCTCTCAGTTATAATGCAACCCTTTTTTCCCCCACTAACAATCATAAAGATGTTATATAGCACCACCCCTTCTTGTCCACCTTACTTATGGCTTACATGTCAAAGACAAGTGGGTGCTACAGCTACTGGGAGACCTCTCCCATTTAACACTCCCCTCACTTGACCTTATACACATTTGAGTCTTACGATAAGGAGCAGACAATTCACACAATCTGCAGGCTCCCTAGGAGCCAGGTATGTGGATTAAAAGCAAGGCTACCAGGCTAGTAATCTGCATGCATTCTCCTCTTTCAAAAATGTGTGTCCTTCCACTACACCATCCTCTGCTATCTATTATCTATACAATACAATGAATAAAGAATAAATGAGAAGCCAGAAGAAAATTATTCATGAATAAACAGTCTATCACACCCAATTTTATTTAATATTGGAAGAGAATGTCACTAAATATCTGCAAAGGCATAAAAAACTTTTCTATACAAAACTGTTGTTGGTGGTTTTCTTTAACCTGCTTCAGGTATGGAGGGAGGTTAATCATCTTTAATATAAAATCTTAGAAGTGGGAGGAAATAGATTGAATGTAATCACAGTTACCTATACAACCTTTACTTGTTATCTATTATGGACATTTCATAAGAAAATTCAATATTTTTACATGACTTCAAGTTTCTTTCTCAGCATCAGAATACTTCATCACATCTCTATACTCTAAATAGTTTGAGCCTAAAGTTTTGTCATAATTCTTATCAGATTGTATTTGCTCTCTTGTCTTTATTTGCTATGATCAGATGAAGAGAAGAACATGCAGTTTATCCCAAAGGATATCTGAGGAAAAAAAGAAAAACAAACAAAAGTGGTGGTCACAGGTTCACAGTAGCATTAGAAGACAAACAAGGAAGGTGATAACAGACACTAAATCTCTAAAGTGTGTGAATAGTGAGCCAAGAAATGCAGAAAATAAGCATAAGGAGATAATATTTTCAATATATGTCAAGTTTAGGATTCAGTTGATATAACCTGAGAGACTTGATGGGATAATCCGTATAACTGGGAAATTAATACAAAGCAAAAAGGCTTGTTCAAGAAATGCAAGCCAGGGAATAAAGGATAAGGATCACTAATGCATACACTTGATCTAGGTCAACATTTTCAATGAAGACAGCTCTGCTAAACAACTGAGCAATGACAAAAATACTAAAAGCTATGCACGACTATCATTACCTAGGTCTAATATTAAACAGTAAACCAAGATCATATGGATAAAGGAATTAGCAGATTCATCCAGAGAACAAAAGTCTGTGATAATGAGGGGTACTAGATGAGCAGACAATCCCAGGAATAGAGAGGAACTCAATCTGTCCAGCAAGCTCTTAAAATCCATTGATAACAATTGGTTAGAGATAGAAAAGTAAATGTCTTGTGTGTTTTACTCTAACCAGGATGAAAGAACTGTCTGAGAATACTATCCTTAGAAAGCAGCTCAGAGTGGCAATGAAATTACAACATTTGTGATTAAAAATGTCATGGCTTTCAGGAAAATGGATTTTACTAAACTACATGACTAGTAGATAAGCTTTCGTAAGGAGCTTGGTCTGAGAAAAAAAGAGTAAGTTGAGCTAAACATCCAGTAAATCAAAAATACTAAAGCTGCAGTTGGACAATAAATTTGTCTCATTGATAGTGAGCACAAGAAACAAACTTGCACTAAAAATTGGATGCATTTACATAAAGAACAAAATTGTAGCTGAAGCATGTAAGAGGAGCCTTGGTGTTCCAGTTTTGGCCCAGACGGAGTTAATTTCCTCCCTGTTGTCAAGAGGGGGAGGAGCGTGGAGCCATGTGTGTGTGTAGTTTGTTATTTTATACCATCCACATCATCGCTGGGGACATGGGTTTGGGTGGAAGAAAAAGGGAATGCACAATGGAACGGCCACCATTTTGGTTTTTTTTACAGGGGAGCAAAGCAGTAAACAGAGAGGTGGGGTGGTGCGGACAGTCCAGCCTGGAGGGTTTGTCCATCATTGTTTTTCATTGTCTGAGGCTCAGGGGGAAAACACTGGTTGCAGTAACATGCTCCATTTTCTCCTTTGTCTTGGGAAGCTGTGTGTTGCTGGTAGGATCGGGTTGGTCAGACTTCCATAAACATTTTTTGTACATAATCACCCTCTTTTATATGCTGCTGTTATTAGTATTGTTGCCGTTACTGTTTGTTTTTCCTCATCTCATTGCTGTTTTTCCTGTAAATCATTATGTCAACCCATAATCTATGCCTCTTTGTGCCTTTCTCAACAGAGGGGATGGGGGAAGGGAAGCAGCTGCTTGGAGCTTAATTTCGAGCTGGTTTTAAACCACAACACTTTAAAAGGTCAAAACAGAAGATCAATATTACTACCAAGGTACACTACTAAAAGTAATGAGAAATCCTTGTGTAAGTGCATTAGTATTAAGAGGAAGACCTAGAAAGGGATTGGTCCACTTACTCTTCAGAGGGTTTTTAGATTAATATTTTATTCCTATGTATAATTGGTCCAATGAGTCTGTCACTATATCCATGATGAAAGGGTTCTAACTTGAATATGCAAAGGAACAGTTTAGATAGTATTTAGATGTGTTAGAAAATTTCATATCAATTGGGCCAAAATATGGATACAAACATGTATTAATAAGATCTCTAAACCATTACCAATTATCTGTTTAAAATCTTGAAGGATGTGCGAACTCTTAAACCCTCAGAAATGACAAATTCAGGTGGTTTGGGATTTTTAAATGGCAAAAAGTAGGAAGATATTTATAGATCAGACAGCTCCATTCTGACTCTCAGGAAATTTTTCAGAACAAAGCTAATAACTCCTGAGTTAACGTAGTTAATAATAAGCAAAGAGTTAAAGAAAAATCTGAATATGTCAGGAGTTAATGATATGCAGGGAATCTAATTTTCTTTCCATAGCATAAAGCTAAGTTTTCCCTACTTAAGAAACAATGCATAGGCTGACCCCCTCCAGCCTTTTCAAGCCCATTGATACCATGATTCAGAGCAGTATGTTTATTTTCTTCAACAGAAAACTCAGTTTCCTGGCAAAATGATGCAAAAGGGGTAAAGAGCAAGCACAAATGCCCACCTAGCTACATTAAAATTCAGGTTTGGGAAATTACTATTGCAGATTAAGAAAATGGTCTGTATAGTAGCATTCCTTAAAGTTGTGAATGGTAGTTCCTGCCACTATTTCTCATAAATGAGTTGCTATATACCTTTAATTCTCCTTTAATTCTCTCAATGCAGCCTTTAATTCTCTGTACTTTTCCCAGTTGCACCCTTCTTTTCAATGTGGAGGAGAGCAGACCAGAAATATTTATATGGTATTTAAGATTCAGTTGTACTACAGGGCTATCAAGCAGCATAATGATGTTCTTTGTTTTGTTTTCCTCTATTTCTTCCCTAATAGTTTCTTAAACTCTGCTTTTTTGAACACCCCAAACTGAGATTTTTGGAGAAGTATCTAATAAAATCCCAACACCATTACTGCATAATAGTGGCTAACTATTAGAGATCAACACTTGAAATCTTAGATAAGGATTTTTTCCTTATATGACTGCACTTGCTATTTATTGTCTTTTTTACTTAGTAGCCAAGATATATCTGCCTTTGTTCACAGGCCATATCTTTGTCACCCTGGATATTAACTCTTGAGTAATTTATATTGTTAGCAGATACTGTCACCCCAGTACTTATAAACTTCTTAAGATAACTTGTGTCCATGTTAAAAACCTTACTAAAGAGATCTCTTTTGTATTCCACTATTGAGTTCTCACCAATATAAAAGAAAATCATCTTTTTGTCATCTTTGGTGAGATAGCACAAGCAGAAGAATATTATTTATTTTTACCAAATATAAATGAACAAAATAGTGTAATTATAAATAGTATACATGTACTTAGTAACACTGTGATGGCAGTATCAGATGAATGTATAAGTATTTTACTAAGTATATGAGCTCCATGATCACCAGAGTGACAAGGGTGGTTGTAGTTGTAATAGGAGCCATCCAGGTAACAAAAAAATTGCCAGTGAATAGATAGTTCACTGCAGAACATCCTCCAGAATGTCTGACAGGACAAAAAAAACCAACACAAACACAACCAAGAGAAGAGGAGAACCCCTTACTTGTTAGGAAGTGATAGCATTAAAATATCAGGGAAGGCAAAAAATGAAAGAAGGCAATTCCACTTCAGTTTTGACTAGTCTCATAGATTAGTTCTCACACTGAGTTGGCCCCATTCTTTATCTAAGAGAAACCAAAGGCCATAGCCATCAATGCAAACTGTACAGCACAAACCCTATGGCATTGGGTAATTTTGATAGTTTAGATAATAGGAGCTTACAGCTTGTATACATACTGATGATCAATATTGAGTGAGATTTAGCTATTGGCACAAAATGTGTTGGTAGTGAGAAAATTTAGTAAATTCTAGTCTTATATTTCAAAATTGGCCTGACTTGTCAGTCTTCTCAACATTCCCATCACAGTGTTTTTGATTCTCTGAATATAGACAGATATACATACATATATATGTATATATATATATGCATTTTCCCTGAACTACAGCTGTTCCTATTCAATCACATTAAGAAACGAATGTAGTATCTCTTAATGTTAATTATATTATAATATGTTTCAGTGTTGATTTCTCTCCATTTGTATCTGTGGCAGTTTAGGAAATGCCTCACCACTGTTTGCTGGCCCACAGTGTAGAGCAAAGCATTGTGCTCTTTTGCATATACACACAAAAGCATCAAATTTGCTTCCATCTCCAGCTGAACTATCAGTTCCAGTCTGTGCTCATCATTACCCCTAAGAGCTGTCACTAGCAGGCTGGGCTGATGTTTGGCAGAGAGGTTATAGTGAAACCAGGCAGCTTGACACACTGGGCGGAAATTCTCTCCATGGCAATTTCTCAGATGGCTGGGTTTGCACATGGCCCATGAAGATAGCTTCAGCTAAACCAAAAAACCCAACTCCCCCCCCCCCCACACAAAAAACCCAAAAAAAAACAAACAAAACCAC
>VXAY01006571.1:1152743-1216719 GCA_013399855.1 Oxyruncus cristatus | reverse complement strand
AAAAAACCACACAAACAAAAAAAACCTCCCAGAATCCATTTCACATACGGCTCCAGACCCATCAAAAGCCAGTGCCTCCCATCAGACTATCACATCCTCTCTCATTAGCTTGCCAATGACAGAGGATCTCAGCAGCCATATAAAATCTGTACCTGCTGCTTGTGTTTATTTTTCTTTTCTTTGAACAATGAGAGGATATACATTACATCAAGCCTTGAGCTTCTAGCACTGATAAATCACACTTGAGGGAACAATGAAAACAGTGACTATTTAATAAATATATGTTCATATTTCATATTTAATTGCTTCCAAAGGGATCCTAAATGCATCCCACGGAGTGAAGGGAGTACATAAGTCACAAAAGGTAGAAAACATCTGAGTGATGCATATATTTCTCATGAGTCATAGATAAAACTCAAGAGCAACAGTTCTTTTTGTCACTTTGCTACCTACTGCTGCTGTCAGATGGATGAGGGAATGAGAGGAGTGAGGGACAAGCACAAGAAGAAAACAAGGGCAAAAGCACCACTAGGAGTTAAAATGATACAAATTAAAGCATAAAGGAGATTTAAATTTCCAAACCACTTAATAAATAACTCTTAGATCAACATATATGAACAGAAATGGTAATAAATCTCACTGTTCTTACAGGAACACTTCTTACTCAAGCTAGTTCTATTTACAGTTTATTTATTTATTTACATAACTACAAAAATCTACTTTTAAACTCTCAGGTTCTATATCTACACACTACAGACAGTGTTATGTCACAGGCTTCTGGGAATGCACTGAGTCCCAGGAGTTTAGTCTTATTCCAAGGCTAATGCATTCAGGTTTTTTTGATTTTAATGACATTTGTGTTTCTCTTAAGCACAATTTGTGAAAACTCTACTAGTTTCCCCTTTTCCAAGATAACTGATCTGAATTAGATCTTGGACATTTCCTTACAAAAGCGGTAAACACAAGCTACTCACCACCACCTGGTTCCAGAAGCTGTCCAAAAATGGTTTGCGTCAGAAACTGAACAGAGAGCTAAGAGGACTTGGATCTTTAGGTGAAGCCAAATATTTCAGGAGAGCTTAAGTACCTACAAGTTCTCATGTTCTGTAAAAAGACCCTAGTAGACAGAATAATTAAGTAAGCAATATTTATCTCACTCTGCAGCTTTCAAACACAAGACACCACACAAACCTGTTTCATTCATTTGAAAAATGATGGCTAAAAAGAAAACAGCTTTCTTTACCTACAGAACACATAGATAGGCCTAACATTCTAAAGCGAAAGCAATTGATGCCAATTTTGAATTCTTTCAGGAATGGTCTACTTTGGCGATATAAAATTAAGATGGGCTTTAGTCTCTCCTCTGTAGTAAAAGGCTCCTTTTCTCCAAGAGAAATCAACTGGTTACAAGTAATGAGGCTGACTGTCAGACTGCCTGGGCTACACAGGGCTGAGATATTTGCCTTAATTGGGTTCACCTATGAGCTAACGCCAGGAACAAAGGTAATGCATTCCTGGTATCTTGTAGGCTTCTGTGTAAGCATGCTGAGTCCTGGGAGAGTTATTTAAAAGCTTGACTGTCATATTTCTAGGGATAAAGCCTTCTTCAGGCAGAAATGTTTAGGTACCATAAAGTGCAAGGTTTATCCTAGTTCTGGAATCCTCCCTGAAAGAAGCTAAAAGCCAGAGGTATGTAACTTTATCGCACATATTTGATGCCTTTCTGAGACAAAGGGAAGGTTAGAAAAGGAAGTCCTACCATGCACAAAAAACCTATAATACCAATATTTCCAGTTTTGAGGATCCCTTTTGCCTAATCTTCTATCACAGACTTATGACTATCTTAGAACTTTCTAAGGTAGTCCTAAGTCATTACTTCTTTCTGTTACTGTTTTCATTCCCTTTCTCAACACGGCCCATTTGCCAGATTGAATTAATGAGCACATGGCCAGTAACTAAACTTCTTCACTGGGAGATTTTGTTCTTAAGACCTCTCAAACTAAACAACACAGGTTTGTTTTTGTTTAATAAATATCTAGGCTGGTATCCCATTTATCTTCATTTGGTAGCATTTAAATTCTAGCATAGGAATACAGCATTACGCTAATCAGCAAGAATGATGTTATCATTATGTTGTTCCAGTGGCTACAAGATAATTAATGTTTAGTGATAGACACATTCAAAATAACATTAATTTTATTATTAATGATTTTAATTAACTTCAAATGCTTCTGTGTTTTCCAATAAGTTCCCCATATCTAGGAATAAAGCTATCCAAATTTTCCAAATCTTAGTCTCTTGCTGATTTTTTATTTCCTACAGAGATTTAGCCAGAGCTCAGAAAAGGCACCTCTGGAAGTTAACTTGAGCTTCTTCTTATTAATTACTCTATTTTTTTGTTTTGTTTTGTTTCTTTATTTTTTTTACTTTATAACAGCAAAATCTGAACAGCAAAGTAATTTGGTGCATTTATTTCAGTATGTTTCATCATATGTCTTGTCTGCTGCATGAAGTCTGCCTTGAACAGAATTTTTTCACAATGAGAAGAGAATGAAGCTAAATGCCTCTCTAACAACTTTAAAAAGTCATTTAATGGTCTTAGGGAGATTTTTCTTTCCTAGTGTTGTAAGAATCAGGCTGGAACTGCCATAATCTTACTGGATTATTTGTCTTCTGGGAAAGAAACTAAAGGCAATATTTTCTTCTTGTCTTCCTACCACTTCTCATTTAAAAGTACTTTTCTTTCAAAGCAGACTTTTTTGTTGATGCAAACAGCTCTTCTCACAGTACCAGGGAGGTTCGATATTGATAAACAAAGGAGAGCAGAGCTCCTAGGTAATCCAAGCTCCTTTAAAACATTTGCCTCAAACATGAGAGCCTTATAGAAAGAGAGAAAAGCCCTACTGTTGTGTCTTCTGATTATGACCTCTTTTCTAGAAATTATTTCAAAACATAGATTATTTGAGAACAATTAAGGACATTTAAAAGTCACTGTGACTGGTGATGGAGGAAGTGTTTAAGAAGCATTACATTCAGACCTGTCAAAATCTACAAGTAGATTAATTTAATGCTTCTTAAGACTAGCTCTAATCTAAATTAAATCCAGTAATCTGAATTATAAAATCTTCCTTTTCTGCTGCTAGTTATCCTCTCATTTTTAGTTCATAGGCTAATGTGTGTGTATATATATATGTATATGTATTTATACATATATTGGTTCTGATGTTTTATGTAACTTTGGGACTCACTGAAGATGAACATACTTTGCTTGAAATTGATAGGCCATGGAGGTCATTTGCAAGATGGTATTGGCTTTAATAAATGTCCTATGCATTGCTATTTCAATTCTGCACATTAAAAAGTGGAAGCTAAATAGCTTAGGTTGAAATTCAAAAGATCTAGCATCCCGACTAAAAAGTAATCTAATTTTAATATACTACAGAACACAGAGATAACACCATCTTGCCCTTCTCATCCTTACTCAAGCGATTTTTCGGGACTTTAGAAAAATGCCTACACACAGGACTCAAGATCTAGAATTTTATCCCTCCTAAAACACTTAATTATTTATATGGATTAGCATGACATCAGGAGTAAAGATCATGAAGTGTATGTGTATCCAAAGTAGACTAAAGCTGATTGAGAGATGTCAGAGACATGCTTGCTGTAGGGAGTATGCCCTGGAATGGCTCTGAATCACATTCTACAGTTATTTTAGTTGTGTGGGTAATCACAAAGCTCCTCACAAAAAAAGAACTGTCTGGAAACCTGGTTCTCCAGACACAAAAGCTCTAAAATCTAGATGAAGCCTAAAACACTGGCTGGTTTCTCAATCCCAGTTAGGCTCGAGTATGTAGTTATATACCAGCTGCCTTGTTTGTCAAACTGAAGAGCAGGTCTTTCAAGTGGCCTACGACTTTTCAAATCCCCATCTGTAATATTCACAAGATATTAGCACATCCTAGGGGAGACAGAGCTCTGCAAGCCTAAATTTGGGGTAAGGTACTAATTTGGGATAGGTTGCCTTTAGAGGGCAAAAGCAGTGCCCATGTCCTTCGTTAAATACATTGAAAGAAGAAAATTTAAGTTCCTTTGTGTATTAGGCTAAAGTTCCCAAAAATAATTTCTGTTCCCTGGGGAAAATTTTCCAGGATAGTACTAATTTCAAACTGGACAAGACAAAACAGTGGAAACCATCCCACAAAAGATTAGAACTGTACTGATAGGGACCTGAACTATTTTTCATCTTTCTTTGAGACGTGTATGAAGTCAGAGTGACTAGAGAAAAATTAGTTAATTCACTTCCATAAAACAAAGAGGCAAGGTCTGAGATCTTTAACCACTTGAAGTCAAGATCATGTTTTCATGTCAATCCGTAAAAGGCCATGCAGTGGAATGCATTTTACAGTCATGTAAATAATGAGTAATAATAAGAAAAGCAAAATATGTTAAAATCTTCCTTAACAATGTTGGCTGGAAATTCTATTTTGCAGCTCAGTCATGATAACTGATGAAATCCGTACTTGCTTTTCTCGCCAATAGATTCGTTCCTAGATATTTATGAGTTTGGCATTGCATTTTGGCACACAGAACAGAAACAGAAGAGTCTGTAAATCCATCCTGACAGGTTTTCAATATTATTTTAATGTCCATTTCAATGTTATCAATCTCATCATGTCGGATTTTAGAAACTGCAGTTTTACTTCCTTTTATAAAAGTAACACTTTGATGCTTTTGTCTGTAAGACTTTCTCTACTGTTTCTATTTGACAGTATATGTTAAAGAAAGACTGAAATCGATGATCATCAGTCAGTTTCCAGTTTCTGTGAACCTGGATTTCACTCTCCTGTAAGCAGACACTGTACAATTTGCCACAGACATGACAGTGTAGTTCAGTGTTCTAGAGCTGTGCCGTTTACACATCTCTCAGGACTCCTCTTGGCTCTATCAAATATTCCAACCTGCAGCTACAAATGCTGAGTTAGTTACTCAACTAATCTGTTTCCTCTCAAACCAGATTCCTCAGTTCAATCTATACAACTTTACATTGATGAAGAATCCATTACTGACCTAACCTTGGGGATCTGTAAAATGTTGTTTCTTGAATATGGCAAATAATATTTTTTACCTATTTTTTGGTAGTCCAAACAAAAGCTAAACATAGATCCTTATCAAGTTACTAGTGCAGTTCCTTTGCCTCTCATTCCTGCACAACTTCAGATTCCTTCAGATTCCACAGCCTTTCTTCACCTGTTTCTGATTAAGGTCTATATTATCCTTCTTTGTTATACTTACTGCAGGATTTCATTTAAGATGGCCCAGCTCATTACACTCATCAGTGTTTGAATAAAGTTATCCATACCACGAAGGGACCAACTTTCATTGTATCTTTCAAATCATTGGTGTCTCCACCGCCTGCCCATCACTAGAAAATTCATCACTCCCAATTAGAAGACTTGCTGTTCCTACATCACAATATATGTATGAAAATGACATTATTCACAACATGTCCACCCACAGCTTTTGGCTAACAAACAATGGGCTCCCAAGGGAGACCAAATTGACAGGGTTGGAACCTAGATAATAAAAGTTTCATTATTATAAGCAATGATGGTATTTAATAATTGCGATCTCACTGGGAACAATTTCAAAGAATCGCTTTTGCTTCTTTACAATGTGTGAGTGATGATAGTAATAAAGGCTCACATGAGGAACTCCCAGCTTGCTTCCCACAACAAACATTAATTATTGTTCCACAAAATGCTGAAGCTGGTAAGTCAGTGAGCAAGGATTTTAGTTGTGCTTGGCATGATTAACCTCTCACTGTAAGAGATAGTGAAGAAAATCAGGTGGTGCTCCTACAGGATGCAGGAGAGACACATATGGCCCATACTTTCTTGGTATGGAAAAGAACTAAACTAAACAGACCTATTTTCTGGAGGTGAAGAAAGTAACAAGTTTAGCAAATTAAATGCCTTTACAATGAATAACTTCACACTTTGTTCTTTCTTTTTCCAGCTGAGCAGACATGTGACTAGTGATGGTTTCTTTCATATCAAACAGGAGAATAAATATATGAGTCCAGTCAGTGTGATATATAGGCTGGAAATTAAAACTTGCTGTTCTGAGTCCTGAAGGCTGGGAAAGGAGTCAAACAGGAACAGGTTAGACCTAAACTTACTTCAAAGACTGAGTCAAATATCCTACTCAGTAAAGTGGAAGCTAGCTGTTTTCTTTCCTTGATTGTAAGTAAATTTGGCTTTCTGGATAGGGAGCAGCACAAGGCTAGCTAAAAAATTTTAGGTACATCACCTTAAAAAAAAGTATATACAGAAGACTTCTTAATGTACTATTGATTTTGGTTTCCTTGAAATATTTGGTTTCTTCTCTGCATATTTTTTAACTCTTTTGTGGAAAAAGACTAATGTGAAATCCTTCATCAAAACATTTTAAATTAGAATAAAATATGTTAAACAGCATTTAGCCTGCAGGATTTCATCTCAAAGAGAAAAAGTGAAAAACTGTTGTTGACCTGTCTGGGTAAAGCTGTTCTGTGGCATTTATAGGAACAGGATGGTCTAGGCAGTCTATGTTCCTACAGCTATAAAAAATAACTAATATTCAAGAATGAACAGGCACTAGAGGAACAGAAGAGTTGTGAGACTGGTGTCAAATTTATATTCACAACCAAATTTTGCTGATAATTCTGTCTGGGGTTTTTTGTTCAATCTAGTGTAAAAATAGACATTAAAATAATTTGGCAATGGACCGACCTAAAGGAGGTCTGCTTCAGACACTAAATGAGTGGGGAAGACACAGGACAGGACAGGACACCTTTGCTCACAGGGTACAGGTTAGGGGAAATAGGCAATGGGAAATTTGCTTTCAACTGAAATGCACAGGGTACATCCCACAGGTTGATTCAAGTTCTATGAGATTCAGTAGTGAAAATAAATCACAATTTTTTAACCAGTACAGGAGCCAGGCTGTAGTGTGGGAAACAGCATTTGCATACAGAAGAGCTTTTAAAGAACAGTTGTTCTCTATGGTGACAAGACATTTCATGCATTCTGAACACATACAGCACATTGGACATTTCAAATCCAGCCATCTCATCATATGCTGTGGGGAAAGATGTTTAGGAACTGGCCAGGCATACACAGAGCCAGAAACATGCGAACAGGACTATCTGAAGGCTATGTTTATGCCCATATCCTGTTTTCTAAAAAGAACAAAACCAAAACAAATCATCTTGTTAAGGTGCTTATGGATTTCGCTGAAAACGGTTCAGGGAAGAGAAATAGTAAATGAAGGTGAACACACCAGCTCACAGGGATTCTCAAAAAGAGCTTTGGGGTTTTTTTCCAGAAAATAAGGGTACAAGAGTTACGAGTTTCTGCATTTGAAAAAGTACGTTACATTGAGTATTACAGCTTGTTCTTTAAAAGAAAATAAACCATCAAAAAAAAACTTTTATATAATGTATGGTTTATCTTTTGCATTAGAGAAACACTGAAAAAAGCTTATGAATATAAAAAATTATTCTTATGTCAATTTCTTATACTTTAGTATGCCTCTGCAAAGACGTGATGGGTCCAACCTAATAAAAAGTAATCTCTGTAGACCTTAACATTTTTCAAATCACTATACAAGAAACAAACAATTATCAAAATTAGCTGAAATTGATAGGTGAGGGGAATGTAATATATGAATTGCAATAGATTCACAAAAAACATAAAAGATTGTTTTGGGGTTTTTTTTCCAGTGGCTCATGAAATCTCACAGGAGATTAATTTCGATTGCTCTGGATTTGAAGCACTTCCATAAAAATTGTAAACTAGTGGAAGGGCCATAAAAAAAGGTCAGTGAAAATACAGATAAACAGCAGTTCATCACAATAAGCTGGATGGGTCTAGCAATTACTGTATCGATCACTACTAGCCTTGTTCTCATTTAGCAACTTCATCAGCACAGGGAAAAGAAAGCCAGGCATTTGCTGTATTTTTTTTTCTATGTTAACTTATTTAGACTCTTTTCATGACCCTGTTGCATTTGCCTTCTGCAAATATTCTAGGAAATTAGTTTACTGGAAGACATCTTCATTCAAATAAAGAATTTTAAATGAAGATAAATGTTTACAGAGTATAAATCAATTAACAAACCCTGGGTATATGCACCAAGAAACAAGTTTTAAAATCACTGCTAATGCAGTCTAAAATAAAGATAACCAGATCTCTGAAAACAGCTTTTCATATAATTTAGCAAACAGCTTAAAGGTAAGGAATTAAATCTCTGAGCAGTTTATTTTTCCTCAAAGAATCTAGAACAATAATTACTGGAAAATTGCACCTGAGAAAATATTGTCCTACTTGTTCGAAATAATGTATTTTGGAGTTCTGAGAGGTCTTTCCTATTCACATGAAAACAAACAAACAAACAACAAGCCAAAGATATTATTTAGTACAGATCTCTTTCTTTACTATACTCCTATGCTTTCAAACTTAAAGAGGAAGACCACACAATTTTGTTTCTCAGAACTTCTAATTCTGTTCCCTAATATGTTGAGGCAGAAATTACTTCTATTCCTTCACAGAGAAATACTTTGTTAGCCTTTAATTTCTGGTACATTTATGACTTGCTAGTATATCCCTTTGCCATACTTGTCAAATATTACTTAAAACCAAAGTCTGGACACTTGCTTGTTACCTTAGTAGTGATTTACAGAGACTTCCTCTTTTTTATTACTTAAATAGCTTAATTGCTCCTCCAAAGACCACGCAAGAAAGCTGCTTGACACATTTGTCAATTCTAACCAGGTCTGTAACTGTGAATAAATCAAAGGCCCACCCCAGGATAGTCAGATTAACAGCTTCCAGAAAACTCTTATTTTCATGGATAATTCAGAAGAAAGAAAAAGACCAAAATCCTTCAAGTTATTCACTTCAAATTATTCTCCTATATCTCATTTCCACCATTGACTAAATAATCTATATACATAAGGCTTTTTTTTTTTCTAAACCCGTTACTGTAGTATTTAAGAACTACAACAAACGATGATCATTAGAAAAATAACTTAAGAACGAATCGTGCCACATTGAATCCTACCTGGCTTAACATAATGTCTTGAATTCAGCCCCTTTCATTTCCATTTCCTAGCTAAAGATACTAGATAAAATACTCCTTAGAGAAATTAGGCACTCTCTACAATCAATGGGGATAAAATAGATTCCAGACTATTTAATCTACCATCTGAGTCTCAAAAAAATGCTCTATAGAGGTTCCTTACCAGCCTAAAATCAACACAATGCCTTGGTATACAAGGGCTCTTCTTCCCTCAGTAACATCTTCAGCTACCCTTATTGCTAGATTTGCGAAAGGAGATGATAAATCAAGAGTTTTCACCATCTGCTCAAGGGAGGGTGTGCTTTTTCCTATCCAAGATTCTGTGTCTAGTACAGAAAACAAAAAATCTTAGATTTTCTCTCTCATGCACAGACTTTCATTGACTGGATGGTGTCCAAGGACTGAGGTCAATGGTGGTTTTTTACTCTGTATTGCCTTCTCTTCCTTGGAACATCCAACTTGGCTCCAAGTAGTACAGCTTGTAGGCCCTAGTTCTTATGTTCCTTACTGAGTACAGCAGGAATTTAGCTTCAGCCATACTTCGAAAACACCATGTATGTGAGCAGCACAAAATAAGGAACAATATGGTTTGGGCCTGTATAGCAGGAATTTTGAATGGACACTCAACAGAAAGGATTGGTAAGGTGATATTCACTTACTGTGTTAAAGTAGAAGCATCTGAGTTTTGTTTTGCCATTCATATTTTAGGTATATGAGAATTCAGATATAGCCACACCAGATACTTCCTTCTTGTAATTCAGTGTCATTTGCATTGTATTTTTAAAAAATTTATTTTAAAATTTATCTGCTAATAAGACTGTTCTCAAGGAAAATCTAGACTGAAATATTTTGCAGCTATATTATCCCCCTTGTCCTTCCAATAATTTTATGTCTTTGTTTTTAAATAAAGCACATTTTTTCTGTAGTTAAGTTTGCTTGAACAATTTATTCTCAGCATTTTATCTACCATTTTAAGTTTTTGTAGATTTTTTGCAAAATAATCTATGAACAGAAGAATGGTTTCAAGCAACTGTTGTTATTAAAAACTGTGGGACAAATATTCACTACTAAGCTAAAATATAACCCCTACCAACTATTCCACAAGCTGCTTGAAAGCTGGAATTAGTTTTATTCTCCCTGTGGCATAGGCAGCATGTTTCTTTTAAGCTGTGCCTTGAATTGGGAAAACAATCTTTCCTTAGGTTTTTACTATAACCCCTCTAACATAACATAGGCAGTACAAAAGTGATCTTCAAGTTTATGCACACAAATAATACATTATTTTAACTACACTAGTCAGGTAAAAGACCATATCCTTGATCTCAATGAGGATACAGCTGTAATCATGCAAACTTAGCTAGTTCATCACAGCACTTTTCCTGTGCTAAGTAGAATATATTACAGAAACATAAGAAACTTCAAGTTACTTATCCAGGAGAAGAGAAGGTTCCAGGAAGACCCTACTTCAGCCTTTCAATAGTTAAAGGTGGTTTTAAGAAGATGAGAACTAATTTTCAGTTGGGTCTATTGGAGTAGGACAAGGGGTAATGGCTTTAAACTGAGAGAAGGTAGATTCACACCAGAAATGAGGAAGAAAATTTTTATAATGAAGGTGGTGAAACACTAGCACAGTTTGCCCAGAGGTGGTAGATACCCTATCCCTGGCAACATTCAAGGTCAGGCTGGATGGTGCTCTGAGCACCCTGGTCTAGTAGAAGGTGCCCCTGCTCATTGTAGGGGGATTGGACTAGAGGACCTTTAAAGGTTCCTTCAAACCCAAACTATTCTATGATTTCATGATTATACTGCGGTACATTCAGCATAAGATTTAGAGTAACCTAATTATTGTAATAGAAAGCAAAATATGAAATATCTCACTAATTGCCTAGTGTAATCAGAACCCTACAAATTCAATGATACTTAAAGGTATTATTTGGTGTTTTCTGGCTTTACTCTTGGCAGATGGACATATCTCATGACCTAAATGATTGTTTCTAACTCTTGGAAATATGGGTAATCAGCACTATTAATAATTAAGGGATGAAAAACCTAATTCAACTGACACTTTTGTTAAAGGGGGACAATGCAGGTCAGACTAACAACCATGTTTGGCTTTAAATAGCAGCTCCCTTACTAGAAAAAAGCTTCCCAACATACTACTCTCACACAAAGTTTTCTAATAGCTTGATGATTAAGACTTTCAGGTCTAGAACCTGAAAGCTGTCTTTTGGGATCCAGATCACTGGGCATTTGACAAAGGTCTGGAGCTATCACTTTGTTGAAGGCTAGCTGCAGAAACTGCCAAGAGAGTGAGTCTAATTCTGAGCTGTCATCCTGCCTGAGTAAGATTGATAGTATCATCAATAAATCCATAAAGTTAAAGCAGAAATATGCCATCCAGTGGTTCTTGTGACAAAAAGGCAGAAGTGAGAACTAAAGGAAGGAGTCACTAAGGAAACTTATTATGAATTAAATTACTGATAAATTGTATCTCTGGCACTAAAAAGAGAATAAGCTATGCACAAAACAATAACTCCGTAAGAAAAGTGGATATCACTGACAGCTCTTCTTGAAAAGACTAAAAGGCTATGCTGGGGCACATGACTTCAAAAATAAATGGAAATTGTTAAAATAAGAACAAGAGGATGAGGCACAAATACAATTAAGCAATTCAAGTCAGACATTTTGTATTGTTATTTCTCTCCCTTTCATATATAATGCAACAGAATTCTCAGCAGCCAAGTGAGAAAACTGGAAAAAACCGTATGTATAAAGGATATCACTACACCAGAAAGCAATATTGAGTAATATCAGCACAAATTACTGACCTGAAAACATACACGTTAATGTGAAACTGTCCCTGAGCTAACTAAATTTGCTGTCAGCGTAGTCTTGCTGGTGCAGACATAGGGAGGCTCCACTAACATGGATGCCTTTTGGCATCAGAAATATTTTTTGTTGCAAAGGAAGTGGAGATTCCAGCCTGTTTAAAATGGATCACTGCACAGTTTCATGTGAAGCATGTAGATATGCCCAAAAATTACAGCAGCGTTAGTCCCATCAAGGGAGAGGATAAGGATCATAAGCTCTATTATATTTTGGGTAGAAATTCTTTTTAGAACTGCTCACAGCGATAAATACTCCACCTGCATTTGATAAAGATTTCAACTTTATATCTAAATTCAATTTTCACTAATCAAGACCTTTGGGACACTGTTTCATTGGTAACAAAGAAGAAATAATATCATGTTTGGCTTATACATCAATGCACACACACACATATACATATCATTTCTGGCAAGTGATATATCCTACATCTTCTCTCCTTTTCTATTCCATCTCTCTAATTCAGCCATGATGTCCTACTCACATTTTGTACAAGTGTAATTAAAAAGAATAGTCATGATTATTACTGAAACAATCACAAAACATACAAGAAATATGGAGACAGTTCTTTGTCACTTTCCTTATCTTTCCACTGTAGGGGATGTTCAAGTGATTCAGACTGCAGAAAATCCATGGTAGGAATTATCTCTCTATCTGTGACTAAAAAAACCCAAGAACAATAGGATCTATGACAACATGGGCTGCTATAAATCGGATAAGGTGGAGAGAAAGTTATATAGAAAAAAACCCATGCTAAACAGTAAGCCTATCATTTAGAGAACCAGTGTCATATGTTGTATGTAATTTCTACAAAAGGCTTGATGTTAGCAAGAGTCCAAATTTCATAGGATGCAGATATGATACGATTATGAAACTCTCATAAAATATGCTTTATAGACTATTGAAATTTTCAAAAAAAAAGTTGCAAACAGCAAACCAGTTACTTTGGATGGATGTAATTAAGAAACATAGTATGCCAGATACAAACCACAAAGAACTGTAAAGGAATGCTGGCATAGGGACTCTGAGGACCAGGCATAGGCATTTCCATATGGTACAGTGCTACAGGAAGTAGTAAGAAGTCAAGTTGCCTATTGTCTTGGTTAGGGTGAGTTCCTATGAATGTCAATACATTGTTAACATAATTCTTATACTTCACATCAGCAAAGCAGTAGAATGAAAAGCCATCCTCTGCAGTCTCAGGCCAATTAAGTGGCCTTCTAATATGATTACAGGCTGATTGCACAAGCAGCACACTCTCTATCTGACTCCTTCCACAGTCAGGTGGTCAAGACCTAAGACTGCTTGCTTTCCACTGGCAGCTGGCTGTTTAATCAGCATCCTTATCCCCTTTCTCAATATCGCCTGCAGAAAGCTGGTTAGTTTAGTCCTTCTCCCTGAACTGCTGGGTGATTTCAGACAGGCCAGATGACTCTGCCCAAGATGCAGACACTCTCACTGCCTGTTTAACTCCTCATGGCCTCTCTCAGCCAGCTGAGATACACATAGATAAAATGACAATATCACTCTCTTACTGTTCTAATTGACCTACAGCTGAAATAAAGCACAGAAAATAATGGCATTGTACTAACATGCCACTGCTTTACTGTGTATCATGAGTCTTGCTCTTCTCAGTTCTTGGACACTTTGATTTGTCATGTTGCCAGATGAGAGATTAAAGCACCAGCCTCCTGACAACTTTGCAGTTTGGAAAACAAAATTCTGACTACCTATATTACCTGGATAGCTTCTACTGGACAAGCTCTTTTTTACCACTTTCCTTAAAACACTACTTGCAAAGCTGTCATGAAAATTTTGCTGCATTTCCACTGGGGAAGTACTTTCTGGAAGAGTGAGTGAGGGATGTTTAAAAATGAGAAAAACAATAGTAGACCACTATGCTGAGAAAGGTGAAATGAGAAGGTAATACTTAATTTATTTGGCAAACATGGATCTTTTTCTACCCCAGTTTTCCCAGAGGTAATGATTTTTTCACATGTGTCTTTTGTGTAGGATTATCCATTGGAGACTTCAGGGCTAATTCTTATACCTCAGCTTTTTTATAAACCCTGAAGTTTATAATGCTCTGAAAGTGCTGTCTGCTTTGACTGAGCCTACAGATTAGGCTTTTTCTGTTCCCTTACTATAATGGAGTAAGTCTTAAAAACAGTTTTCCAGCTCTATTGTTCATGTTCACAAACTCATAATTTTCTCTTCATGATTTACCTTCAGTTTTTCCACGAGCAAAAAGAGGTATTTCCCACACATCCCTGCTTGCAATCTCATTTATCAGAACATCTAAAAGAAAAATGTAAATGTTTCAAATTATGCCTTGGTCTCTCTTTGTTCCTGTGGTCTGCAACTATCTCTGAGAAATCAAGAAGGGAAAAAAAAATCTATATGATGAAAAAAAGATTAGGAAGGCAAATATGGCAGATTGAGATGTTGGCTGTCATGGTTTAGCCCATCCCCCTACTGTATTCCATCTATTGGGGTAGAAGATGGTTAACTCGAGGTGAAATTCCAGTTCAGTAGCCATTCAGAGACTTTTGTGACATCTCTACGAATGACATATTTAACAAAAAACGGAAAAGAAGATGTGTGGCACAGAAGAAAATTCCAGCCCAGAGGAGAGTGGCGGAGAACAAGGGATAGCAATGTAGCCTCCAAGGTCAATGTAGCAGGAGGGGGGAGGAGAGGCCCAGGAGGCCCCCTCTCCCCCTCCAGCAGGGGAAAAGACTTAAAAACTAAAACCCCTGCCACCTGTGGGAGATCATTTGGAGTGAAGAAACCTTCATGCGGGCCCCCCCCACCCCCAGGGCCTAGCCTAGTCTGGGGAGGGCAGGGATGGCTTGAGGCCAAAACTGCATCACCTGCAAGCCGCATGCGATAAGCTGCAGAAGAATTGAAGCCATGGAATGGTGAAGAAGCTGATGAACTCTCCATTGAAGGGCCGAGCCCCCTCACAACCTTGGGACTTTGTCCAAAAGCTGAGTTTTACACTAAGCCCCCTGTAGTGGGGGGCCAGTGCAATTTCAGACCGGCTGTGATGGCAGGATGACCCCTTTCATTGCAAATGGGGGAGCGGTGGTGAATTGGAATGGCCAGCCACAGCTGAGCCAAGATTGGGCATCTGGCCAAAAGCAGAAAATCAGAAGAATTCCAGAGAACAAGAGAAGAGGCTATTTGGAGCAGCAGAGCACAGCATTGTAGAGTGTTCTTGGGTGTGGACTGAGCCAAGAGAAACCCAGAACCCCTGTGACCCAGGGAGGGGTGGTGACTCTTAGGAAACCCCCTGAAACTCCTCGTGGAAGGAACCTCCACGGAGCCCTATAATCTGTGGTGATGACATGGTGATACCAGTGTTCCCTCGAAGCCCAGTAGCCGTAAACAAGTGGCTAGAGGTGGAAGGCAGACTCCCCTGCATTCCAGTGGACAGAGAGAGAGAGATTTTCAAGCTGCAGTGATTTGAAACTGTTACCTTGAAGACTTTTTCTTCTCCTTCTTCCTCTAGACTGTTTTTGAAGAAAGGAAGGAGGGGTGGTATTTGTAAATATATAAGTTTGTTATTATAAGGAAAACTAGAGTCATTGTGTATATAAGTATTCCCTTAGTTCTTATTGTGTAGCAATAAATTTTAATATTAATCCCCATGTCATGAATCTGTTTTGTCTATGCAAACTTTCTTACCTATTAGCAAAATTTATGGGTTGATAAAAACCGTGCAGAAATCAAAGGGCTAAACCTTTGACATTGGCTAAAGTATTTAACATCAATTGTGTCCTTCTGCAAATGTGTAGTTCAAGAGAGGACACTTTGGGGAACTCAATGTCATAGGCTGTGTAAATACTTAGCCTGATTCTGTGAAAGCCACAGAACACCACATGGTTTTGTCTGTGTCTAGAGACAACAGAAAAGAAACCACTTTGCTGTTCATTACAGATGCTTTTTGTCTCTCTGCCTCCATCTACGGATGGCCCAGAGTCCTGTTCTAAAGGCTTCAATTACATTTGGATAACCTGAGCATTTAGGAAATCAGCGAACAAAGGGAAACAAGGGATTTACAGAAACCACTGGTTGACATTACACTGACCAGAGTCTCTTGAAAATATTGATCTATGGAAGAGAGCCACAAAGTCAGAGCTCACCAAAGTTCATTGCAATCATCAGGTCCTTATAATTGGAAAAGCAGATGCTGTTCTGAAGGTACAGCTAATGCAAAAGAGAGAAGCCCAAAGACATGCTACACATCAGTGTGTCATCTGCCGCTCTGTGTCTTTACTTTTCCAGCTGAGATGACTGTGACTACTAAAGTCTCAGTCCTGCTTTCCAACAAGATACATAATCTCGGCATTAGCCTAAGTACCAGCATTTCCAGGGTTTCTTACACAAACTGCATTTCCTCAGAACAGTACTACTACCATCACAAAAGGTTTTGTTGGTTTATTATTATTTAGAAATAAAAAAAAACATAAAGGAGTAGGAGACACTTATTAGGATCATTTCACTTAACCACTTGATAGCACACATTGCAAACACTAGGATCAGTCTAGATGAAAGGGCTGCAAACTGAGAAGAGGGCAGCTGGCAGAAGGGATGGGATGAAACCTCTCAATCTAGCTTTGCCAATGAAGAAAGAACATGAAAACATAATGTGAGGTCAATCACAACTTAGCATTTTAGTACTATGGTTACATCACTGCTAGCACTTTGTTACTTATATTTTTCAATGACCACTACTTCAGTAGTCAACTAGCAGAGGTCATGTCTACAATAACCTTCTCTATAACAGGATTTTCACCTAGGCTAGTTTTACTTACCACTTGTTCATTTTTTTCCTAGTAAAATGATCATATTAGAATTTATGTGAATACCAGGCAAACAAATTCTATATTCCTGACTTTGGTGTCCTAAGCAAGATTTATTGGTTTCAGTGCAAAAAATATAAACCTGTTTTTAGAGGCAAATCTGCATTAATGTGGGGAAAGAGAAACCTGCTTTTACAGCTGCAGACCTAAGATGCATTTTGCAATGCAGAAAATTTACCACACAAAGGCTAAGAGGAGAGATCACTCAGACCTAATGCTCCCTTCATCAGTACACCTGCGCCTGCATGTAGTAATTTATTTTCTGAATTGTTGTCTACATATATTTATTGGCACAGACAACCATTTTGGAGGAATGTTTGGTAAAGTAATATCACTTAGTAATTAATTACTAAGCTTTGCAGAATAGAATCTGGGGGTTCTGGTGGACACCAAGTTGAAAACTAGCCAGCAGTACGTCTTTTCCACCATGAAGGATAATAGTATCCTTGGTTGTGTTAGGAGGAGTGCTGCCTGCGGGCCAGGGGAGCTGATCCTTCTTTCCTTCTGCTTCGGACTGATGAGTTCATACCTGGAATACTCTGCCCAGTTCTGCGATCCCCAATACAAGAGAAATATGGACATTACATAGAATCATAGAATCATAAAAGCATAGGACTATGTAGTTTAGAAAAGATACTTAAGTTCATTGAGTCCAACCATTAACCTAACACTGCCAAGTCCCCCACTAAACTATGTCCCTGAGTACCCCTTCTACATTTCTCTTAAATACCTCCAGGGATGGTGTCTCAATCAATTCTTTGGGCAACCTCTTCAAATGCTTGAACACCCTTTCCCTGGAGACAATTTACTTCATGTCCAATCTAAACCTCACTTGGTACAACTTGAGGACATGTCCTCTCATTCTATTGCTTGTTACTTGGGAGGAGGGACCAATCCCCGCCTCACTACAACCTCCTTTCATGTAGTTGTAGAGAGGGAAAATGTTTCCCTGCAGTCATTTTTTCTCCAGGCTAAACAACCCCATTTCTCTCAGCTTCACATACTGGAGACAGTTGAGCAAAGGGCCTCAAAGATGTTAGAGGAGCATCTCTTCTATAACGAAAGGCCAAGATAGCTGGAACTATTCAGCTGGGAGAAGAGAAGGCTCAGAGGAGACTGACTGCTCACTGCCATTCATTGCCAGTCATCCAAGTAAAGCCTAGTGTAACTAAGAGCACTTGACAGCTCAAATTAAGGTGATACCTTACCAAGGCAGGCAGCCATTCCCAGAGAATTTCTACAAGTGGCTCATTCAACTTACGGAGATATTAAAAGTATTTCAAAGTGTTTCTCTGTAGTATCCAAAAATTTTTATTCTGGCCACAAAGTTAGCTTTGTATTTATGGAACTGCTCAGGACTGTGTTTTTAGTCTACTCCGAATACATTTTGGAAATGTGGGGAGTACTCTGCTAACTGTGACAAGGGTCATCTGGAAGGAGAATACACTGTAGAAGGACTCACATAGGCTAATGCACAGGAAGCTGAGTCCTCTGCCCCTTGTCACCTGAAGAAAAAGGTACAGTTGTGAGATACCTAAAAGCCACTTTGTAAACTGGTATCTGAGAACCTACAAGACAGTAGGTAAAAGTGGGGATTGTATGATCCAGCCCACAGAGTACGAAAAAGTCACAGCAGGGCTATTTTAGGAGGTTTTTTTGGTACTACTACTGTGTTTTAACTGATATTAAAGTTTTCAAGATGAATTTGGAGAACGTTTTTTAAATAATGACCTGCAAACTCATGTTCTGTAGAAGTATATTATAACAATCATGTTTTAATAGCTATATAAAGGTTCCATCTATTCCTACTAAACAATCAAATGAACCAAAAGAGAGGACTGTGGGTAACTGATGAATCAGTTCATGTTAATTGTTTCTCCAAAGCTTGGAATCCAGCCATTTTGACACACAAACACAGTAGAGAGCTCTCTGTCAGCTCTCTGCAGCACCACACAAAAATTCAGGGGAAGTGGAAAAAAAAAGCCAAAAAAGCCATAGCTCTCACCAGATGCACAGGGAATCTGAAAGACAGGATTTGGCAACACTAGCTATAATTTAGCCTGGCACAGGAGGTCAAATGATCTTAGAAAATCAGAGCCAAAACTAGTTTTACATATCTAAAAGATAATGCTTTAAACTCATCCATTCTTGGAGATAAGCCTGACATTATGACTTGAGGAATGACCGTTGTAGGCTTTCTGGATAGTTAAGACAGTCTCTAGGTCCTCCTACAGCTGCCTGATTACACTTGATCTAATGGATACAATATTGTACATACTGTGGAAACTGAGCAGCAAGCTAAGGGGTAGAGAGACATTGTCTGGCCCATTACATTTCCTTAAATTCTTTCTGTCTCACAGACAGCTGCTTGCACTGTAAAGAAGATTTTGTGATCACATTACATTGATTCTGCTGACTGTCTGCACTGCACTTTGAATTGTTCTGAATATCCCCACAAATAAGTGGTATGTGCAGTCTGGAGCCTTGTTATTCCTCTGTTTTCCTACAGCCTTATATTTGGCCTTATATTTGAGGCATGCAAAATATCATCTCTGTTCTGCATGTTCCATGTTTTTGCAACATCATGAAATGTATAAATTGTCTGTCACTGAGTGTTTTTATCATGGGATCTTGGTGCTAACTATTATTATGGATTACTATAAATCAGGTGGCCCCACTACAGCAACGCACTGAGATAGAATATTGCACAAGGTATAAGAGTAAGGATTTATACTCAGAATGGAATTCAGCAAGAGGAATTTTTGAAAAGGGGAATGAAACTGTCATAAAGAATGCAAGCGTTCAGTGAAAAATGAAATGGTAGCATTATTTCCTCGTGACCTGTCTTTTGAGGGTGAAGAAGGAACTGCTGCTGACATCGGCATGTCTTAGCTGAGATCTTGACTCAAATTAAAAATAGATCTTAATTCATTTGAAGCTACATTAAAAATAAAGATAAATACACTCTTGACCTTGTGGAATATGAACATTTCAGTTTCTAAACAGTGTTGGGTTTGTCTCTTTTAGGAAATAAGATTTTGTACCAAGGACCCCTCTCTTCTACCTATATGTTTCCCCTGTTAATCAGATCTTAAAAATCAAAATTTTCTTAGATTTAATTTCTGCAGAAAACTGCTCATGAACAGAGACATATATGAAAAACCTACACAGTGATAAAGAGACAGAGGCACCTGAATTTGCTTTATTAGTCTAGAGTGTCAATGAAAAATCAATGGAGTACCAGGAGAGAGATGCTTGGTAGAATCTTATAAATTATCAGAGGTTCACATCACTTTTTTCTTTTCTTTAAAGATCTGAAAAGCAAAATAGCAAGATCACTCACTGCAGAAAAACCAACATCACAGTTTCAACCAGCACACACTGTCATCTAGTTTAGGCCATGATTAAATGTGAGATTGTTCCTATCTCTAGCAGTACAACATAACAGCTCCTCATTAGACCCTGTAAATATACAGCCACAGTCTGAATCAAAGTAGGTCACAGTTCATAGAGGATTTTAGCAGCCACGTCAGTCACTGTTATTGAAAGAATGACCACTTCTAATTCCTGTTCCAACACATTTCCTGAAATCCAACAGATTTCATCAGGAAAGAAAAAAAAAATCTGAATCCTTTAAAGCTGACAGAGGAGGTAGGAGGGAGCAACCTCAGATAGAACCAATGATGTACAATGATGTTCTGAGCCCCTGAGGACTTGCAGTTGGGCTGTGGTAGTCTTTGCTAGACTGCCAAGACACAACTTTAAAGCCACAACTGAATAAGGACTGTTCACATGCTGACCCCTCCCTTCCACTCCTGGTAAGACTCCTTTGTGAGACTGGTGCTGAAATGATGAGTTGGCAACTCTGCGAGTCTCTAGCCAGCAGAAGCAGGAACAAACAGTTATCCTTTGTCCTCACACAAGGCAGATACAGCCACATTCAGTGAACAAAGCCATCTCATTTGTATTTTCTTGCTCCTGTTTTTTTCCAGGGCTGAGCTTTTCAGATCTGCCAGCAGGAAAGTTGTGTGAGTTTTGGCACAAATTGGTAGAAGTCACCATGTTGTCCTGTTTACACCAGTTTAGGACAGCTTACACCCCACATAAACTTGTATCTAACGGAGGGAAAATATAGGTGATGAAGAAAAGGCATTTTAGTCAGACCCTGCTAGGATGCATGTTTTCTGCTTTTCAAGTTTTATTCATTTAGATAAATATATAAAGATACCAGATAGAGGAAGACAATTTATTGCAAAGGACAACCTTTCATTTTCATACTTATAGGAATATTTTCTAATCCAAAAATTTCTTTCTCATTTGAAAGCACTTGAAAACATCTATAACTGAAGCTGATGAGATTTGGGATCTTGAAAGTGGAGTGGGAGCATGTATTGCAAGGACTCACAGAAGGTTACTAACTTAAAGTGATCTACCTATAATGTTGCTTACTGTTGTAGTAGGATAGGGACCTAGTGAGCTATATCATTCAGAAACAACAGGGGGGAAATGGCTTAATGAATGCTTAGTGCACTCCCACGTAGCCAAGTTACACGTGGCTAAATGACACTTTAGAACTTTGGAAGAGCCGAGATCACTTATGGTTGCCGATATTGTTGTCTACTGGAATTCTCCAGCCACACATTTAACCTATTAGAATATTTAACCAATTAAGGAAAAGGATGTTCAGAAAACAGAAAATTGCCTCAACTATGTGAAAAAAGAATTAAAAAGAATACATGGACACTCAACTGATCAGAGGGAGGTTTCTTTCAGCATTTAGAATATATTTGGAAGAGACAGACAAGTTTAAACATGTCAGTAATTAATATAAATAAAATCCATAGGAAAACCGGAATAAGGGTCACCATAATTGTCAGGATATCAGTGCTTAAAGTGTTCCTCTTATGAATGGGTTCAAATCCAAGCAACTCCTGAACCCCAAGACAGTATACTGAAAACCAAGATTTGGGAGCATCAAGCTATTGGGCAGGTCTCTAGTATTTAGTGACCTGGGTTTCTACAGTGTTAGACATGCTGGCTACATGCAAAGCATCTGGGAATGGTCCCAGGCACTCGAACTCCACCATCCATAGTGGAAAACTATTAAAACGTTGCCTGTTACAGTTTTGGCAGGTCATAACTAACCCGCTCCCAAGGACAGCTCATTCCAGGGACATGTCCCAACAGGCAGTTTGCATGCAGCCAGCCTGTTTTGGAGTTTATGAGAGTTTGTTAGCATGGTCAATGGGTCATTGTATGCCAGTTGGCCTAATTGTCTGGGAATGTTCCTGGGAATGTTTAATGTAACAGTTTATTTGTGCCCATTATTTTTGAGCCAATGTAGCAGCTCACCACTTGCAAAAGGGGAAGATTTGTTCCACCTCTTGACTACGTGATCTTATCCTCTCCTTCATATCAGTTTTGCAGCTTGTCAGGCACTTTGTTGGAACAGCTCAACTGAGTAACCTGCAGGAATCCATTTGCTTTCTCTTGCTAGTGCAGGTGACTGCTGGTTTAGGAATTTGAATCAGGTCATTGCTGAGTCTGACAAGCACCAAAGCCAGCTCTAGAAAGGCATGGCTGTGCCTGGAAAGAGAAGAGTGAAATAGCACGGTGGAGTAGGATCTCTCCCCAACAGTGCCAACGATGCTTTAGGCTGTGCCTTATGACTACACCTCATGAGACTTATTGAGATGAATTCAAACTGTAGATCCAAGAGTAGCTTGGACTGATATAAGTTATCACTGCTGCTGCAAGAAGAGGGTCTTTTTCCAAATACTCATTTTCTATATCTCCTCTCTTCCTTGTGCCAACACAGCAGTGTATACAACAGTGAGTGAGCTGGACTGAGGAAATGATCCTCAGGAAAAAAGTTAATCATAACTTGTAGTTCACTGCATGGCCACAAATGCTACTGCCAGAACAAAGATTTCAAGTGTGTGGGGCCAACAGTGTAGAAGTAAAGCTATCAGATTCAAGTAAAAGTTGGGACAGCAATATCAATATTTATCAGGATTTAATCTGCTTATGGAACTGCAGTACTGGGTAGTTCAAGAGGCAAGTGTGTATTTAAAAACCTGGAGAAGGTATTCAGAATAAAGCACAGTGGAGAGTCATTTAGAGGGGAAAAGTCTTGTAGGTACCCTAAATATAGATTAGGGTTCAAATACCACTGTAAAACCAAGGATAGCTTGTAGAGATTTTTTTTCTGGTTCTTTTTCTTTCTGTTATAAAACTCATGTTTTCCTAACAGCATTAGCTATCATCCTCTACCAAAGCAACAACAACAAAAAAATCTATAGCTGAGTTAAACTAAAAAGGATATGAGGATCAAAAAAAATCTTGAAAGTTGTTTTGTTCTTTATGGCAATCCAGAAACAGTTAATACAAACAGATTTGTTGTGCAATAGCCAAATTATTCTAGTGTGATAACATTTTTATTGCAAGTATGCTTTCTTTCAAAGTCTGTTCTGAAGATACAAGTGGGAAGAGGTAGTGGAGGAGAAGCATTAATTTTCTGTTACTGTCACACTGATCTAATTTGTAGCATCCTTTACCGCTAATTGCTTAATTAAATTGTATTTTGCAGTTCAGACAGGAGCCATATTAGATTCTTGGAATTCTGATCCAACTTCAGAATGTCTCATGGAGCAGTTTTCATTACACTCTTGTGTAGGCTTTTTAATGTCTCTAAACAGTTAATTAAGTTTTTCTAAGAGGCATATCTTCCGCTGAAAAAGCTTTCTAATGGTTTTTCTTTTTTTGACCTTAAGCCTCCCATACAGCTTTCCCACAGAGAGTTTTAGGACCTGATGTTATTATTTGCTAACTTTTTAATTTTTTTCTCAATCCCCTTCCTCTCAAAGAACTTCCCAGATGATTTAAAATAGTAGGCAGTGCAAAAAAAAAAAGACACTTCTGATGTTTTAACTTGCCCTGTGCTGATATATACCAGTAGAGAAACTACAAAGGATAATCTTCCAGTACTTGCCACCCAGAAGTGTGCTATCAGTTGTGTCACTCACCACGATGGCAACTGCAACTGTGATGCAACTGCTTGGAAACCGAGCAGAGCTCAGGGCTTCACAGCACTGATCAACCAGCAGATTAATTACCTTGTCTGGTTATGAATGAATTGAACAAGGCAAAATCTGTAGGCAGAAGCAATAGCTCATGTTACTCCATCCAGTAAAATTGGGGGGAAGGTGGAAAAATGGAGGCAGGGAAGCTTTCAGGATCAAAAGGTTTCTTCAAGCCTTTTTGAAGCTGACCATTTCTGTGGTTTATGCATGTGATTAGATTTAGATGAGATTATTCTATACAAAGCTTTTCATGTCAGAGCATCAACCTTTTGAGATACAGATTTCCCATGGCACATCTAACAGTATTTTTGACTTTCAAACTGCATTCCTACAGGGACGTTAGCTCTACATTTAATTAGTCAACAACATGATTAAAAATAACAGAATCAGTGCTTGCATTTATATTTTTAAGATCAGAAACCAAAATTATTTCTTTCTTATTTTTATTCTTCTCTTTCTTTTCCTTTTCTTGTACCGCTTCTGAAATGCCCTACTTCTTGCTTTCCCTCAGTTTCTGGGATGATCAACATCCATCCTCCTCTTTGTACAGTTACATTCACTAGTCCAGCTGTGTGTACCAAGAATGGAAAGTAATTCAGTTTTCAGGACATATTATGAAAAGGAGAGAGTGGTCGTAGAAAGAGATCTTAAGACAGGTTCAACAGTCATGCTCATTGTATTTGCCTTTGTGAATGAATTTGCCTTCCTGCTAAGATAATTTCTCTTCATTATTTATGCATATAGAAATAATCTCTAACAGTAACTCAAACAGAGCAAGTAACTCCAACAGTTCCATCAGAAAGCACCACTTGGAAGTCTGTCTAACACAGCTCACCAGATGTTCTGTATCAGCACCTGCTGTGCCCTTCAATCACTGTCTGTTCTCCTGCTGCCATGAAGGTTCAGATGAGGGTGAAGTATGACAACACTTTTTATTTATTTACTTGCAAGATAAGAGCAATCAGATTTACAGACTTTAGCTAAGAATTGTTTTATCTGTTGCTGAAATGTAATCATATCTGGGCTGGAGCAGGGGTGACTAACAACAGACAGTGTTTAACATACCATGGATTAAGACAGGAAGATAAATAATATTATGGCCATCTTGGATTGGGACAATTTTACTAGATATAGATCTATCCAAGTTGAAACAGATCCAGGACATTAGATCTAACATTCTGTTATAGGAAAAAAGTCAACAGATCTTCACTTGCAATACCTATCCAGCATATCATCTGATGTCAGAATATACAAAGATATGCCAGACATACGTAGTTAGGGAGCATGTGAAATTCAAATGTAATGGTAATCATACAATTTCTAGACAATAAGAAAAAAAGAATGCCAAAGTATTCTACATTTTCCATTAATTAAGAACATTATCATAAAGAGAAATCTAATTAAAGTATCTGGTAAAAAAACCAGAACAGTTCCCAGTTGATTCAGCTGACCCCAAGTTTGGGGCACGTATTCATCTATGACTAGAAACAAATCTGGGTTCAGAGCCTGTTGTCCCTGAAAAGGAGCAGGCTACCCCTTCCATGGCTGATTCCTTCTGCCTTGTGAGTCTCAGCAGCAAAGCAAGATGCACTCAAAACACAAGAAAAATTATGTCTTCCAACTTCCACAGAACCCCAATTAAACTCCATTCAGCAGCTGAGAGTGGCAGAATCTGTTACTATTGCTGCAGTTGGAGGTATGAGTTACACAGGAGATTTGCCAGACTCCTCGGCCTCTGAGCAAACCAGAAGGGAGCAAGATGAACTGATGCCAAAGCATGAGCTCTTTCCAAATGCAGCAACCTGTGCAGAAGCAGAAGGTCACAGGCTGCAGCTGGCCCAACTGCAAGTGAGACAGAGGGAGCAGTCTTAACAAGCATCAAATTGCCAGACAGGAAAAAGAGTCTTGGGTGCTAATCTGTTCAGAATGAGGAGCTGAGCTAGGATAAGCTGAGAGAGAGGGTGAGGAACATGTGGGAACTGTTCATACCTTTGCTTGATAGACACCCTGCTTCAGTATTCTGGTAGACTACTTAGTCTGCTCTAGACATCTGGGACAGATTCACCTTACACCTCCTTTGAAGAAGGGTAGGGTGTGAGATGATAGGCACTTCCATTGTTTTGTTTCCCAGAGCCCTCTGTTCTGGTTTTCCAGAAGGGGCCCCATCTGCTCCTTATCTGAGCTTTTGGCCTCAGTTTGACTGTATCATTGCATTGACTGTCACTGACATCACTAGATAGCAAACTATAGTCTCCATGTATTTCCCAAGGCACTACTTCTATTTGTCTCTATTTCTTGTAAAATGCTTTGTAATAAAACTAAAACTTCAGAAAACTAGAAGGCATCCTCCAATTTCAGAGGTCACAATAGGAGTCTCTCAACTAAATATTTGCCAGAAGTAGAAGCTATTATTCCTAGTCAACTGGGTGTTTTACAAATTTCCCTCTACTCATTCACCTTTAGAACTAGACTGTGATTGTTTTTCAAAGATATCTGAAGTTCAAGAAAAAATACTTTATTCTCTCAAAGCCCATGCTGAAATTTTAGTAAACAATAATTTAGCTCAGAGGAAAAAGGATTTTAAAAAGAGAAGAGAAAAATCTTTTAGAGAAAATTGCTTTGCTCTTTCTTTGGGGAAGTTCTATACTGAATCCCAGGCCACCCTTCCAGAAAACTAGTACCAATGTTAAGTTTTAAAAATCAATGTAATGTAACCTACTCTTGGAGAAGCCTTAGTCCTCAAGCCTAGTTATTTAATTTTCTTCTCTTTTCAAAGTAGTTCTGTGACACACTTTCAGAGTGATCATCTCTAGATTGTTTGGATTGGTGATCATTTTATGTTTAGTCTGAAAATTTAAGCTATATCTTTTGGATACCATTCTACACCACTAAAGATAATAAGAGCTTAGGCGATTGCTTCAGTGGAACAGAACTATATGTTCAAGGAGCACCATCAATCCTTCCACCTGCTGGCTGGATATATAAATGTCATGTGATCCCTGTGGCCATGAGAACATCAGGAATGTAAATTAATCATGAGGTCAATTCTTTTAAGGAACAAGCAGTCTAGTTTGAGGAAAGAAAACATTAAAGTACAGCAACAAATAAGGATTAAAGAAGCAAAGGCAGAGGGAGTGGATTTATGACTACAGACATACTGACTAAATGAACCATATAATAATGACTCAATATTCCTCCAAGTAACAATTAGCATTGCACTTTAACAGGAAAAGGCAATCAAAATTCACAGACACAGTCTAGGAGAGGCAAAGCTGGATCCTACCCAAAGCTTCAGTGAATAGAGTGCACAGTCCTTCACTGAAGATCTCCTGTGGGACCTTCACTGCTATAGAAACCTCACATTGAGCAAGCCCTTGGTTTTGCATCTTATTTGGGAAGTTAGAAGTCTCACATCCAACTCTTTCTGACAGTCTTCTCAGACTCCGGAACAGTGTGATTTCTTGGCTCTAGCAATGGAAGCTATGGAATAAATGAAAGCTACAGGATCAAAGGACTGGGTCTTACCAATGGAGCCTGGGTATCCAATTTTTCCCGTGAAGTCTATCTACTACAAACAATCATTTGGCTGAAAAAACAGTCCTCTCTTTGCACTTCAGCCAGCTAACAAAGGCTGATATCATTGTGAGCCTGGAGTGTCAGGGAGTTCTTTTGTTTACTGTGGAAAGCTGGTGACTGCCAATGGGCATCTTTTCACTGAGAAATATATTGATATTCAGTGAAAATATCTAGGACATTATATTGATGTGCAGGGGCCTTTGTTTCCCTGGCTCAGCAGCCTGGCTTTTGTCTAGCTCCTCATTTCCTCTTTTAGTCCAGCCCCAATTGCAACCAGTAATTAGTGCAAGGTTTCTCTAAATCATAGGCTCACCACCTTGTAAGGTGCTGCTGCATGCATATGTCACTCTTCCCCACAAGAGTGGTGAGGCTGCCCACAAATCCAGGGTAGATAATTAAGGGTTTGTAGGAATTGCTCAGTTTCCAAACACATATTATTTTACAGAAAATACAACACATCTACAAGCTGAGAAAAGAAACCTCTTCAGCAGTACCATACAGACAGCTCATGGAACAAGCTAGAGTGCATATAAGCTTCATCACTGCATACAGTCAAGCTCTGTTCTCCTTTTGTTATACCAAACATGTGCCAGTGTACCTCTGTTAACACAGTGGAGTCATTTTTGTGATGAAGTGGAGAGATAAAGCCAAACTCCAAAGTAAAATGCCTCAAGAATGTGTTAAATTACTAGAATATAATTACTGCCCTCTCTCCAAACTCTTCTAGAAGTTTAAGAATCATTTTAAAAGTGTCTGAACTCAGCAGAATCAGAAAGCAAATGCAGATCTTTTATCTAAAGCCTTCTCACCCTCCCATACCTATCGCAGCAGCAATATGTTTTCACCACAATTCTTTACA
This sequence comes from Oxyruncus cristatus, assembly GCA_013399855.1. Lineage (NCBI taxonomy): Eukaryota > Metazoa > Chordata > Aves > Passeriformes > Cotingidae > Oxyruncus > Oxyruncus cristatus. The sequence continues at coordinate 1,188,325 of VXAY01006571.1, read as the reverse complement.
AACACCTACGTGTGAGGTTTTTACTTAAAAATTAAACAATGTGTGGGTTCTCATTTTCTAACTAACATCCAAGCTCTATGTTTTAATATGTATAGCCCTTCACCTGCTTGCTGCAGCTCCCTATGAATGTGAATCATGGTATGAGTTTATCAAGCCTTTTGTTGGGCTATCAAGCTGGAGCTTTGCTATCCTAATAAATTATGGATCTTTTTCATTGGCTTTTTTTCCCCCCTGTCCTCCTTTTTGTCCACTGGCCTGTTTGATACACCTCCCACATTCTGCCTCATAGCCAGTTTTCCAGAAGAGGGAATTTGTTACTTAACAGTAAAATTCCTGACAAAACAGAGTAGCAATGCCTGACTGGTTTCTGAAGTATTATCATGTCAAAAATGCAGCCTATAAGTGAATGGCATAATTTGAAAGATAAATAATAACCAGGTAGCATCTTGTTAATGTAATTCAGTACTTTCAAAAAACACAACATGGAAACATCCTAAATGGTGTCTCGTATTTTGTTTTCTTTCTGATTAAAAAGAAGCCAGATTGCTCAGTGCTGTTTCTGTTGCAGGCTGATTTGCAAGCATCACCACCTTCCCAAACACTCACAGTTTCTGAGGGTGATGGACCTCATCAGGAAAGCGCAATCTGATATCGAGCTGCATAAATTGCTTTTTGCTTCCCCTCCCCTGAATGTGTACAACTTACAGAAAGGAAAAAAAAAATGAGGAGAAAATGCTGAAAAATGTGGCTTTTCCTGGGCACATTCCTTAGCATATTTCCGCTGTACATGCTTCTTTCACTCAAACAAATTCTTTTCATTTTCCCCATTTCCTTGGTTTATTATTATTTTTCTCCCTACCAATTTTAATTTCTTTTCTCCTTGAAGAGCTGTTTTTAACAGCTGCATCTCCAGCTGTCAAGTGAATAATTCAGGGGAAATTTCTCACCATTGCAAGAATTGTTCTACAAAATACTTTAAACAGTATTCAAGATTATCAAAAAAAAGCTTCACAGGACAGCTGCATGCACAGAGTGCTCTATTAGTGGACAATACAGCTCTTTGCAGTGTATGCTTAACCTTTGCTTTACTTTGAGCAAGCAGTTTATTGCAGACACATTTATTGCTGCTGAAAAAAGCCCTGTCCTTGAGGACTTTGGTTTTCAAAGCCTTCTTTCCAAAGCATCTTTGACACTTCTCTGACTCTTGATAAGATTTTCAAAACATACCATCCAGCCCCACACACAGTGATGAATGTAAATTAATGTAATTAACATTAATTTAGAGAGTTCTCTAAATAACATATTGTTACAGCTGACCATGGCTGTCCAATCACACGGAGTCAGCTGTCAGGGTTCAGTAGCTAGAAGGCTTCTAGTACCTTCTGAACTTGTTTAGAGCTTAGAGCATGGTTATGTGGCACAACTGTGCACAGTAGACATGTATGACATCTTTCTCACAAACAGTATGTGGTTTAGAAAAGAACTTCTTTTAATAATTGAAATATCTCAGACATAAGATAAAAGGCACAAACCCAAGGCACCCAAGTTGTCCTGATTTAGCAAAGAATCGTGGTGCTTACCGTGTAAATCGGCGTAGGTAACTGGTACCATGTAGCATGCACAGGTTTTAAATAATTGGAATTTGGTGTGAGAGGTAAATGTGATAACTTTTCCTTTCTTTTTACCAACTCACCTAAAGACAATCCTCAGATCTTTGCACTCACCAAGCTGTAGAGGTTTTATTTGGTTTGAGAATTCTCCCTCGAAACTTTGGGGTTTCCATTTTAATAGAAAACTTTTGTCTTCTACCTAACCATCCCAGATATCACCCTGAATCAACCCAACATTCAGGATATGTAATGACTGCTTGCTTTTCTCTCAAATCAAAAGGGAAGCTTATCAAAAACCTAGGAAAAACACAAATAAAACAGCACCCAGATCATCTTCATCAACCGTTAAACATGATACAGTTTCCAAGACATGAAAGGATTGATTTAGTGATCTACAAGGTATGTTCTAGTCTTCATTTCCTGAGACAGTCATGTCTGAACTTGACATATATTAACTTTTTTTTACTACATCTGTTTCTATCGCTTCAGTGCTTAACACAATAAACCTGGGCTTTATGTTTGAATATGACTTCCTTCAGCAATACCTGCTCAGAATCTCAGAGTAGATGCTCCAGGCCTGTGCTCTCATGGACAGTGTAGACTCCTATTTTAGCATTTATTTCAAAACTATACAGGTATTCTGCAAAGACTCCCAAAGAAACAGAACCATGAAGTCCTTGTTTGTGCCCGAATATCATCTGTGCATATCGCAAAAGTGACCCTAAGGGCTGATAGTGATATGTCATCCTACTGCAGGTGATAAAGTATGCCTTGGAAGATGGACTTTCAGCTACTTTTCAAAAATCAATGAGCCATAGGTGCCGTAAGACAGTCCACAGCATCTAAAGCCAACATTAAGAATTCTCGGTTATCACATGGATGATGACCAAACCAAAAAGCTATAAATATCTTTTTCTCTGCCCCTCTTCTCCAGCCCCACAGTGAGGCAAAAGCTGATCATTATCCTATCGATTCTGGCCAGTGATGTTGTAGAGTAAATCACAAAATCAGATAACCTTGTTTCCCAGCCTTTGTAAACTAATTATGTCTATTAATCACAGAGACCTCAGAAACTGTCTTTCACACTAAAGGAATTTCTTCAGCAGAAACTTCTTCCATTTTCTTTACAATTTACTATTGCTTTGCTAAAGCAAATATACTTCATTATCTTTTCTCACCAAGTTAATAAGACCAGCCAATTTATTTCTAAGATTAATTAAGAAACTCAGGAAAAAGTTTTGAAAGAATCAAAAATCAAAACAGAGTCACCCTTTTTCAGCAACAACTCACTAGAATCCACTGGAAAACAAAAGCACAGGTCTAAGTAATACATAGAAGGAAAAACTACTACAGTCTCAGCTCTAGTGACTTCATACTGAATGGAGTATCATCATGGGTCTGCTTTGTGTTTTTCTCAACTGTTATACAAGTTGATAAGCCCTATTTACTATGTGACAAATTCCACTTCGGAAAAGATTTTGTTTCAAAGCATGTTGAAGCACCTTTATTGTATATACAGAATTTGCTTGAATATCAAAGCATAGGTTGCTAACCTGAGAGATCAGAAGCTTTGGTAAGTAAAAGACTCATCTTACAGGTTCACTGACCTGCCTCAAGCAGATTCAACATCAGACAAACAGATAGGAAAGATGCAGCCTTCACCTGTAAAGGTTGACACACACGGACCAAATCTTGCAATAGAATGAGCACATGAAGCTCTCAGTGGCTCTCTAAAGCAATGTTCGGTGATGTCAGACACAGCTGGATGTGCAAGGCACATAGCTGTGGCATGTGGGCCCAACTATTTATGAGGTGACAGAATAATAAACAATACAGAAAAAACAGAATAAGGTGACCAATGTGAAGTAATTTAAAAAGGCAAAGCAGTGTAATTAGTTAGGCATTTTCTACTCATTCAAACGGGATTTTTTTCCAACTAAAATGTTCTCTTACATTTTATGTAATTTCAAAAGAAATCTGAGATTTCAAAGAAAGAAAAGAAAGGAAGGGGAGGGGAGGAAGGTAGAACAGCAAGGCAAGGCAAAGAAAGGGAAAGATGTTTAGAGAAGGATTTATCTGCAAATATGTTCTGAAGTTTATCTGAAATGTGGGAATCTGTACTTTAGCTTTCTCAGCCTGACCATCTGTTTCAGTTAGACTGCCAAGATACAATTTGACCCTGCCAGGTATAAAGGGATGAAACAGGTGACTCTCTAGAAATTTTTCCAGCATTTCTTTCTATGGTTTCTAGATTTCAGGATTCTTACTTTAGTTTTAAAAGTCTCTTTACATAAGCTGCAATGGGAGTCACTTATTAATACAACCCAAACATTTCTGTCTTTCTCAATTTGGCCCTACATGTAGATAAGATTATAGCACACCATCAGAAGTATCAGAGATTCTTGTGTTTAGATCATGATTATGTTTATTATGTGCTTCGTTCAGTCTGTGAATGTGTGCGCCTAAGGAGAACAAAGTAGCCTTATTACTTGGCTTCCTTATACTAAAAGCCTTTTTTCCCTTTTAAGTGTCAGTGAAGTGTATCTCTGTTCCTGTGTTCTGCATCCAGGAATATTTCAATTTAGGGGAAACACGATAATATTTTTCCAGAAGTCATTGAAGCTATTACCAAAGTATAACAGGGTATCATGTAATATAAATCCAGTTACTTTACAACCATGAAGCCAGTGAGAATTATTGTGGTTTTTCTAACACCCTCAGAAGAATAATTCAAAAAACCCAAGCCAGGGCTTTTAAAACAGCAATGCAACTTTTTGCCTTACAGTATCATTTGCAGTAATATAAACATAAGCTTGGAAATAAGTTAGTACACCATATGTTCTACAAAGGCTTACAATTAAAATTTGGCTTGTGCATTTTATATACATTCTTATTTTAACAGAAATTGCAGTAGACTGCGCAGGAGACCAGAGGGATGATTGACTGTCTCAAAACAACCAGGTGGGAAGTGGGGAGCAGAGTGGGCAGGGTGAGTTTTCCACAGGTGGGGTGGCCTCTACTACACCCTGGTCCCCCTGGAGCCTTAGTCAGCCTCAGGTCTCGTCCAAAACGGTGGACAGAACCACATGGCATGCCCCAAAATGTCAAGACTGACCACGTGGCAGGCCCTGAAATGGCAGACCGACCGCATGGCATGGCCCAAAATGTTGCCAACCAACCACGTGGACCTCTCGGGGAACATTAAAGCACAAGTGTGTGCCTGCGGCGGGGCCCCAGAGGACTGGAGCTGATAAAAGGACAGCAACATGTGTTGGGTGACACGCTCCACTACCCTGGATTTAGAAGCAGCTGAGACCACACCGGTTGATAGGGTCATGACTACATACCTTTCTCTCGCTTTTTTCTTTCTCTCTCTCTCTCTTTTTCTTCTCCTAACTTCCTCTTCTTGAAATGTACACCTCCTGTTCACAGCACCTTTGAAAGATAATCACTCTTAGGCCATTTGGAGGCTCTTCTGTAAGTACAAACCTCAATCTAATAAATAATATAACATGAAATAAAATACAATAAAGAAACAATTATATGTATTTCTCTCCTGCTTTAGAAAAAGACGGGGATCTTTCCAATATTTACATGGGAAGGAAAAAGAACCAGGACAGAAAGAGAAAAGTAGCCATGAAAAAGGTTGAAAAACATTGAATTTAACCTGCCTTGTCTATCCTAGTGCCAAATCGAAAGAGCAGGTGGCCAAAAGATGCAACTTTATTAAAAAAAATGGTTGTCAGAGAAGAACTGAGAAGCTGTTTGTGGCAGCTTGCAGTTTGTGATCAACAGGTTGCAATTAATTCCCGAGAGAAGGCAAATACTTGGAGAAATCATATCAAACTGGAGCCTTGAGGAGAACACAGGTGCATCTGTAGGTCTCCTTTGTATTCTACTGCAGGGTTGTAGCACACCACTAATCACACTACCTTTAAAGTAGCTTTAAAATATGAGGGTTTTTTCAAAGGAGAGGAACTCTTCAGGACAAATTCTTTTTAGAAACATATGCATCACAAAGCCTCTCTCAAGGCCATTGAAGGAAACTCGTGGAAAAATGCAAAGATTTACAGGGCTTGCCCATTTGCTTGTGTTAGTAACCAATAACATTAATGTCTTTACCTGAATTACAGGACTGCAAAATATCTGTCTCCACTCAGATTTAAGCATAAAGTTGTGCTCTTAAGGGAGCTTATTGTAATAAAATAACCCATTGGGCTGGAGCTTTCTTGCAATCAGACCTCTTGTACTGCGTGTGCAAACCTATTCTGCTTCTGCATAAAACAAAAGCTCCAGTGAAGAGCTTATTGCAGACGGGAGAAAAAAAATCTATAGGAAAATACATTGTTTCTTATTCAAACAATGCAGTTTTTCAACAAGTCTGGAATCCTGAAAGGCACTAATTCCTGTACTTGCCATTTTTGAACAGTTGACTTATAAGGTTTGGGTTTGTTGGATGGTGGGGGGAGTTGTTTTACTGTGGAGCAGCAGGAATCACACACTTCAGCAGTTTGTTCGCCTAAAAAAGATCACATTTACAAGATTCAGCAGCAGGAATAATATGGTTAGCCTTCACTAACCCTTTACTTCACAACTCCATTAATACTATGTCCTGGGCATAGTCTCACAAACATATCTGATGTTCTTGCTGGTTACTAAAATATTTTAAGTGTGCTGAGGAAAGGCATCAAGGGACAGGTGGGCAGAGCAGAGCCATGTGTGCAAAAAACAATTTATACATAATCTCTTCTGTAAATAGAGAGTCCTCCCTCATTGCACTGAAAATGTATGCCTTGGGAAAACTCCTCTGTACTTGGAACTACTGTGCAGACCAGGCATCTAGTTATTGCCCCTCCTGAATCCTGCAGCCACACATAATGTTCAAGAAATCTTTGTATTCCTCATTCACTGTGTGGTTAAAGGGTTATGCAAAAGATAAAGGGATCAAGTTCAGGGGGAAAAACAACAACAAACAAAACAAATAATTAAATAAAAAAAAAGTAAGCAAACAAAAAAACCACAACAATTAAATACAAAAACAAAAGTCACAAAGCCTTGGTACATGGCAAAAATGTAAAAGGCAAGGCAGTGAACAGGCAGTGAAAAAGCATGAGATACGAGGCAGAGCAGGACATTCTGGGCAGAAGGCAAGAAGGCAAGAAGTAGTATCTGGAATTTATTACTCATGCTCATTACCAAACCTGCACTGGAAAAATGTCTTGCTGAGCCTTAAAAACCAAGTTCCAATGTAGCAAATGCCTGGCAATGAACTGATCTACAGAAGTGTATAAAGAAGTGTTGGTAACAGAGCAATTGCCAGCTGTCCTGATACAAAGCCTGTGGGATTTCCATTTACCCAGCTTCCAGACCTGAAATCTCATAAATTCACAGAGTTAATGTAAGGAAAGAGAAAAGGCTGATTTGAAAGGAGTATTCTTCCCTCCAATATACTAGTATATCCATATCCTGTGGTCCTGGAAAATACTGTTCAGGTAGGTTTTAGTGGTTCAGATAACTTTGGTCAACTAAATGTCAATAGCACTTTTGAGAAGAACAAGGTAATTAACTTAGCCTCTCGGTATATGTCCAGCCAGAGTAGTTATAATGTTCTCTTGTCCCAAATTGCTCACATAGTTTATGTTGCTTTTTAATTCTGTCATAAACTGATGCACACATTTATGTTGTGATAAATTGCTGGACAGGCAGCTAAGTTTCAATAATGTGGAATAAGCATGAAAACTTCATTGAGCTGTCACCAGAATACACACGTGCTTTCGGTACATCCAGTCTGCATCGTCCCATCATAACTGGCTGCGGTGTCCTAGACATACATCTATAATAAATCCCATCTCAGATCCTAATGCAAGTTCATTGTGCTAATTTCCCCACAAAAAAATACCAACTTTTGATCAAGAATCAGGATTGCTAAATGTTGGATTAGAGAGGTTTGGAAAATGGGATTTTTTTCAGCTGCTGATTCTTCCCATGTTACAGAACCACAGCACAAGGTGTACAAGGAAAACTGCCTGAAATTACCTTGCATTTACTGTACATAGAAGCTTGTTATTCTTACTGTTGAAGTGCGCCTTCTTATCTTGCTGTAATACAAGGTGATTTATGGAGTCTTGCCCCTTTGTGAAAGGCGATTCCCCAGCTGATGACAATGTGCTTCTGATCCACAGTTATTCTGAGATAATTTCAAGTTGCTTCCTCCTGGGTGAGAACTTGAGATTCTAACTCTATTAAGGATTGGGGAGGGAAGGAAAATTACAATTTTAGGTGATGGAAAAATTTGTGTGGGCCAGCTAATAGTGAATTCTGTCACACAAAAAAAAATAAGAGAAGATGCAAGTTTGTTCATTGATGTCTGACATAACCTCCCAGAGAAAACACAGAACCTTACAGAGAGTCAGGGAACCTTAAAGATGAAGACAATATCTGGTAATTTAATTTTAGCCTAGTCTCATATCACTTTGTCTATGGGCTCAGACAGTTTAGTGTATCAGGAGATACACTCAGGGGAAACCTTTGGATTCGTACCAGTTCTGGATACTCCATACTTCCTATGGAGCCCAGAAGGGCTTTTAAAACATTCACATCATAAGTGAAAAATGAGGCAATAGAGAACTACAGTGATACAAGAACTCAAATTAAATAATTCATTTTTAAAATTCAAATTCTTTTTCATTGCGCAAATTTGTTCATTCTTTAGAAACCATAGTGAATAATTTCCCTAATAAGATACTTTTCACGTATGTGAATATCAGCTAAGTTCAGTGTTTGCATTCTGCTGCATTTCAGTAGTCTCTGCTTTCACTCCCAGAATATGAACGTGCCTTCTTTCCTCTTGTTCTAGAAGCTGGGCAGGGGGCCAACTGATATTAGCATCAGATACACAGTTGAGCAGTGGTTTCACCAGAAAGATAGCTATTCTTCTATTATACTCATGTTTTTTCTTTTTATTTCATTTATTTATTTTTTTATCCCTATCAGGGGAAATTGCTTACCTGAAACTCCTCAAAACCATTGGGCTTTTTATTCTTTCTTGAAAAAATGACAATTATTAATTAAGTTGTTTGGAATCACAGAATATTCTGAGTTGGAAGAGACCCACAAAGATCATCAAGTCCCACTCCGAAGTGCATGGCCTCTACAGGGATCAAAGCCACAACATGCTCTAACCAACTGCATTAATAGCAGGTCATGCTCATTTTATCAAAGTAGTTTGTTTATTTGGCTCCTACCCCAAGCCCAGCCATGGCTCGTGTTTCAGTATGTCCCAACATGCTCACAGACGGACACGTCTGGTGGTGGTCGGGTGGGCTGACAAGCACACCAGGAGAAAAGGAACATTTGAGACTGGCCATCAGCTGCAGTTACAACACAGTGTGTCCAGGTCAACTCAGCTCCAGCACAGGACAGTGAAACTGTATTGGCCTACATATGAGAAATGCTGTTTCCACACCTCTCTGGTGATAGCTCAAGTAGGTTCAGTATAATTCACACAAGCATACATCTCCTAATGTTATCACTTATCAGGGTTCAGATGGCATTTTTGACAATGTGGTGCCAGCAGTTTGACTACTGAACACATGCTGAATTCTGCACACCCATGTCTCCTGCTGGAATCAAGGGTCGTTGGCAGGTGACACTACAGATGAAATCTTCTTCTCTCTACCTCCTCTTGCAGTTGATGAGAGCTTTCATGTCAACACTAATTTCACTTCACTAAATGTGTTTATTTTGTAATGCCAGTTTCTTTTTACAAGTTTCTTTAACTATTTATTGTGCCCCATTTATGGCTGTGATAAAGGATAGAATGCCACTGCTGCATGGAAAAGGGATTATTATCACTTTAATCTAAAATGAGTAGCTCAGGGTCATTTGGATATTTCAGATTTAGAGCTTAAATCTCTCTTGTGGTGAAATATAATGTCAAAATAACTGTCTCTGTCTTCTGGAGTCCATTTCTAGGTATTCTCATGATACAGGCGAAGACCATCTTTCTAACCCATAATCATAGTGAGAAGATATTCATTCATGCTGTTTGCACACTCTCAGTTGCTGAGAAATTAGCATATGCTTGTCAAATATATAATCAAATATGTTAATAAATATAGATGTATATAATTTGACCAAAGATGTAGATAAATATATAATTGATGTATATATCTTTTCGTCAAAGCAGCTGAGAATCTTTCTTTGACTTATAATAGATGTCTGCTAAGGAAATAAGATGGGAAAATTGGGGTTAAAAAGAAGAGAAGGAAGTATGAGCAGTAAAAGAATGTTTATATGCTTTAGAACTCTCAGATCATGAGAATAACTTTAAAAAAAGGAGCATCTCAAATAACTCGTCATCAGCACCACCAAAATTCAACTAAATGCAATCTGAGCCTGGAAACCGGTTAATCCATTTAAATGAGCTTTTGAAATTTCTAGCCTCTGTATACAAGTTCAAAAGGAGAGAGCATTCAGCAGACTTGTCCTCCAGTTCTTCTCACCATTGTGTGTGAAGGACAGTTTCAGTTCCAGCCTTTAGGCACTCTGGGCTATGGAAATATTTTCAGCTGAAGTAACTTGGTATTGTGCCAGTGACCGTAATGAAGCTATTCTGATATCTACCAGATGACAGTTTGGCTCAGAAAAATCAAAGGCAGTGAAAGTCTCAGCACTTTCCTAAAGGAGGCGAGAAACCATGACTGGCAGGTTCAAGCTGGCATAGTGAGGATCACGTGCTGTACTCCTTTGATGGATGACTTCAGTAACACTCTAACTGACACATATCCAAATTATTTGGTGGGCAGAGGCAGTGGTGCCTAAATACTCAAATGATCACTCTTGACTTACATCCAATTGCCTGTCTAAATACTACTCAAACTTCTTTTCTTTTCATCCCCATGCTCTCTGAATAGCAATCATTTAGTCCCGAAGGGAAGTGTTCTTATCAGGCACTTGTAGATGCTAGATGCTTTTTGTAAGTACATATTTCTCATACTGTTATTTACTGGGGAGAAGAAAGGTCATTTCCACTGTTCTTTGCAGTGAATTAGCTGTAGGAAGGCAGTCAAGAAAGCCATTTGTAAAAGATCCATTTGCTTTACTCCATGCTAGAAGAGCTCGACTTCTCTTTTTCTAAATTATGAAACACACTGATACCTGCGGTGAATATGGCAGGAACTCTACACTTTCCAAGTGCACAATGCTTGAGCACATAGTGTTCTTTTGCACATCGCTTTCTTGTGTCTTGACTCTGTCCCATTAAATCCAAGTGCTGTGTCTCAGTTTAATGAGACAGAAGTCTTTTGCTAAGGAGGATGAGTTATGAGGAAGGCCAAAACTCCTCTCTCTAAGCAATTGTAAATCTGAAATTGAGGCACCTATTGAGAAACTGTGGAGAAAGGAAAAATAACAGCCCCTATATTAAAGGATATGTGTGTATTGGCAGAACAACAAAAGAACACAAAGCAAAACCCCAACCGAACAATAATCCTATACCCAAAAATCCCTTTCAATGAAAAGTAAACAGTTCAGGTTGTGCTTTTTGGTACAAATCTAACCAAAGTCAGCAGGGGGCGCTGTTGGATCACTGGAGGTGCAGAGCCTGGAGCGCTTTGGGGGGGTGGCCGACAGGGGGCGCTGTTGGGCTCTGGCAGTCGCCATGTGGAGGCCCCGGGTGTGCTGGGGGGGCCGAAATGGAGCCCTTCCCTCCCCCTCCCCGGGAAGGGGAAAAAGAAGAAAGAAGGGTTTTTCCCAAAAGGGACTCATGTTGTCTGCTCCTGGCCATGTGCCTTTCCCTTTCTTTGCTGATGTGCACAAAAAATACGCTGCCAAAAACACAGGAGTGGGGGAGGGAAAACCAAAAGTGACTCTCTTCCGAAATAGTTTCTCTCCGATGAAGTCCAAGCAGGTCGACCTGGGTGGGAAGGGGAGGGAAGGGTAGAAAGAGGGAGCCAGCAAGCCGAGGCCAGAGGAAAAAAACAAACCAGCTAGGCTGAGAACAAAGCAGCCTCACCACTTTTCCAATGCACACCTTCCCTCAGTTCCAGCAACCACAAATTGTGTCTTGTTCCCCCCACCTCCAGGAGAGGGAAAAAAAAAAAAAACAAAAAAAAAAGAGTCTCCTAGCCCCTCCCCGGGCTATCAGCCTGGAATGGCCATCTGCTGGTCCGTTCTTTTGTGTCAGTCAAATACCCAAGGCAAAACCAGCCTGCCCATTCAAACATCCCTCCCACACAGTAGGGCAGGTGGAAGGGAAAATTCCGTGTTTAGTTTTTTAGAACAAGTGGACATGCTGTTAGGAGAACAAGCTTTGTATCAATTGGTTACATAATTCAGTGACCAGATCAAACTGAGGTTGAAAGGCAGCTTTATTGGATAATCAAAATCAGCAAATGAGGAGTTTTGCCTATCTACAAATTCCCTTAGAAACAGTACTAAACTGCCAATAAATGCATTAAAACATGAGAACAGAAATTATGCCTGAAAAGGAGTTTGAGGGTTGGAAACAGTTGTTGGTTGCACTTTGAAAGATTCCCATTGAAAAATCAAAGCGCATACACACTACAGGCTGGATCCTATGGTTGTGATCAGGCAGCCTCACTCCAGCACTAAGTTACAGCAGAACACAGAAGTGGCAGAGTCAGCTAACTCTGGCCAGTAAAGCTACTCTTCTACTGACAGGACTCAATCTCTCCCTGCAAACATGCATGTGTGCCAGCTTACTCAGACCTGGCTTTGGGTACTGCAAAATGTGTTCATCTACAGAGACTTACCAATGAGACCCACATCTGTATTCAGTTAAAGTCAGGGTCTGATTTTTTGTGCCCTGAAGTGAGTAATTCCAAATGAAAGGAAAGCAAGTTAGGTTTTGAATATTTTAAAATATCTATGATTATTCTGCTACTGAAAAATCCTATTTCAATGAATAATATTTCAAATATTGTGACAGCACAGTCTAAGAGGCAATATAAATACTAAGAACTGGACTCAGAAAAAGACATTTATTAAGTTTTTAGGAAAATGCTTACAAGTCTTAGAGTTTAAAATGGGGAAATTGAGTGTTTCTGTTATGTCCCATACCATTTTCTTTTAAAGTCACAGACATATCAGACATGTGTGGGGAACACAGTTCCCAGCTGAAGTTCAGCAACCCTTTGAAATTAAACCCTTACAAACCTCGATGACTGCCAGGCAGCTCTTCATTTACAGAAGAAATATGAAGTGCAAGTCACTGGAAAGTATGATGAACAAAAAGTGTGTAAGGGTGCCAGAGAGGATGAGACTACTGAAGCAAGTCCCAGCTAAAAGGAAAGCACTCTGGGGGGGGGTCCACAAGTATCTGCTGTCCATAACCCTACAACACACTTCAATTCTTCCTGTAACAAAATGTAGAATTATAGTAAAAGTTCAAAAGCTACAACCATGCCATGACAAGAAAATAGAAATATTGCCTGTGTTCCTATATGACAATGGTCCTGAGCCAAATTCCCAGAAACCAACAATACAGAGAAAATAAAAAATAAAAAAAAGTTACCTGAATCATGCCAACCCACGTGACCTTGGATAAAGTGGTGTGTTGACCCTGAACATGCAAATAAAATACATCAGCCAAACAATCAGCAGATAATTATGCAGAAAAGATTATCAGTGTTTCTCATTTTAGCTTATTGCTACATGTGTTCAGTGTCTAGTGCCTTAAAACAAATCCACAGCATATTTACATATCCTGGGTAGCTAAGGAGTTCCTTCCTTGCCTCTGGCAGGCAATGTAAGCCCATGTTACCATTTCAGTCTTTTTGCATTCCTTATTTATTCACAGCAAAGCCATCACCAGCTGTGCTTAATTTTCCTACTGTAAAGTGGACTTCAACTGTAATAACTTTAACTGTAGACTGCAGAAGAAGTAATTGAAGACTGTGCTTTATGCTCCTTCCTTCAATATTTTTAACTATGATGATTTGTTCCAATTTAATTTGTGTTTACTGCAAATTGAACTCCACTCGGGTTAATTTTTGTTCTCTGTGGGGTATTTTTGGTCTAGACACAGTATGAATCTTTGGCAATAAACTTTCTAAGCTCTACTTTGTGTATTTGAGAAGTTTACATCATTTACAAAGGCTTAATAACACATCAATCATAATAAAGTCAAAGAAAATGTACAACATTTATGCCACTCTAGCATCAACATCATGAAAAGATTAACATTAAAGATCATATAAAGAAAGTAATTTTTCCTGACCAAAAAATTGCTATTTTTTACTGAGCTTTCTATACATCAACGCTAAATATCCATATGAAAATGAAAGCATACCTGTTTGCCAAAAAGAGTGAATTTTGGAACTTGACCTGAGAACAAATCAGCAGAAATTGAAAGGTATTTTATGTCTCGCTCTTTTGTTCCCAGTAAACTGTGTGTTTGCAATAAGATTTAAATTTTTTTGTGAAGTTGCAGAGAAGAGTTTCTTCTGTCTTGGGCTGCTGTACATTGCATAAGGGTTCCCCTGGATTGCTACTCCTCTGGGGCCATGTGACCAGGTGGGGGTGACAGATGGAATGGAAAGAGGAGACCCGGTAGGCTCAGTGGGATTAGGAGCCTCCTATAACCAGGAGGCACATAAAGTAACATGGAAAAGACAACGTTCCTCATAATCCAGCAATTGTCACAACTGAGAAGCTACTGAAAATATGTGAAGCAAGGTCAAGACCAAAAACCAAGGGGTCCAGATGGCAATGACACAGACAGAAGGGGGAAGACTGATCCTCAGATCCTTAATTTATGTCTGTCTTAGCCCCTAGAGCTGACATACTTTGTTCTAGTTCATTGCTTTGTTTTCTATCAAAATTTAGGTTTAGAGACTGAAACTCTGACTTATTTTTCTGCTCTACTTATATTAACGAAAACATTCACTTCAGAGCTCAGGACTTGAGGTCCTGTCACACAACTTTGACAAGGAGGCTGGACAAAACGAAGTAGAATTTTCAAACCAGTGACCTCATTAAAGCACTGATCAGTGTGCAGATGCCAAAAATAAACTGGTCTTGTTCTAAAAAGGTCCCAAAGTACTTTGCAAATTTTGTTTGTGATAGTCAACTTCAGCCACTACATTAAAATGCCAGGTGCATGATGGTTAGAGAAGGAACACAGAGCTTAATAACAATGAATACAGACACAGTCAGCTGAACCTAGGTATTACTTAGCTTCATCAGTCCAGAAAACAATAGCTGAAAATAAATGGAACATCTTTGCCACTTTCCTGCTCCCATTACTGTTTATCCATGTAACTCTGGTTTATATCAACAGCAGTTTCCTACAGAGAGGGATTCCAAAGTTGTGAACTGCAGCTTTCTTTCAAGCTTCACATTTCTTCTGCATGGAAGATTATTATTTTAAACATCAATATTTGCATTTTAAAAGGCTTGTTTATTTGCCTGACTGAGAAAGTGGATAAGAAAGAATACAGGGAGAAATTAATTGTAAACTTGGAGACTATAGGATGCTGTAAAAACTCAAGTAGTAATACGTTTTCTCATGTATCTTGTTGAAAGCCCTGGAAGAATGACATAAAGGAGATATTGTTTCTAGTAAGAATCCCTACTTATAAAAAATTGAAGTACACAATACACAAATATGCTTCTGGGAAATGCTAAGGAACAATCTTTAGTCTACTTTGCTCTTTTAAACTTGATGAATGTCATACTTGCTATCATGACCACGCTAGGCATGATCACCTTACTACTCTCAGAAAGAATCATTGTGAAAATTGAAGGTAGAAGAAACAGGTAAAATTTATCATATTAATGTCAAAAAAAGCTGAAGTGCCATAGGAGAGAGAACATAATAGCAGGATTTTTCTATAGCAAAAAAGTCCAAGTAATTAACAATTTGGAATGTCAAAATAAACATCTGTGTATATTCAACTAATTAGCCTTTGAAAGGTGGTCTATACAACGAACAGTAAAAAAATGTCAAAAAATATCATCGTTCTATCACCAAAAATATCATCGTTCTAATGAACACTGTATCAAAACCAGAACATAACTGAAATTGAACTAAATAAATCACCAGTGAAGTAGGAGATATTGGTGATACATGCAGGGCATGAACAGAAAATTTGAGTCTTGCAAAAATCATAAATTTTGTCTTGCTTCTAAGAGTGCTATTTAGATACAGATAGGTCATGAAAAGGACAGCTTACTTCATGTTATTATTAGCTTTTACATTCAGATTATTTGCTATTAATTAGTTCTGTAGAAATGAAAAAAAATTACTTGTTTTATTTACATAATGGTTATTCCTCAGTCAGTCACAAAGTTGTTTTAATAAGAAAAGCAACTGAAGCATTTTGCATTTTAGAAGGGACAGCTGAACTTTTTGAATAGAACTTATCCATGAATTCTGAATGGCTTCCTTCTTCACCTATTTTTGCTCAGTTAATTCAATTCTATAACTATGAAACAATAAAAACTAGCCTCCTGAAATGTCCAGGATAGAGATTATAAATTAATTAAAATCAATGGGAAAAAATATATGGAGGTCAAGAAAAAGAAAACAGATATTATGTTTTAAATGGAAAAAATATTTTAGTGGCTCATACAGTGGCTCATACTATCCTGCCAATATTTCTAGGTTTTACTCCCAAACCTGTTAAAAGACTAACAATGATCTCAGATCACCCCAGTGTCACTATCCAAAAGCATACTGCTCCTCTGAGCTAGCTGCCAAACCTCGCAGTACTCAAAAGAAAGAAGGTGTTTGTATCAGCTGATTCATCCATAGAACGAACTGCCCTCTGAAGATGACTATCAACTATAGAGGACATTTAGGTGATTCTTGTTGGAAGGTGTGATAGTCCTGCCATAAGTTATTCAGGTCCTCTGTGCTTTAATTTTCTGTCATTGGAAGGGATTAATACCATTCCTTGCTTTACAATAGTCTCTTGTCTAGGCAAAAAACAAGAACAAACAAACAGGCAAAAAGAAATGAAAACCTGCAAGGAGTTTAGAATTGCTTGTTTTATCATTTTGACATTGAACATGGCTTCAACTTAATTTACAGGTGAATCCTTGCATGTAAAATGACGTGCATAGAATAAAATACATTTTTACAGAACTTGTAGTACCCACTTGGAGGTAGGGAGAGAAAAGACTGCTATTTCTCTCCCCTTCTTGTGCTCTCTAAAGGAAGAGCTACTGTGACTTCCTTTGAATACAACTCAGTTGCAGGTAGTCTGTTCTGGGCCATCTGTCGGGAATTAATTAGTAGTTTTGGCACTCAAAAAACTCATCTGAAGTGCTAAAATAGGCACAAAGCTAAAAATGGTGCAAAAGTCAAAACAGAGTCAAAAAAAACAAAAAGTGTGTGTATTCGTAGGATTGAAAGATATTCCTATAGAATTTTGGGAAAGAATGTGGGAAAATTTATTTGTTGCCTTCGCAGAATTATTTTCCCTCAGATTCAAGTCAGTAAAAGGACCCTAACTGCTCTCTCAGTTCTGAAGTCAGCAGAGATTCGACAAGATGATATTCAGACCCATATTCTTAAGTTAATCCCAAGTAAAAAAACAAAATTCTTCTCCTGATTTATCCATAGTAATATATACCTATATAAACTCTGCTTTGGACCACAGTGATATCATAATTTTGCTTAGAAAGATGGAAACTCAAAAGAGACCATTTTAACATTGGTCTATGTCTTCAAGGGTAAATCAGATAATCATGCCATCCTCATAAGTATTTTCCTGTGGCCCACCTGTGCCTTTATTCCATTAGCTTTAGAGGATGCCTGGTATGATACTGAGTTCTCAGTTATCCTCAGCAGTAGAGCAAGATTTCACAACTGAAAATAAACCAGAAATATTCAGAGATGGAGCTTGCTGGTGTGGTGGCCACATATGATCTGATTGTGTGTCCTTTGAGCCACCCAATGTATTTCTCACACATACATTCCCATCATTTCTCATTGCTAAGGTCTACAGATTTGTATTATCCTCAGCTAACATGATTACGAAGTTTTTTTCTTGTATATACTACACACTGATGTTGTTTGGACTTAATACTGATCTAATATTCCCTCACGAGCATAATTTAAAACAAAAAATAAAAGGGAAAGAAATTAAACCAAAGTAAATTTTATTCCTCTGTTGTACCAAAAAAAAAAAAATCCACAGCAGGTAGCTGTTCTAATCTTTGCATCATCATAGAGACAACTAAGTGCACTTCTTGCTCTTGACATTTTTGCAAATGGGGCTTAGGGTTGCAGGCTGAAATCAGGTATTAAGATCCAATCATATGGAAGTACTGAAAGAAGGAGTGCTAAGCTGATGCTCGTGAAGCTGCAATCCAAGCCTGAGAACTGAAAAGTCACCTCACCTGCACATCTCACCTCACCTGGTTGTGACTATAATATGATCTGGTTCTGGTATGGAAGAGCTGTCTGTGTGATGTTTAACAATCACATTGCTTTCAAAGAGGTAGAGATCTCCTGATCAACATCATGCTCTGCCTCTTTCCCATGCAAATATACGAATGTCACACAAGGCTAACATGACAGTGAAAAAGAAAACTAGTATAATTACTGTATGCCAAATAATTACATTTTAGAAAACTTATTTTACCTGAAGTGTATGGGAATATATGCACAACCAAGTGTATGGCTGTACACATAACCTTCGGGCTCGACCTTTATAATACACAAACAGAATTGGAGACGTCAGTGGTAAGCTGAAGTGATTTGACAAAAACAGAAAGGGGGAAAGGGTAGAATGTGAGACACCTGGGTAAAATAAAAGAGGTCTGGACTTATATCACTGAATTGCAATGTTTCTTGTGCTATTTAACTTTCTTGTGTGCTAAAAGGCCACCCTAGATTTATAGCATATGAGGGTGTTTATAGCACAGACTATAAACTGCTCTCTGAAACATTTGGCACAAATATATTTCCAAAGATGAAAAATGGCTTACAACAAAAAAAGAAATTTAGGCATTTGAGGTCATTGTTTTAACATTCCTCAGAGTATCCTTGGCTTTAACTAAGCATGGGCTTGTGAAGAACATCTAAGAAAAAGCATATCAAATTTTAACTATAAAAATTGATTTCTAGCAGCTTATTCCTCTCTCTTCTTCATTTCTATTTCTATTTTCTAAAAATAAAAATAGAAATCATATAATATTCTATCTAGTATTTTTAGTTTCTGTAAATCGGAGTTTATAGATGTTTAAAGGAGGAACAGAGGAATTTGTCATGCTTGTTCTGGGAACAATTAAAAATTAAATATTGAAATAACTGTCCAGTTTAAGCATAGTTCAACTGAAGATTTTTTCAGACTGTTAAATGATGGCTCTGTTTGGAAACCCAGAGTGAGATGTATTCTGGGTGGGACAGACTTGTGCAGACTGAAATGAAAAACATGAGTATATTTGTGCTGGTGTTACATTTCTGAAGAAGTGTGCTTTAAGCATTGACTAATTTTCATGCAGGTTCTAGACTTAAGAGGATTTTTGTAATGATATAAATGCAAACAACACGTATCAAAAATGGAATAGCAATGAAAAACTTCTTAGAACTTTTCATTCCAGATTTTCTGGAAGTACTCAGTGAGTTTGAAGGCTGATCTAGATTTTCAGATTGCTCTCCACAGGCAGTAGCCTCAAGGATAAAATGCAGCAAGTACTTAACAGGCCCAGGAGCATACTGGAGTCCAGAAGAGAAAATAAAACACACAAGCTGGAGTGCCAAACTAGGTAGCTGCTGCTCTGGGAATTTATGTAGAGCATAGGATTTAACCTCTGGCTGCCGCAGATTTCCCATGCATTGCCATCATAGGTCCTCCGTGTCTTTCTTGCTGCTGTTTATGCATTAGCCATGTGTTTTATATTTCATTTTGCAGTTCTGTAGCTAGGCTGGTTTTGCTATTACATATTCATTAAAAAAAAAAGAATAAAAAAATAGATAAAATAAGACAGTAAAGGCTTCATGAGTTCTTTGTATGAAGTTTGAACAACCACCACTTTAATAGATTCTATCAGATACTAGATTGTCCCACAGTATCAATCTGGTGGCTCCCTTCACCACTGTGGCACACCAAAGCACACCCTTGTTAATCAGGGTAAGCAAATCAATGCAGCTGCATTATTTTAAAATCACATGGTCTTTCATGTTTAGTTGTCTAGAAAAGTACATGAAATACCAAACTCATAGATATTAATATTGTTTATATCACTCCTTAAAAGATTATAATTTCTCATGGCTGCTGTGTTGGTGCAAAGAAATCTTTCATCACTGTTGACATAATTTTTAAGTAAAATCTGTATCCAAAGTTTTTAAACTACCAGAAGGCTGATCTTGGGACAGATAGATATTTATCCTGAAAGGAGTTTAGGCAGTTTCTGTTCCCTTACATATGATTATCAAAATAATTCTCTCTACCAATTTACCCTCTCCACATGTTTATTGATCTTGGGGATTGTGGATCTGAGAGAGGGTTAGATTTGATAACCTGGACTACCAGAAAACATCCAATTAATGCTGCCCCTAGTAGAGCCTGACTGCCACTATTTACAGAATGTGAAGTCTCTGAATGCACCATAGCTAACTCTAAATGTAGAAGCCAATATTAGCTGGTGCAGGTCAAAACTCACTCAATATTACATAAAAAAATTATATTTCATAAATAACTGCAGGCCAGCTTAGAATGATCAGATAATGCAGCTCTGACTTCTTCGAAGTTTTATCATTCTTCTTTATCAACATGATGGCTTTCAAATTCAGGATCAGAAGTGCTATGCAGAAGCTGTATTATACTCCTGGATAAAGATGTGCTGCTCTCCCTGAGTTCTGAATATATGAATATGAAAATAATATGAAATTAAAATTCTATCAAGAAATTTAGAATCCCAACCATAAACACAAATATATACAAAACTCATTCATAGGAACATACATGAATCAAAAGATTTTCCAATTTGCTGTCTTTTTCAACCTGCATTCACCCTCTATGAGCTTTCTTTCAACCAGTGTTTGTCGAAGCTACACATGGTGAGACTTTATCAGCAACCCTCTTTTATCCTATCTCCTGCCTACAGGCACGCAAAACTTTTCTATGCAATAGCTGTCTGTCCCTATCCAGGTGCCACATTTTATTTTCATCAGATAGTGCCTTAGCTGAGAAAAAAGATTATGTGTTCCTTATGAGCTACTAAGAGAAGAACAGTAGGTTTACACTACCCTGTTTACTGACCACTGAGCTTGATCTAATGCAATCCATGCCAATAATAAAATAGTCATTTTTTCAAACACCAATGTGATATCTCTTTAGCTGCCTGTCAACATCAATAAGAATGCCAAGACAGTAGGACCTTTCACCCTGAGAATCCATATAGAGGAGATGTTAACCTCCTGGAAATGCAAATCTAAATTCTAGAATACATTATAAAATAGTGCAGGGGGAAAGCTTAATCCCTGGTAGAATGAAAAGCCCATCTACATGAAAAATACTTTTGTTTTATAAATGCAATATGAAATTCTCAGTTCATTAATATTTGATTAGACACATTTTGTCTCAATTTCTATTGACTATAGTCCATATGATTTCAGAATAAGTCCATCACAATTTCTCTACTACAGATTAATATTTTATTCAATGTATTGAGTACGGTATTTATTTCTGCTCACGTGAAATCTTACGGATAGTCTCTGCTTTTGTCTGTCTGCTAGCACACAAATACTGATGCAAATTGATGGTGGTGTAATCGACCTTGTGTTTTTCCATGTCTGTAAAAGTCAAGACTTTAGCTTATACCAAAATGCTAGATGACTGAATCAGAAGAAGGGAGGAGAGAGGAGGAACTTACACTCTGAAAAGAAATACAAAAATGGCATTTTCATTTCTTTTTTCATTACATCCAAATAGTAGTCTTGATAGTAATCACACCTGAATTCTCCGGTATGCAAAAACCACAGCCAGAGCAGAATTTTATCTGGAACCAGTACAGCACTTAAAAGCAATTGAATAATCAGTGTCATGTAACAGACCGTATTATTACTATTAGTTAAAAGTGAATTCCCATTTAAATTTTAATGTAGCTAATCCTACTACTAAAAAGCCCTGCTGCCTTTAGAACACATCAGGTGTATTGATTTATGTATTTTTTGCACTTTTTTTTTGTTTCATTTAGCCTAATTATATCCCCCAGAAATATCCTATGCATTTTGACAGGCTGAAACATGTAATACCCTACAATTTTTATTCTGACATAACTAGTCAAAATGCATTTCATTTGGTAGAAAAAATCTGCCAGTGCCTAATTGTGGAGGAAAATTACTAACATCCAATTAATGCTGCCCCTAGTATACATGTCATGGAAACAAGGAAAGGCCAATACATGTCATAATACATTCACACAGAACACTTCAGGAACTTGGTGTTTGGAAGATTAGCAGAGCAGATGTTAAATGAATATTTTTAAATTATGTTTCCTAATTTGTAAATATAATTTTTCCCTTGGTCTTCTCTATTATAAAAAATAAAAAAATAAAAATCATTAAAATGGAATCAGAAAGTTTTTTGTGCTGCATAATTTCTGTTTTGCTGTTGTTCAATTACCCAGCTTAAAATTGTATGGTTGGTGAATTTTAACCAAGATCATATAAAGATACTGAGTAGCTACATTTTAAGCTTTCAGATAACTAAGAAACATGCTAAAAAAACCCTAAAATGAACATTATCAAGATAATGATTATCATTGGAGAATAAGAAACTGATTATCACTAGAAAATAAGACCTGATCCATATCTATCCCCTACCCTCGCCATGCCAAGAAAGTCATCTCCAGGCTCAGGGCTGCCAGGATACACCCCTGCATTTTTCAGAATGAAAAATTTATTTTGTAATCAGTCAATAAGCATTTTCAGACAAGAGGAGAGACGGAGATCCACAAGCCTGTCAAGGGGGCCATAATTTCAGTCAGTTGCTGAAAAACACCTATTCAGACAAAAAGGCCTCATCATACAACCTATCCTTCTTGTATAAGTCAGCTCCTGGCATGAGTGAAAGGAGACACTGGGTGCAAGCCCTCCTGACAGAAACTTTCTATGTAACTTCATCACTATTGGACTAAAACAGAAAAAGAAATGTACATGAAATGTTGTGACAGCTACAGAGATTTCCCAGGTCACTCGCTGTTCCTGAGTAATAGCAACAGTTTATGTTTCCAATGGCAGTTGCCCTAGTCAGATGTGGAAACACATTTTCAGGCTCAAACGGAATTTTTTTTTAAATAATTGAACGTTCAGATAATAAGAAGTTCAGATTTATTGTCTTCCAGTTTGCTCTCCTGGTAAACTTATAATCCAGATAATAAAATATCCTTGTACTAAAGCAAGAACTTTAAGTCAAAATATTACCCTGTCTTAAGAAAGAGAAACAGTTGAGCAGCATTCAGAAATGCATAGGAGGCTACCAGTTTGTTTTTCTTGAATAATCTGTTGTGTTCCTAATGCTTGATGCATATCAAAAGGCAATGGGAGGGCTGGTTTAGACCAGGTAAGAACAAACCTCAATCCCTGTCTGAGCTTTTTAAGGCTTAGAAAATGTTGGCATAGTGCTGCAAAATTGAGGATCTAAACTCTACTCCAATGGGATCCATTCTGGAAAGTAAGACAATGTAATGTTTTTTTCTCATTGTTGTAGCACATCCTGTTATTTTATATGGATGTGAAAGGTTCAAAAAGAGTGGAATGAGCTCAGCAATATTTTTAAACAATCCAAAGATGATGTTTAAAGGCTGAGGTGTAACTGCAAATCAAAGGATTAAAATTAGATACAGTAGAAATTAGGTCAAAATGAAGACTGAAAGAATGAGAGGGTGGACCATACCAAGCATCTTTTTTTTTTCCTTTTTTTGTCTGAAATTAGAACAGAGAAGTGTTGGAAACTGAAACAGATTCCTGGAGAATCCTACGGCGAAGGCCCAGATGTTTTCTTGTCTCTCTGCATAGTCTTTGGACTCACAAGCCTTTAGAAATTCAATAAGTTTTTTAAGACCCCTGAGAACCTTCATTAGATAATAAGGCTGAAATACATCCTGATTTGCCTTCCTTTCTGCATCTTTCTTTTTCTATTTTGTAACACAATTTTGATAACTACAGGGAATAAGACAAACTCACAAAAATGCAAAAGCCCACTTTAGCCTAAAAATATTCACTAAAGGACACACATCCTGGCTAAGCGGGTTGTCCTACACTGGGAATGTTTTGGACCTACTGTGCTTAGACTGCTTTGATGAGCTCTTATCCAGTATATTCAATGTTTTTGGAACACACTAAAGTTGTTTCCCATTGTAAGCTTGCCTTACACTGGTAAATGTATGATCTGTGCAGACATCTGAGGTCTTCAAGTGTGGCATCTGGGCTAGAACTACTGTGCAGTAATTACACATCTCGAAATCCCTGAGAAATGTAAAAAAAAAAAAAAAAAAATCCTCGAATTGTTTTAGACAGCATTTCATTTCAGGGAAAGAGAATATGCCCAGGGCCGTTGTGTTGTTTTTTCTCCCTGGTTTGTCAGAAACTGAGAAGCATTCTTATATTTAGATGTCTGCAAAAGAAATAATCCTCTGGTTTCTACAGGGAAGGATTTCAAGTTAGAAAAGATCTTTATTTGAACAACTCTGTCTAGGAAAACACGCTTAGATATTTTAATCATTTTTTTGTTATAGAAAGGGTATCTGTTTGTGTTAGATCCTTAAGACAGAGAATTGAAGGTATTACAGCAGTTCCAGGGATAATTGCTTTTTTGTGATACAGATGCAAAATTACTACATAAAAATTGAATTGGTTCTAGCATTTTCCCAATTAACTTTTCTTTTTCTAAGGTGTAGAATTAGCTTTGGTTTTGTGACTACAGAAAACAAATATCAACATAATTTCAGACAGCTCAACAGAATTTTTCCTATATCCTTCTAATCTTTTCTCAAATTAAAGTTAAAATGCATGTGAACCAATGTTTTAAAAACACTATGACTTCTCCGGCTCTTTGTATAGTTTCTATTGTGCTCAAACAAACATGAGATATTTCTTAACAAACTTTGCAAATACACTTGTTATCTTTAAGTAACTGTAAATTTCACTCTGCATTTACAAAATTCTCTTCATAAAGCATACAAGTCTGTGCCATGATGTGGTTTTACACTCAGTGGTCCCACAGACTGAAGAAAGCAAGGGCTGGAGCTCTTGTTTGGATCTTTCTACAGTGAGGAAATCTGTACTACAGAGAGTCAAAAGGACAGCACCAGTTTCCTACTTGACTCGAATGAGTTCAGCTTCTTCTTATAAAGGGATTTTATTAAGGGTCTCTCTTGCTAAAATCTGACCAATCCTGTTCTTTTTCAATGTGTTGTATCATTAAGAAACTGTAAAAACAAACAAACTGACAGACACATGAGAAACAGCAATTTAAAAGAACAGATTCATAATATTTGAGGGTTGGAGGGTTGCTCTGTTATCCTTCCAATACTTTAAATGACCTTTTCAGGCCAGAAGAGTTATGAACAACTTAGTTTTAAAGCTTTTAAAAATCCAAACATTGACTGGATTAATTGGAAGGGTGCAGAGGGCATACTTCTGTTTCCGACTCCAGCCACTCCCATGTCTGTCAGCATGTCTAAATTAGGGCTGAATCTGATTATTATGTTAAAATGTAAAGTAACAGTGGAGGCAAATGAACTGCTGGCTCCAGGTAGTCTCCTGGGTTGCATATATGTCTGCAGTCATGCCATTGCTTGTCTGTTGTTACAAAGCTCCATCAATGTGAAAGAATACCTGCAGCAATATCAGCATCAATACCTTGTTTGTGTTTATCCTCTGCTCTGAGTAAGAGCAGGGAAAATCATAAATACCATCAGCACTACTCTTGTTCAGTGATGAGATCAGATAGAGAAAAAGATTTTTTGTTTATTTCTTTGTTTCCACAGAATCCCATTGAAAAGAAATTGTTATCAGGATTTTGACTTTTTAGTGCATGTTAGAATAAGCACAGACAGGAACATGGTAACTAACCCTCTACTTAATTCCTGCAGTGGAGAAAGACAGTGGGATGAGAAATTAGCAAGTCAGGACAGGTCAGGAAAACCCCCAAAGCTTTCTAACATAATCCTAAGCTGAATTTTCTTTTAAATATTGGACTATGCCTAAATACATGTAAGCAAGATGAGACTATTTAAGGAGAGGTGATGCTAGATTGTCACAATGAAGAAAAGACAGACTTTTTTTGGACATGAAACAGTGAAGACATAAGCAAAGTGAAGCAAAGTACCGTTGGGAACAACTTCTTAGCTGGTTATATTATTTGATGAGACGGGTTGACACAAAAAGTTGTCTGGTACCTAGTAATAAGAAGAGAATGTTATTTAGGGAAGGGAGGAAAGGGTAGAAAGCAAATGTATGCCAGAATTAAGAAATATGCAGTTATAAAAACAAAGCCTGGATATGAAAAGCTTCACATTTAAGTGGTTAAAAATTCAGTACTCAATTCAGTAACTTGCCTGAACCTAGTAATCTAAAATAGACTTTTGGATCATTCATAGTCCTGAACATAAAACTATATTTTATGACTTCTGATATCTGTATTGAAAATGAAAAAAGGAAGATAAGTATCTAAATGACCATTAAAATTTGTCTTGATGTATAAATGACAAATAGAAAAATTGTAAGTTAGATTTACTTAGACGATGTTAAGCCTCTGGATCTGACATATCAGCGAGGCCTCCCCATTGGCAGTTATTTCGTGATCTAAGAGAGAAGAGCAAATCTGCATAGGAGACTTCAGGGATAAGTCACAGCTGAACTAGACATTGAAAAATATGCTTGTCTCCCCCACACACCGGCAATCTGTGACAAGATGATGTAAAGCAACATTTACCAACAACTTGTAAGCGATTAGGCAGTTGTCAAAAGAGATGTCAATACAGGCTTTAGCAATTACTTCCTGAAAGATTTCAGAGAACCACTAAGCTGCGCTGGGTTCTGATAGCTCTTTACAGCTGTGCACATCTGGGCAGGTGCTATGTTTACCTGTATCTTTAGTTCTGGCTTGGTACACGATGGCTGTGAGAACAGTAACAATGATTTTTTATATACATATATTATGAATTCAATGTCATCCATTCTGAACCACACAACCATTCTCTCTCATTTTTCTTCATGACTGTATGTCTTAATTCCCATAAATAAAACCATAATAACTGATGCTTTTGTTTAACATGATTTATAAGTGTAATAATGATAAGGTCTCCCTTGGTAACTTTAAGTGCCTACCACTGAGTTGCTGTTCCTCTGCAGCAAGCTTTCTCTGCTTGAGACATATTGCTTCTAAAATAAACCTTTTTCTACTCTATAACAATATCAAGAAAGTAGAAAACCAATGCAGTCTAATTTTTCCAGATTATATGGATAGTCTTAAAAACAGTTTGTTCTAAGAAATTAGACAGATCTTGGGGTCATTTACATGAGAGGAAATGAATGATACAAGATAATCTTTGAGAGGTTTATTTATGAAGGAAGCACACCAGCTTTTATTTCTCCAAACACACTTAAGAAAATAAAAAAGCCATTTGCAGTTTTATTTTCTGATTTTCTTTGTCTTGGTTATGAGGATACCTGCCCCTCATAGGATTATGTTTACAGCCAAATCTTCAACTTCACTGCTGCCCATCTTTTCAGTTTCCTAGTTCAGCTTATGCACACCTTGCCAAGCAGTCCCCTACTTCTGATATTCGAAGTCCCAGGAAAAAAAATGGCAAAGCAGGCCCAAGCCAGAATCACCATATTTGCAGGAAAAAAAAGTAAATTTTATGATTCCAGAATGGATTCAAAGCTAAAACATTGTCGCTGTTTTTATTGCATGCCCAAACAATATCCTAAAATATCACATTCTGCATGTAGCAGGGATAGAACAAAGTACCAGAAACTGCATTCCAAGTCTTCCTCTAAGGGCCATGCTCACTAACTTTGCAGTTAAAGCATTAATCAGGTTGTCCTATAATGCAGCATAGCAGAAGAAACTGTGACTTCCTTTAGCTTATTGTATATTCAAATAAGCCAACTTTAGACAAGAAGTTAAATGTAAGTCATTGCAGCTTTATTATGAACTTTGTGCCTTTTTAAAGTAGAAACATTTGCTGGAATATGTGATATTTTTAGATTAGAAAACATATAGCAAAAAAAAAACCAATTAGTAAGTGAAGGCAATTTTTTTAAATGTAGAGTTAAGTTGTCACTTCAGGACCAAATATGCTACATGCATGTCAGAGAGAACTTAGAAATTGGGAAGTTGTCCAGTGTCCTTTTCAGTTTTTCCTTACCTGCTCTTTTCCTTTTCCTTTTCCTTTTCCTTTTCCTTTTCCTTTTCCTTTTCCTTTTCCTTTTCCTTTTCCTTTTCCTTTTCCTTTTCCTTTTCCTTTTCCTTTTCCTTTTCCTTGTCCAGTATGTGAGAAACAAAACCGATTTCTGTAAACATTTCCTGGTCAGTCTGTCCTGTCTGTGTGCAACTGAACATTCTGTGAGAGGGAAGAGACACACCTCCCCCTCCTCTGCAGACACAGACCATGAAGTGACTTCACGAAACTATTCCAAGTTGATCAATGATCAGAGAAGTACTTAAAAGGCAGAGTTGTTCTGCACATGGAAACAGTAGGAGGGAAGCATCTCCGTATGACCCTTTGTAATGCAAACCAGCACATGCACTTCTTGCACAAGAAACAAGAATCACCTCAGAGGAATAACAATTTGGAAGTTCAAAATTACAGAGAAAGAAAACATTACAGATTTTTTCAAATAATATAAAAAAAAAAGGTAGAGGAAATGTTATGGTTCTTTATTGTTTGGGGGTTTTGTGTTTTTTGGTCGCAGTATCATCATTCAATGCAATTTCATACATTTCTCTGGCATTATAGCTATGGATAAACTAAGAGGGAAAATGAGACATGCTGAGGCTTTTTCATTGCTGCGTACCTTGGGCATTTATTTCTAGTAGCCACTGACTTGGGCAACATTTCAAAAAATTTAATTGGATCCCAGCTTTACAAAGGATGCACTGACACTGTTTAAATTGTTTGCCATTAATACTTTTTACAAAACAGTTCTAATTTTATTTCTTGACAATTTCTCTTCCTCGCCTTATAGTACTGGTATTTTTCCACTCTTCTTGGAGGAGATAATGACAGAAATAATCCAGTTATTGAATTACCACTCTCGGAAAAATTATTTCACGTATGGGGAGGAGTGGGAACTAATCAATCTGCTCATCGATTGATTGAAGGTGAGTTTACACATGCAGCATTTTTAGAGGGCAGAGAAGATCAGAAGGACCTTAGGGAAGTCAGCATCTTCATCATGTCAAAGCATCTACTCTTGTACTCAGACAGAACTGAATTGTTAAGGAGCCAACGATCTGATTTATATACTTTTTTTAAAGAAAGTGTCAGCACATCCTATCCTTTTATAAAAAATGTTGCTTATTACATTGACATAAAATGTCTCTGATTTTTTTCTGGAAAAGACAGATATTTGACTGAAAAGACTTACAAACTGTTATTCTTCATAATTTTAGCTGAAAGTCATCATATAAAGAAAAACTGAACTTAGGCACCTAAGCTCTGTCTATAGTCACAAAGTGAGATGAGCAATCCAGAAGTAAGTGAGAACTTCAGTGAAATTTATTAATCTTTGAAAGAGCAATATTAATTTCTCCTGTTGGTATGTGAGAAAGAAAGCTAACTTAAATTAGCTTGGCTCTCATAAATGCTTCAGTAAATTTGATTTTTTTTTTCTGATGAATTGGCACTTCACTATTTGGGCTCATCTCTTACCCTCTGCTTCACCAGAAAATTTTTATCTATTGCTAAAAAACAAATGCTACAAGATGTCTGAGAATATATTTAATTTCAAATGACTCCCTAACAGTCATTTTGATGCAATACTCTGTTAGTGAACACAATGGTCTGTCCGTGTAGTTTTAATTAACTTCTTGTGAAAGTGACCTATATTTTTAATTTTAAAGAACCACATTTACAAAATATAGAAAGCTAGACTGTATAAGTAAGTTTTACAACTAGGAAAACTTTATTTTTTTTGTACTGTTCCATAATAATCCTTGACTGATACCATGATGATGGTATTTTTGTGTCAGCCTTTTAAAAATTGTTAATGTGCATTGAAAACAAGTTATTCGGTGACTGAGATCAAGAACTGAAGGCAAAGCAACTCACTGAGTAGGATTGATTGGTATTGTGAAATCAAGATTCTTTTCAAGAACATTATTATTTTCAACAGTGGTCAGACTATGCTACACATAATCAATGCTCACAGGAAAAATGTGGGATGAAAACCTTGCTGCAGCCATTGAGAGATTTGCTAAGTAATTAAATTATGAGAAAAATTCTACCAGTAATTTTTATTCCCTGTCTTCTCAGGAATGGCATTTTGTCACCCTGACCTAAAATCAAAATATTCAAAGCTGGTTTTTTATTATGGAGCATATTGAGCATGATTATCAAAAGATTTAGTCTGCTTTACAGCAGGTGAAGAGAATTGAAATCTAAAAGTTCTGGTTCAAAAAGGTTATTGCATATGAAATTAATGTAATCATGACTGGAGAGCTACATTTTGTGCACTGAATTTGACAGGCAACTCAACCACCTAGACAGGTAAGAGCTCTGATGCTGCTTGTTCATATATTGCAAAAAGATAGTTATTGATTGTACTTTTTTTTATCATTTTCTTGCTAACATAGGGCAGAATTCTGTCCATTAATGAAAATAATATTCTCAATATACTATATGGTAGTTCATGTTTAAAAGGGAGATCTTTCTACTCATTGTATGTGAAACTGAGAAATTAACACAAAAAAATTAAATTCACATTCATACACCCAAGAATACATGTTAGTATAAAAAGATATTATTAAGAAGTCTTTTAGTTAATACATTATTTTAGGGGTTTGGTTTGTTTATTTTGCTTGCAAGAAATTTTCAATAATTGAAAATATATTTGACAAGTTCCAGGAAAAGTATGTGTACTGAAATTGAAAACAAAGTCACCAACTAACACTCAAAAAGCCTTTAAATAAATATTTGTCATTTCCCAGAGAAGTGGCTTTCTATAACATTCCACATATAATTGACATGTATTTACCTATCCAAGACCAAATTTCTGAAGAGGAAATTGTCTGGAGTAGATACGCTCTTCACGTTCTCAGCAGACCTTACACATGTTCTTAAAATTTAATCATATTTACAAGTGCTGTCTTGAGGGTGAATGAACTGTCAAGTGTAAGAAGAGAAGAGCTTGTGGGTTTTTCTATCCTCTTTGCAGATGCCTAGCAAAAAGACAACTGATAGTTCAATTCAGACTTTGGATATTAATGTAATGCAGCTTAAAATATGAGGAGCATTACCACTTAGGACAAGCAAAAATAAAACCCTAAAAATCAACATAATGAATAGTACAGCCCAAGATGAGCTATCATAAGCCTCACAACTACGTCTTTCCTTCTAATTGACAGCTAAAATGCAGAGCAAACATCCTCTGTGAAGAAAAAAAAATATACCGAAGACATGAACGGAACATTCAGAATAAGAATTGACAAATACTGGT
Source organism: Oxyruncus cristatus (assembly GCA_013399855.1). Lineage (NCBI taxonomy): Eukaryota > Metazoa > Chordata > Aves > Passeriformes > Cotingidae > Oxyruncus > Oxyruncus cristatus. The sequence continues at coordinate 1,157,065 of VXAY01006571.1, read as the reverse complement.
CAAAGCAAAAAGATTTACCTGCAAGCTGATGACTGATTGGGAAATCAGAACGCTAGAAGGTTTGCCCCAGGCCAGTAACTTCCTCCAATCATTACTTCCCTCAGGAAATGTCTTGTTCCAGAGGATGTCAATCTTGTAGCCCATTTGGGTTGGGTTTTTTTTGATCTAAGATAAAAATTTTATATTAGTTGCCTTTCATTGGTAATGGCAGTGACACAAGGTCATCTACTCAACATATGAAGTTTCTGAAGGGAAGTGTTATCTGAGAACCTGTCACTTTTCCTGATGTATCCAAAAAAAAAAAAAGACAAAATTCTTTGTTTCAAGTCGAATAAGGCAAAGGAAAACTCAGCTTTTATCAATATTTAAACATTTCCAGAATCATTCTGGTGAGATAAGGGGACATGTTGTTGATTTTACTTTGAAGAAAATGCAATCAAAATTTGGGCGATCTATTCAACAAGTCTGCAATCCTGCTTCCATAAACTAATCCTCTGAAAGTGAATATTTTTATTTATGTATTTATGAAAGACTCTATTTTGCAGAATAAAGGGCACATTTCTGAACTAATTTCACTGTGCAACTTGAGGTCAAAAATTCCTTCATAATTTCAATAAATGATCAGTTGGCTGCATGGACTTACTCTCCTTTTATCTTTCACAGCTTCCCTAGAAACAGCTCTGAACGTGCCAGATCTTGGAAGCATGCTGAAATCTGGCTGGTGATAGTAAACTTACATTACTTCTGACAGAAATATTCTGCTTGGGAACAGAATTGAATTATGAATTTTGATTGTGATCCAAATTTGCCAGTGGAAATAATTTTTGTATAAAGACAACACTTTTTGACACACTGTTTTCACATGCCTTTATTTAAAAATAAAACGAAACTGCATTAAGTCTCAAGATATACTTTGAAATAAATGGCCAAACGTTTCCACTTTGAAAATACAAATACATTATCCAGCCTTTTTTGCAGCCAAGTTTTAGTAACTGATTCAATGATCTCCCAAGTCTGTACGTTCCACACATCAACTAAAAATCACAAAACAGTCAAACAATATTTCGAATCTGAATTCTAAACATGCTTATGACATTTAAGTAATAAAACCATCAGAAAACACTAAGAAAGGGAAAAGAAGGGGAGGGAAGATTGATAAAGATCTTTTCATCCTCTAATAGTCCTCATTTTTTAGTTATTTAGAATACGTTACTTTTTTTCCAACTAGAAAAAAGTTAAAGTAGAATTCCCTATATAAGAAAAGTGAAGTGATGAGCCACAAACTTTTGGAAAATACTGAAAAATGTGCTGAAAAAAAAAATATAAAAAAGCTGTTAGTACCTCATTTAAGTACTGTTAGAGAGTACAGCTAACAAGTAATATTAGCAAAGATAGTGTTGGCAAAAAAAGCGTGTGCATGCTTGAAATTTTTAATAAATGTATATAACATTAAAATTAGTATAAATTTGTAGTGCGTTATGAAGCATTATATAAATGTTAATTATTATGTCTGCTGCAGTAATGTAGTCTCTTCTAAAGCTCACTCTTTCAAATATTTTATACTTTAAATAGAAAAATCATACCAGAAGGTATATTAATATACCTTTTATATAGATCATAATATCATTAATATATTAATATTAAGAAATGGAAAATCATTCCCCCTTACTGCTTATTATGTAAAATTAATGTCAGAGATTTTTCTGTCTAAATAGCTTTGTCCTAGGATTTTATGTGGTTTTTGCCCTACTAAACCTAGATCATACACTGAATGTAATTAAAATACAATATACTTCAAACTGAGACCTAGCAACAGGAATTTAGTCACTGACAGTGTGGTATGGTGCTATTCCTAGCTGATGAGGCATTTTCTTTTAATTTCAAGCGATCAGTATACAGGTGAAGCATTCTTTATGGGCAGTCCTGGAGAGGGAAAGCTTCCCTCTTTTCCCAGAACACACATAACAGACGTAAAATGCCATATAAACATTTTCCACATCATCATGTTTCCCAACAGGACTACTTCTGAGGAAGAAGTTTTGACTTCTAGTCTTATTCAATTTTCGTGTTAAATTTTCCTGTAGAAAAGTGTTGCCTGATGTGTGCTGTGTACAGGTGGGATCTCTTCTTTCTGGTTCAGATGAAGTTCACCAGTTCCTAGGTCTTTTCACATTATTGTGCCTCAGGCTCCCTCTTCTTCCAAATCCTTCTTGAACAGGGCACTCTAAAGAAAAATAAATCCTCTCTTGCTAGGATATCTAGAATATTTTGCTCCTGCTTAATTTTTAACTTTTAATATAAGTAAATTATTTAACTAAATGTTTTGATGGGACTATCTTGTCTAACACAAGAGTATGTGTCTTATTGCTTGGCATGTCAGCAGAGATTACCATCAGATTTTTACCTCATAGTAATCACCTATTGTGGCTACAATTGGACTTGATTATCTGTCCAGTGGACAAGACACTGAGCATTAATGATGCTGTTAGGACTCTACTGAATTTTCCTTTAATGGAAGCCACTGAGGCATGTTCTGACATGCATGAGATGATTTCAGCAACTGTCAGACAGATTATCTGTATTTTTCTAACTGCTAAAATCGCCAATATTATAAGCTGCATATGGCAAAATACACTTTACATCATTAGGTAACAAAGGTCAGTTACAAATCTGAATTTTCTTCTGGCAGAGATTGACAATCTAGAAGCCACACAAAGCATGAAGCCCAGCATCTAAGTGAAAGTATCACTACACAAAGATACAAGAAATACCTTGAGTTAGAAAATATTTTGAAAGGAAAATACATCTTTCCTGATTATAATAGTTAGGCAGATACCTAGGGATGGAGCTCTGGACTGATGAAATTATCTATGCAGTAATTGCTTAAGGAGAAGTGCTGACTTAGAAGAAATGCTTCAAGTACATTAGGGACAAGCCCTCAGCTCTTGATCTTCTTCGTCTCCTGCAGATCTTCTTTTCCTTGTTTTAGTCTTTCTTTTTTTTTTTTTCAATTGTCCTAAATATGAATATGAATTGAACAGTTACCAATTTACATTCATGCAAGATTTTATCTGAGTCTCCTCCCACAGTTTCCTAGCATCAGCATATAAAATATTTACATCTGCCAAAACCTACATTTTTATGTCCCCAGGTGAAAGCTGAGGTCAGAATTGCAACTTTCATGTAGAAATAAGGCAGAAACACTTATCCTACAAAACAAGCAATAAACTGACTCATGCATGAGACTTATGTTCTGCAATAAGTACTGTTATAGGTACTCTACAAGTCTCTTCAAATCAAAGTGTAAAGATTTCCACAAGTTTACATTGGAGACAGAATCCTTTACACCAATATTGCTGTTACATGTAGTCCATTCTTATACTTATCACTTTAAAATGTCGAACTAGTTTTAAAGATTCTTACCACAATTATTTCAGCACCTTCTTACATTTTTTGTATGAAATAGCTATATTCATAGCTATCATTGCCTTTTTAGTAACAGTGGCTGTTCATTTTTTGTATTACCCTTTCTTTACTTTCTATTTTCCTGGAATGGTGAATTGCTATGTCCTCCAGATTAACAGTAAAATACAGGAAATAAATCTGTAAGATAATAAATAATGAAATCTTTATAAAAACAAACCATATTCTGGAAGAATAAAATTTGAAAAATACAAATACTACTGAAGTGTCTGAAGGACAAGGAATACTAAGGATTTTAGCCACTTTTTAGTCAGTTCAGTGAATGTTTTCCAGCGGTCTCACAGGAACTAAATTAATTCTGAAGAGAATAAGTTATTGAGTTTATTCTATCACTCAGGATGACAGAATTCTGAATTCTGTGCCTTTCCTACAGCACAAAACTAAAGCAAGGAGCACTGTTAGGGGCACAATGAATGCATTCCATATTTTATTGGCAGGGCAAAAGTTAGGGTGCCATTATTTGTGTTTCCCCACTGAAAAGGACTTCCTTTTCCCCCATAGGTGAAATATAATGTCCACTGCAAAAAAAAACAAGACTAATCTGATTTGGTGGTCCATCAGCATGAAGTCTTGACTTTCAAAAGCCCAACAGTGTCAGAAGAGTAGAAGACTGATGAACCTGTTAACTAATGATGAACATGTTAAATATGGATACCCTAATTTCTTGGTGATGCAGTCTTCACAAACCTATCAGCTGCCTCTTCTTGGGGTAGAACAGCTTTGTGCACTCAGTAGCCAGGAGCTGATTGTTATGGTTCACAGGACACCTAGCAGAGGGAATCTTTGTTCCAAGGATTATTCAAGCACTGTTGCATTGTACACACATACTTTTGGGGGGG